>JAOWBF010000027.1:1162240-1179551 GCA_028566175.1 Vinca major
AGCATCATTAAGAAAGCACTTGTGTAGAGAGGATAAAATTAAGGCCCGTAAATGCCAAGTTTCAAGAGTTAATCTTCTATTTTTCTCGCTGCTTCCAGCCTCGAGCTTCATCTTTTTCTTCTTTTGAGTCAAGCCAACTGGAGTGTCTTCAGCATTAAGATGACGAACACATCCATCAAGTATATACTTGAAGTACGGAACAAATAATGATCTGCAATAACATAGAAAACCATAAAAACCCAAGACTATGAAAGCAGCATGAATTTCTTGATAAGTGATGTCAAACATAGTTAAACTTGTATGTACGGAATTTCTTGCCATTTCTCCTCTTCTTTTTCAAGTCAAACATAAGAAGAGAGAGCTCTTTAGCATAATACGCAAAAAAAATACAAAATAGAATGAAAATCAAGATGAGGGATAACAACTAACCGATGGGTTTCAGCAAGTTTGTTCACTAAACCATAGAAGGAAATAGCACGGTCAACAGTCTTACTTCCATTCAATTCACTTTCCTCAACATGCAACCCTGACCACTCGATACTCTTCACCAAAAGAGGCTTAAACATTGTCTCTGTAAGTTTGGTAGTCAGAATGACTATAGCACTAATTACTTTCTCCTCCACAACATTGATATTTTTAACTGAAGCAGGACGCTGACTGCGAAGATCAAGAGCTTGCATGCACAGATCAAAAATCTGCACATGATAAGCTGGCACAGCAGATTTATCCATTGAACCAGTAATGCTCCCTAGCATTTCAAATTCAACTGATAAACTCGACTCTCCAGATCTAACAGCCTCGGGATATACCCTCAATAGGGAAGGAAGCAGAAGTCGAACCTGATATATGAAAATGAAATGAGTGATAAAAGGTCACAGACAATCTGATGAAAGTAATCAACACAGATATCAAAAACATTATTAGTAGAACTTGCCGGTATTCTATCAGTAATAAGCTTCCTCAAAGAATCAACTTTTGCCTTCATTCTGATTTCTGATACGGAGGCATAACAAGGATGCAAGACAACAATTTCTAAAATGTTACTTAAATATGGATTTAAGAAACCACCAAGTTTGTCAACCACTGCCTCTAAGGTCACAAGGAAAGACATAAGGATGGAATCCCTCAATTTCATCGATGCAGCAGAAGTATCTTCACCAAGGTTTCTAGTTTCTACTGTTATAAATGAAGCGAGATTGCTTGATCTACTGAACAGGCCTTCCATTATACCAGGGAGCTCAGGCAGTCCCCTTGGCCCAAGTACACCAATCAGAGCACCAGTTGTCCGAAGGCTACTAGAGGAAACAGCAGGATTATTTGAAGATATGTTTTTACCGACAGAGTTGAGGCACATGGTAAAAGTAGAATCATCTGAAGGGAATCTGTCGGCCAGTACTTCCAATGCCCCAATAGCTGAAACTTTCAACTGAGCACCAGCTGGATCCACACTGGAATCATCAACCAACTTCAATATCTCTTGACACATATCATTAAAGCCTTCTTGCGCAGCCTTATCAAGCTGGAGCCACAAGTTCCTTAGGCTTCTATTTGAACCCCTTACTGTACTAATCTCTTTCACTGTTTCACACAGAAGCCCAAGAGCCTGGTTGAACATAATTAACAAACAAATATTTCAAAATCAGACAGAAGGTATCGAATCAATTCGAATTAAAAAAGGAACATAAACAATTTGACGAGGAAAGAATCTCAGAGCAAGCATTCATGGACATATGTTTGAAGTATAGTTACTCAGGTGATACCAATGGATCATAACCTAAACCTCTGTAAATCTTGTTCTGATACTCCTGAATACACCATCGATGCAACAGAAGATATGATGTAAGACGAGCAGACATAACAAATATTTCCAAAGAACAAACATCAACGATATCAAAATAAGACGAGGGAGGAAAATATCACAAAAGAAAAAAGGCATAAACTTTTCAAACACCCATTCAATTTCTTAGAGCAGATGCTTATCCAATTATTCAACATCCGATCAATTTTCTCAATAAATGATGCTCATCCAAAACACTCGGTGTGCAAAACCTTTTGTACCTTCTTCCTCGCGTTTATATCCGTGTGCCTTAGCAACTGAATAATCACTTTAAAGTAGGTTGATGGTGCTAGACCTCCAGCAATAGTTTTCAGAACAACGTGCATCTTTTCCTTCAGTTGCTTTCTAGTGGCAGAAGAGACAGCTACATGCTTTCGGTTTGAGTCAACCAGCACCAGAAGACAAACAACTTGCTCCATTAGGGACCCAATTGTTCCCTGAAAATGTAAATAAAAAACGCTAGCTATAAACCTTGATGGTACAAAACCACTAAAAAGTCCGCTTCCAATTTCTATATCAGAAACGAGTGAAGAATCACAGAGATGTCAGTGTTCAATAAAATGGTAACAGTAGAGCAACTTACCCTAGAGGCTGAATTATTGAAAAGTAAGGAGAGAAATGGAATTTGTTTTCAAGGAAAATAGGAATAAGTTTTGCATCACTAAAAATATAATCTGTGTGCAAAAACCATCCGACAGAAAACAAAAGGAAACACATAACTTGGACAGAACAATACTATCGGAAGGTAAAAACACTGGAACTTTCTCTATTCTCCAGAAACAAGCCCAATATCAATTACGAAATTTATTAAAACAAATAATTATAGAGGAAGAAATCTCAAACTGTTAATCTAAAGTTGTATTTGTAGGGGCCTACGGATAAAAATTGAGAGGAGAAGTAGGAATCTGGTGAAGGGAAGTACAACAGTGATGCTAAGCAATGCAAATTACGACAGGAGTGGGGACAGCCAGCAAACAGTTGCATGTTCCCATCATTAGAGCACCTTCAGACCCAATTCCCCAAGGAAATAAAGTTGCACAAATTAAACACATCCCACCAAAGAAAAAAAAGATTCCAACTCCCATGACAAGAAATAATCCAGTGATAGTCTATATCAGGTGAATCATTCAATCAAAATCCTGCTATGCTGTTCAGACCAATGTGAAATCTAAGATGGCTCTAATATCATGAACATGGAAAGACAAGTTACATAGTTCAGATGAGGACATGTCCTAGTAAAGCTCAACTAGATAGCTTCCACTTGATGCCTTTTTCTAACCGCAATGAACTTTTAACATTTACAGATCAGAAAAGAATAGGAAATATAAAGTGCATAGAAAATGAAAGGACCTGAATCATATCTGAATCTTCTCCACTGTCAATTTTAAAAGCAATCTCAGGATTCAGCAGCTTCTCCAACACAAATTGCACTGAAACTATCAATTGCATTAAAAGTTTATCATTCCAAGTACTTGCTCCAATTTTCTGAAGAAGCAATACAATTGAGGGTAGCCATATTGTGCAGGAGTATTGCTCTGACAATTGCTTTGCAAATAAATACTCCCATTGACTGCTGATTTCAGGAGTTAAAAGATCTAAAGAAGGGTCTCTGTCAACCGTGCAAAATAGACTCTTGTTTGAAACTAATGAGCGGAAAAGGAGGAAGATCATCAAGCTGAAGCTGACACTCTCTCCAAGATTCCTGCAACAGAAACTTGTCAGCATTGGTGGACCCGGGATTAAAATTTTAGGGGCAAAGTGCCATATTGCTTGGTTTTTTAAGTTTTTGGATAAACTTTTATGAAGGTAAAAGATAATTTTTTACAGAGGAATATTTGAAGTTTTACTTTCATACAGTCGAAGACTTTAGAGCTTTAATGACAAGGGAGCTAAACCTTGCTTCAATACAGTAAAAGTTACTTTTAGTTATACCTTAAAACATGTGTAACAATTGAAAGCCTTTGACTCTGAGCTACTTGGGGCAGAACATCTACAAATATCTGCAAGGGAAATGAATATTTGGTTAAATCATTAAGTAAGCTAGCACAATTATCTCAATGGACAAACTCAGAAGTCAAAAGATGCAGATGCCGAAAAACGATTATCGCATTACCTGAAGCAATTTCTCCATATCACCAGTTTTTGATAGCCAAAATGGCACAACTGCAGATACAAGGTCCTCAAACACACGTCGGGAGTGGCTATCCCACTGTCAACACAGGAATTATAAATCTCAAAAGCAAACCCAATATGTAAGAATTTAGAAGTTAACAATTCATAATCAAGACAGGCTATTCTCTATAGATAATCTATAAACATGTAAGCGATAATATGCTTAGGGGCACTGCAAAGCCCCCCATGGGAATCAATGGCCAGTTCACGTCAGTATCTTTTAAAGCATTAGAACCAAACAGCAGAGTACATAGAGAATATAAAGGCGCTGAAAACCTAAACTAGAAGCGCCGAATACACTCATATTCATATCCTAGCAGACAATGACAGTGGCATTATCCTCCAGAGGATAATGAATTAAACTAAACTAAACAGAGGTGGTAGTGCAACTAATACGAGGAATAAAATCTCCAAAACCAAGATAAGATAACCCTCTTTCAAGCACTTAATTCATAAAAACAGTTTATAGCACAAAGAGATAGCAAACCTGTGTTATCACTGATTCCCCAGTGACAATTAGTATGTCTAAAATGTGGTCCAAAACTTTGTCTGGTATGACTTTTGCAAGAATAGAGAACAATGAGAAAACATGATTGCGGGTGACTGCATCCTTTGTGGAACGAGCACATTTAACTAGCAACTCCACATCAAACTGATCCTGTATGACACTCTGCATCACGACACACATCTTATCGGGACACAGAAACCAATGGCAACAGAGAGAGGATCATTCTTTAAATATCCAAATAATTGGGAAACAAACCTTTTGCAGGCTATCATTAATGAATGAAGAACTAATATCTTCCAAGATTAATAGCAGTTCCTGTTGAATGTAAGCTTGAGTGCTGGAAACAGTCCGAGAGTCTCCAGATGATACTTGTATAAATTCCTCGGCCTCATCCACAGCCCCATTTACCCCTTCATCATTCAGGAAAAACTTGCCGACAAGTTTAAACAAGGAACCCAGAAGAGAAGATCTACAGATGATGAAAGGTAGCTTGCACATGTCAACTAAATTAGCTTGAAAATGTTAAACTATTAATGAAAACACTAACACTGTATAGTTAGTCAAAATATTAACCAGCCATAACCCAAAACCCACCTGCTGTTTATGTTCTTCTTCAGGAGTATGACATCAAGCAGCGAACTAACAAAGAAGAGTACATTCTCCCTTCGCTGAAAGACATCCAAAACCAAACCCTGATGTGTAGATGCCTTTTTATTCTTCTTCACAAGAGCAGACCCACTTTGGCGATCCATGTGATCCAAAACAGACTCCAGACTCCTGACCACCACCAAACAGCTAATCTGCAAAAGAAGAAGGTAGCATTGATAACATAAGTTTCATCGTCAACAGAAGAAGCTTTGACACTATCCAAAATTCTTGAGGAGCAGATAAAGGTGTCCCAAACACATTACATGAAAAGCATAGACAAGTGACATGCGCAGACTAAAAGCAACAATCCTTTAGAGTGCAAGATCCCCGAGCAGTATTGATGTCACCAAGAAAATCATAGTTCCAATAAATGTAGCATACAATCATTTATTCAAGTGCTCCTTTTAAAGATTAAATGTTTTATCCCAATACTACCTTTCAGAAGTTCTGATCTAGGATGTAAATTGTACTCTAGGATGCAGTGGGTGTCAGTAGCCTAAGCCATTTATGCTGACATGAAAATCAATGGCATTAAGAGAATTCATCAACAATACTCTGATCATTGTGCTCTTCTAGCTTTCTCGCATATCTAACTTTAAGAACATGAGCAGAACAGAGATATTGGCACTGACAGTGGCAAGTACGACGCAACCCTTTTGTTCACACAAGTACTTCTAACATGAAAGCATACATCACTCATACTACACATAACAGACTGTCAATTTAACACAAGTAATCGCACAATTTGGAAAATATAATAATACGAGTGATAACAATCGAATTTATAACTCATAACATGCCCAATTATACATTACTTGTAAGATAAAAGTAGTTATTTTTCCAAATGATTTTTTGTCATAATAATGTATGTTGTTACATAATGCCTAATAAAAAGTCTAAAACAAACACAAGACAACAATCTAATATAGGGAGCTGGGATATCAACCCAGGAGAAATACTAGGAAATAAAGGGAATAAAAATGCTTCAGAGAAAGAGAGACAAACATCTATACGCAGCAAGGCTTCTCTAGCTGCATCCTGTATACTAGCACTGGCATTCCGGAACAAAATCACAAGATCACGAAAGATAAGTTCCTGCAACATGAGTATAATTAAACTTAAGAGAGTGAAGAAAATTTAAAGTTCATACTTTCCTAAACAGTTTGCCCTTGGAAGCAGAAATTAAAGAAGTAAATCAGCTTATACAGCATGAGAAAATTATCTTCCCAGTTCATTTAATTGCGACTTCATGAGAAGAGAAAAGAGGACATACATGGAGAACAAAGTCTCTCATAAAAGAACTCCATTGTTTCATTGAACCCAGTTGTCTAAGAATTATACAAGGTGATGGAATATATATAACCCGGTCTTTAAAATATTAATAAGAGACCAAATTCAGTTATTTCATCAACAAAAGCAACAGCCAGAAATGAATAAAACCTGAGTTTCGGTCTTCAAATCTCCATACAGGGAACAGCTGAGATTCCTTAGAACAGTCATACAAGGCTCTGAAATGACTGGGTCCTCAGAACAATTTCCATTTAACTGAAAGCATGAAGACAATTCCTGAAGATTCACTGTCAACAAATATCAAGCAAATAAATAGCTTGGTTTACAAGGTCCAGCATTTTACCTCCAGGGCCTTCAATATGAGTTCATCAATACCGTCGTATCTTTCTGATGTTGAAGTGGTCGTTGTACAGCTCTAGGACATAGAAAAGAAAGTTCTAATAAAAAACTATCAAAGGCTAAAATGAAAAGGCAATCAGATATTGAATTACCTCCAGGAGAAGGCATAGAATCTCAAGATCAGTTTTTGACATCTTTTGGCTCAATTTATCATGCATGATATGATAATCTTGGCGTCTCTTTAGAAGATCATAAAGCAAAGATTTGATTGCACTAACTTTTGTGATTTTACTTCCCAATTCTTTAAGCAATGAAAAGATCTTCAGCTGCCATGGGGGAAAAGTCTCCATTACTCATTTTCCATTAAATCTTATAGATGCAAACAGATTCTGAGAAAGATTTAAACTTAATTCATGTTTACCTTCCCATAAGCCGAAAGTGATGCACCCGAGATTAACAAGAAAGTCAATATTTCATCTTTAGTTGACTGGTCAAATCTGTAAGCAACATACCAACAAAGAATTGGAGACGAGGGGTCATGAAAAGGAAAATTCATTTGTTTAGGTGATGAAGCATGAGTGACACACATATGAGAGACAAAATAGGGTAACAAGATAATTGCACTCAGCCTTGCAAGCAAATGAGTGATAAGTAAAAAGTGCAGTAGTCGTGATGCAACTACTACTAGATGAAAGTTGACAAGAACACAACCAAAAAACTAACCTCTTTCCAATAGCATGTTGCACTAAAAGGCTATCAGATGAGGAGCTGAGTAATGCCTTGAAAAATGATGGAAGGAAATTTCTGTCTGATAAAATCAGCCTCTTCTGCTGAATTATCATGCCCAAGAGGTCTCCGAGAAAATGAACCCAAAATGCACTTTTTCCTGTCACTTGGTTGAATTAAGAAAGTCCTACCTGAGTAGACACAGTGAGAAGGAGATTCTGTAACACAGAAACATACCATTTTTACATCTGGAGAGATTTCGACGGGTCCAAATTGCAAATAATCCTTCAATGCAACTCATGCCAGCAGTTCGAACATCCTGAAGGGAGAAGAGTATCAGCTCTGTAGAATGACTTGCTTACAAATGGCAGCCATGATTAAGGGGGAAACCCCAACAATCAAAATAAATGTCCCAATACTTTTTAAGCAAAGATCACCATCATCAGGTTGTGCTGCTATAGATGGGGCATTGCACTTCCTAAATGGATATGCACGTTCAAAGTAGGCATAATAATAGCTACGTATTGACCCCTTTTCCTGTTAAAACTCTCATCCTGAATGAAGAAAATATAATTACCAACCTGGTTATCACTAGCAAGTGGAACAAGGATTGAAGGAAATTCTTGAAGCAGGTGATCCTCTAAATGAGAGGAAACGTTTGAAAGAGAATTAGGCCTTTCAGTCTGATCGCCATCTGGCTCAACCTTTAACTGAGAACAAAGATGTGAGAAAGAATGGAGACTCTCGGCCTGGACACGAACAGAAACACCTGAAACACCGGAACTCCAAAAATGAAGAAACAGACGGATAGAGATACCCATGCTTCAAATGCAGCATGTTCCTAGAGTATAAGCTAAGAAAGAAGAAAGCATAACCTGAAGGATCCTTTTATCAACTACTCATGAAAGAAATAACATTTTTCTCGGTGTAAACATTAAAAGCTAAACTTTTCAAACAGAGAAAATAGAATTGCGTAGTTAAAAACCTTCTTCAGTAAATATTCTGGAGAGGAACTGAGGCGACAAGATTTTGCAGTTTGAGACAAGGTAACAAAGATGCCCCCGGAAAACATGTTTTGCCTGGGATGCAAAGAAGACGAATAGTTCCTGAAGCTTGGACAACCACATCCCATCAACATCCTGCAAACACGGTGTTATGCTTACTAGGTATAATAATACTGAAAGAGCTACTCATAATTGAAAAGAACACCCCCTACATTTTCAGGCACAGTCTTAGTGAATGCCTCAAGCAATCTCTGAAATAAGCAGATTAGAATCTGGCCATTCAACTTTTCACTGCTGGCGTCAAGATGTTCAACAAATTTTTTACAATCCCCGTCTAGTGTTCTCATGTTTGGCTGCACAGCCATGGAATCAAAATTAGAACACAAAACCTAGTCAACAAATTATTCTCCCACACCATAAGTCAACAACAAAGCAAACAGTCAAATATTCATATACCTCTTCCGAACAGGGAACATTTCCAGCTGATTCTAACAATTCCCATTGACTCCTAAGAATTTGAAAGGTATCATCATATAGTTCGGAAAATCGAGCATTATCTGGCAGCAGAAAAGTGGAAACATGAGAAACGATATTTTATTACAATAATAGCAAAATGGATTTTACTGGCTTGAGAAAGTAGCAACAATCTATTATAAACCATCGAGCGGGTAGAACCAAAAAAAGCGGCACAAACATTACCTAAAACCAAAGGAAAATTAGCTATAAAAGAATCATACGTCAAACATAACATCTCGCCCCCACCGTATTTTTTTGGGGAAAGAAAAGGAATACACTTTTTTTTGAGAAACGGGAACAACAACACTCGGAGAAATCAATTGCAATTGAAACTAGCACCAACTACCAATAGCAAATGAAAGTATCCAGTCCATAGAACATTCATTAAATGAATATAAAACCATTACACTCCAGAAATACCATTGGCAAGAGATGTACTCCAGTCAAAGAAAACATCTATAAAACAAAAGGTCTCATATGTCAAACATAACATCTCACAAAAAAGGAAATGATTCATCTTAGAAATGCCAAATGCAAATGAAAGTATCTAGGCAAGGGAAACAACAATAAAACACCTCGAGATTACAATGCTCTTATAATAGCAGAATCTAGCATTATGGCAACAAAAACAAAATGAAACTGAAATGTAGATAGCCAAACAAAGGCAAGAAGAAAGGTATCACGATTTACCTACTATCGGCTTCGTAAATAACTTCAACAAAATTAAGAAGAATAATGTCTTGGACGACTCAAATGCATTACAGCATTCCACAACCCAAGGCATCAATTCTCGACGGTGTGCCAGGAAATTTTCTGCTAGCTTGCTGATATTATCCAAATTTACTGAAGATGTGAATTCCCCTCGCAGTTTCTGCAACATTTGTATCAGAAATGGATTATTTTATCAAATATACAAATAGCCACAGAATGTTATCCAACCTTCATATAGGGCGGTCTTTGCCAGTAAAATTCCAAAGGAACAATCAGCATATCAGTGGGCACTACCGATCAAATACATACTGCTTTAACCCAATTCTGAAACTTGGGATACTGGAGTTGCATTGTCTACGGCATCTACTTCACAATAATATAGCTATATAAACAAAATTACAACTGAAAATTAACTTCTTCCCATAGTAATAGTCCTTTATTATATTACTAAACATGGGCCCACAATGCTGTGGAACCCTGTGCAAGATTTAGAAAGGGCCTGCGGAGTCTGGATACGCTTTCTAAATCCAAAACGAATAGTCTACACAGTAGTCCTCTTTGGCTCGCAAAAGGAGCATTTATCCCTTCAAAAGTACCCTCCCGTTTAGTTCAAACACTACATAGTCCCTATTTCACAAAATGCAGCTGACTTCTATTCAGATGAAGTTTCTAACTGTTGAGTGTTTCTTTGATTGAACTAGGCAATAGCCAATTGCTATCAGAGGAGAAAATTGAAAATATTAAGCCACGAGATTTACAATTTTTCTGCTAAATACAAAACCGATTAACACAAAACTTTCTTGTCCATTCTATGGTTGTCACCATATACAACCCCGGAAGTTCAAAAGCCCGGTAAAGCTACAAAATGGTTACCGTAAATTGAATCCTATCTCACATCAATCATTTATTACATGCTGGATGTCAGATGATCTACAAGACAGATCTATAGATCCTCGATAGTTAAGGTTGCGTTAGCAAAGTTATCTGTCGGAGTGCAGAATATTATCAGAGACACATTGCAAAGATTCTTTGCAAACAATATCTGATCTGATGAACTAGGTCTATACATTAAATAGAAAACTAAACTATAAAAAAGAGGGAAATCTTTACAAAATACAAATAAGAAACAATTATTTTCAATACTATCAAGGAGGTACAAAAAACAGAAGAGGTTTATAAACTAGAAACAATATTCGACCTTCAAAGATTATTACCTTCTCCGGGCTGGAAATACTGATAAGATTCCCATAAAGAGGCCATTTAATTCCCTTGGAGAGTTCCAGGGCTTTCAAATTTATTCTCTGGGTCTGCAGCACAATGCAAGAAGATACAACTATTCAGTAGGAAAAAAACTGAAGCTGAACACCAGAGCTAAATCTGAGTTAAAGATAACAAACCTTGGGCAGAACTAGAACTAACGGAAAAATCAAAGTAGCCAGTGTACTTGTATATTCCTCCTGATCTTTGAAACTCATAACGGCAAGCTGCAAGCATGCTACAGCAACATCACTTGCTAAAGATTTGTTATTTGATGAACCTGCATTTCAAAGAATAATTGGAGATAATACATACTGTTGAATAATATAACAGTTTCTTAAAAGTATAGTTCTCAGCGTTGAAGACCCTAAGCTTTCAAGACACCTATCGGAAATAAATAATTCATCTCAACAGCTGCTACACTCTGTGCTTTATATTAAATGCATCCCTACTGGCAGAATCATGTTTACGAAAACTCAGAAATTCAATAAGCGAGACACGTGACCTAGTAAGACACATTCATCAGCATTTTGCACTCTACAATAATAGAATTATGAGCTTGTTTGAAATAGAAATTCTGCAGAATTAGCAAACAAAATAACACTATGACTATAACATCCCACCATGCCCTATAACGTCCCACCATGTCAAATGTGATCATGGGAAGAACAATTCCCGGGCATCCAGACCTTCACTGCCATACTTAGGATGGATCATTACACCATAACAACAACACAAACATTGGAAGGAAAATTTAAATCTGGTAATTAGAGTATAAATAATTTTCATTCAAAATACTCACTCTCCATTAAGAGGATACATCTTTTAAGCACATTCTGAAGTGCATCAATGAGAACTCGGGAATCTATCATTTCACTCAGCCTTTTAACCGTCAGAACTGCTCCAACAACACTCAGATCATCATCCTCAAGCCGACGTACAATTGCATCTCGGGTGATGTCAATCCCCTGAGCAAAATAATCATGTGTTTAAAACTCAAAGGAGAATGTCAGACATACAGGTCCTGGTTTATAGATGTCCAATCAAATAATCATCAGATATCACCTTTGAATCAATAGCATTATCACTCGGGATGCAAGCCAAATCCAACCCGGTCAATGCAGAACGCCGAACCTCAGCCTGTGCAATATAATTAGGATGACAGTCTATTCAAGCAACATTGGAGAGAAAAAAGAACATAAATCTAAAATGGTATCCTAGGCACCAAGACAGGGCATATGGGGATATAAGAGCCTATCGCTGGAAAAGATGGAAACCAAACCTTTGGATGTTCCAACGCAAACCAAACTTTTGAATCTGGAATTTCTGAGGAAAAATCTAAATTCCCATCTAAAACCCTGCAAAGCAATTCATGATTTGATCCCTCTTTGCCAGACTGCAGTTTGGTATCCTAAACATGGAAAGAGGGGGTAAACTAAATATTACGATGAAATAACAAAAATACATGAAAATCATCCAAGAGCAGGGCTCTCCAAAGTGAGGACAAAAAAGCACCAACACATAAACCCCACACATGCATTCAGTGCATGAATATTTTGCAAGTGCACATCTTGTCTAGGACTGTATTTAACATTGATAGAGGGTATTAAAATCAGAATAAATAAAAACCTGGAGGGTTTCCCGAACAGCCTGACGCAGTTCATCTGGATACTTTTTGTACAAAGAAAACAAAATCTGCTTAGCCTGGCCTCCTACAAGTAATTGCAGGTTTGCACCATAAGACAAGACATCAAGAAGCCAAGGTGACATAGAAACCAGATAAATAAATGCACTGGTTTGAAAAGACTAACCTGATTCAGTAGCAACTGAATGATCCTTGATTCTGGACACCCTTATGCATGTTTTAAGCAATTTAGAAACCAATCTACTTACAGAGTCCTTCAATGGGACAGTCTCAATTATTACCATCAAGGTCTGATGGCAGTTTTTATCCGAAGAGCTGCAAATACATATGGTTTAAATTTTCCCTTAGTCATGGTATTTCTGGAGGAAAAAGGAAAGAAAGAAGAAAAAAATTGAGTAATACGTCAAAGAAGAAATAAACCTGTACTCAAGAAGAGAGTCTAGAATCACGGCCACAAAAGTATCTATATTGAACTCCGTAATCAATGCAGCAAGGATTTGTGAAATGTCCCTTTAGAATTGGAGATCAAAACAACATACACCACCACATTAAATGGGTATAAAAGATTAAAGCATAAGGAAAGTCTAATTATTATACATGTTTTGTGTGCAAACGTGGCTAGGGATAACAAAGAAATACCATATTTCTGTAAGGATATCGACAATCTTCTTTGGGATCACTTCAAGATGTTGTAACTGGAAACATTATTTTAGAAGTAAGTGAAGAAAGAAAGTTACAACAGATATTCAGCATGTATCAGTGCATTTCAGATAGACAATGGTCACCACCGCATGATTCTACCAGGATCATGGAGTACTAATCCAACTTTTACGAATGGTTTATGAAACAAAGTTCTTACCCACTTGGGCATTAAGCAACAAATGAGTTCAATGCTGAAAATGTTTGGCCACAAAGTTATCTGATTAGCAATCCTAAGTTTTTATTTTGCTTTTTATTTATCCATTCTCAAACCTAAGCCCGTGTTTCTTCCCCCATTGGGCATTAAGTGGCAGATGAGCTCCAGTCTAGATATATGTTTCACAAAAACTTATTTTGATAAACAATAACTACGTTCTTAACTTATTTTTTGATAAACAATAACTAAGTTCTTACTTGCCTTCTATGTATCCATTCTAAAATCATAATCTTTACAAACCAATGCAAATGAATAACAGTGCTGTGCCACAGAGAACATCATATGCGTACTTTAAAATGCCAATGAAACAAAAATCATGCTTCATCTCTTCAAGTGCATGCATACCCAGAAATCTAATCTACCTGAACAAGGTTGATCAATGCCATGAATGACATTCGAACCCTTTGCAAATCATTTGACATTTTTGCATCCTCACGGGCAACCTCAGCAACTGAGCGAAGCAAGCTCTTAACAAGATTGGGGGACAGTGCAACTTTTTGGGCCAGTAAACCAACAATCATCAAAGCCCCTGCCTGTAAAATAAAATAAAAAGTAATTGAAACTGGCAATCAGCAGCATGTAAAGTGCCCGGATTCAAAATCCAAAATGTAAAATAGAGGAAAAAATACTAGCATGAACAAATAACTCTGAACATGGATTGTGCACGGAAGTTGGATATAACACTCTATGCCCGACAATAAATCCATTCTGCCCATAATAGCCGGAAGCGTGTGGGCTCCTTTTTATTAAAAAAACTTGGCATTGTTCAGAAAAGGAGAAATGACATGTTTGGTCCTTAAGTATTTCTAAAATCATCGCTTGATCCCCAAAGTATTTATACTTCTCGAATGGCCCTAGAAGTATTTGCGTGCCTCCAAGTGGGTCCAAGCGCCACCCTGTCGTGGCGGATCCCGGCAAATCTCTTGCACAAAGATTGGCCGGAAACCGCCGTGGGAAGTGTCGTTGGGACCAATTTGGAGGCACGCAAATACTTCTAGGACCATTCAACAAGAATAAATACTTTGGGGATCAAGCGATGATTTTAGAAATACTTTAAGGACCAAAAAATCATTTTCCCTTCAGAAAATTAACAAGAGATATAAAAGTTCAATGTCACTGCATGAGAGAGAGAGAACAAAGACCTTTTGCTCCAGTAACCCTTTGGCGCCTGGTTGAAGACCAGAAGCAATATACGGGAGCAGCCTTTTAACAATGCCATTGTCAATTGTTGTTAGAGACCCCAAGACTTCAATCACAACTGCTGTACAAAAGCTAGTCACAGGCCTCGATGGCTGAATCTTCCTCATAGGCATGGCCTGTTAGATTCATAACTTTCACACACTTTAGAAAACAAAAAAAGATTGCTGGTGACATCACCTGAAGAACAGAAACTTACATAGTTGCAAATAACCTCCAAAACGCCAAGATCTTTCACACACTGTTGCACAATAACCTTCCGGGGTGGGGGTGCACCAGATGTTTTCACACCATTAAGAAATTTCCATCTACTATTTCTGCTTCATGATAAATAAATCAAATTATATAAAGCTAAGCATGAAAATTCGTCATCATAAATGTGTAATTAAATATGTGCATACAAAATAACAAATGTTGGCAGAATGCCAACAGACTCATGCATGCAAGAATATGAAAAGAGAGCTTTTTTTCTCACCCTGGATCGATTAGTTGCACAACTCTAACAAACTCGTGAGTTTCATGGTACGGCAAAGCACATAAAATTAGATCTTCCACATTGTAGACATGAATCCTAATGTAACAAAAACAACGAATAAGTAAGAAATCCTGCAAACATTCAGACAGACATAATACAAAAAGGATCATTAATGCCGAAACTATCATTGATAACAACAAGAGAGCAGCACTTTCTTACTTGTATCTGCGTATGAGGTACTCTAGCGTCCTTCGTGCTGCAAGTGATTCGAAGTACCCCGCTAACAACCTTAAATAAGAACTAATTGAAGTGTTGATTTTACTATTTTCCTCAACATTCATCAACTCTCTGTCCAACTCTCTACTCTTGTGAGAAAATAAATCATTCTTGTAGTTCCTAAACCTTTCTTCCAAGTTTATTAGCACATCCAAACCTAAAAAATAAATCAAAATACAAACAATTGAAGAAATATTCATATGACTAAAATTTTATAAAAAAAAACAGCTCCTTTAGTCAAATTAAGTGAGAAAAACAACATTCAAAATACAAACGACTTGACCAAACGTTCAAATTACTAAAATTAAACAAGTATTCCTTTGTTTACCAGATAAAGCAAGACTAAAAACGGTTTCAATGTCTAAATCAGCAGCGTCTTTAGGGTTAAATAAAATAGAAGGGCGTGTGAATGGTCTTTTAAGTGGTTCTGCGTCGGATTTTACAGCTGTCTTCAGTGCCTGTAATTGAGCAGCGAGGGAGGTCGCCATTGTTGCTGTTCAACTGGTCAATAATCTTCGAAGCTCAAACCCTAGACGGAGAAATATTTGGCGGCTAAGCGGCGTAAAGTGGTGGTTTCAGATGGGAGGACTGGGAGGGATTTTGAAGGGGGAACCAACGCCGAATAACCAGAAAGCTGTAGTGGCGGCAACCGACTTCGAAAGATGGCGCGGGGTTTAGGGTTTTTGCCGTTAAGCGGCTGATTGGTTTGGAATGTAATGTGCTTGTAACAATTTGTAATAAGACGTGGGTATTTTGGTCTTTTTCAACTTCCAACCATTAGGTTTTTCTTTTTCCTTTACTGAATTTGCTCCTTTATATTCACCCCAAATTACCTCATTTTTTTAAATAAATAATATTATTTATTGATATAAGGAGTTAGATTAGGATTATGAAATTTCGATGGATCCCCTACCCTTTGGAATAAGGCAACAAGTTTCAGGAAAAGTCTAGCTAGCCAAAGAGCCATAACCTCCTTAATAAATTCTTTTCTTTCTCTTTCTTTTTAAAAAATGAAAATAAAAATATCAAATGTGCCTCTTTCATGCAGGTTGTGTTCGATATTTGAAGCGAAAAATGATAGGGCTAAACCCAATTTAATAATTTAGACTTAATAATATTGTTACGATTAAATTCAAGATAAATTATTGGGCATTGTATTAGACTGGCCATGGTTTAGCAGGAAGGCTAACCATGGCACTCTTTTTTTTGGAGAAACATTAGTGTCTGGGACGGAAGTGGTGGGCACTTCCGTCCTCACTTGGCAGTAGTTTGTTAAAAAATACTTGGGTTTTTTCATTCAATTCCATAACGAAAGTGCCACTTCCGTTCTAAAACACTTTGATTTTTGCTTTTTGCCTAAAAATTGTTCATGTTGGTATTTTACAACCAAAAAAAATGACTAAAACAGAATATTTACTAAAAAATGTGTACAAAAATTATTTGGAGGAAAGTTGCTTTATTAATAAAAAACGAATAACGTAAAAAAAATCGTATATAACATAATTTAAACAAATTGTATGTAACAACAATTAAACCAATGAAAGCAAAAAAAACTAAATCTTATCTACTGTCCCGACGGTGTGTATCTAACAGTAGTTTTCGGATTATTCTGTAGATAGTACGTGTGACCGTTTTTGTTTCGCAGGGCACTACCATGTTCCGTTTCGATAAGTTCAGCACCTTCGTGGTCGATATGAATCGGCTCCTCAGGCGAATCTGGCTGGAGCAGTGGAGTGTGCTGCTGCGTCTGCGACTGGTCCAGGTATAGGCTGTTCGAATGAGACGCACCAAAAA
>JAOWBF010000027.1:1217805-1228643 GCA_028566175.1 Vinca major
CTTTTAGTGCTCTTGAACTATTATAATAATCTTTTCCCCATGGGCATTAACACGGATCCAAGGAGGCCCGGCCCGAGAAACTTGAGGTGTTGGAGGTGTTTTCCATTGCACCTGAGGATAGATTTTTAGCGGACGACTGTATAATTTCACGGTTGATTTTTTAATGATGTTTTTTAATAAAATTTGATGGTTAAGCTTAAAAACATAAAATAATAATATTGACGGTGGAACATAGGCATTTTAAAAAAAAGATAGATCTCTTCCGTCGTTGAATTATACATTAATCGTCACAATTTATCTGGACAATATTAAAAAAATAGCACTTAGTGCCATGACTACAATGGGTCAGAGCTAGCGACGTTAGCTGTTGATTCGTTTTTTTAAATTACTCACTTATCAAGTCTTCTTCTATTCATACTTTCTCTCTGTCAAAATCTTTTGAAAGCTATATTTTAATTAATGTTTTCAAAAAAATCTATGTTATGTCTATGCCAACGCATGATACCTCTAATAAATCGAATTCAGCCTTTATATCATGAATAAGAATATAAGTCGATTCAAACATTTAAACTAAATTATCTTGCTTGAAACTTTAATTTAAACAGAAAGGTTCTACTTGCTATTATTGTTGGAGTTTTTTAACCCGAGCCTGTGTTAGAGGAACATGATGAATCGAACTATCTTCACCCTTTCTATAGACTTACGGGTTTGAGGACGCTTCCTTTTCTTACTTTCTAATGTTACTAAAGGTGAGATTTTGATAGAAGTTTTAAGAGGTTTTGACTTCTGGTTTGAGGCACCAAAAGTATTGACTTTGTAGAATTTCGTCACTTTTTCATTAAATTCATTCTAAATTTTTTCTTGAAAAACTCTTGTATAGAATATTACTCTTAATTCGAAAGTTTTAATTCCGTCTATAATCAGCAACCATAATCTTTAACAATTTTAGCATAAAGAATGAAACTTTAACAAAGATAAGTACCTACCTACCATTTTCTTCAACATAGCCTCTTAACATTTTCTCATGATCACTTTCCATTCTTTGCTGAACCGAGTTTTAATTCCCCATTTACCGGACGACCAAGACAACACCTTTTATACTTAGTCTCCATTCGGAGCTCCGTTTCCGAATGAGCAAAGAAACAAAATTTACGTTCACAGGAGGCTGCATTAATGCACCTGCGGGTCCGATACTTAGCCGGGTGAAACCAATACTCAAACACGCCATGCGTGAACTGGCATTCCTCTCCCTTCCAACACTCTCCCTTAATCTTATAATCAGGGCATGGAATGGCTACGTAGTTGTAAATACGAGGATCCCGCCGCTGCCGCCCCTTTTCGCCTTGGTGATAGAACGGACACGTGGCCCATTCGTGACTGCCGAGGTTATGACATTGTTTTGTCTTGTACACATACATTCCGAACTCATCGGATTCGTACATCGCCTGTAGTGCCGCCGGTAGACTTTTTTCTGATGGGATTTTGTTAGTAGCATTTTTGGGAAAATCTGACATTTTTTTTTTGAATTTGTTTATGCAACAAATGAATTGTTTGAGGGATATTTTAATTATAACTAGTCGTTAGTAATATTAGAAGCTTATATTATATTAATATTATCAACGGTTTATATTATATTTATTAAAAAAACGACTTATATTATAAAATGGAGGAAGTACTATAGAAAGCCTAAAAAAGAATGACCAATTGACCATGTAAAGGCTAAGGCTAAGTACATTCAATATTATTAGTGGAAATAAGTTGGAATAGTAATTAGTAATAGTGTAACGGTCGAGTAATTATGCCCTAACAACTTGAAAGAGAAAAAAGAAATAGAAAAAAAATTGCAATAAATATCAAGCTTCCGTTAGATCCGTTATGTATTTGAATTATTTCTTGGTCTACTCAGCAAAATAAAAGAATTATTTCTTGGTCTAATTAGAAATAAAAATATATTAGTCCGAATAAAGGAAGGTTCTCTCATTCTTCATCCAATGGATTCTCAAATTTTCAATATATCCTAATTGTTCTAATTCTCCATTACGTGGAAATGTGTGTAAAAGAAACAATATATTAATTAATAAAGTTGTCCAAAAAGAAAATAGCGACGAGGTTTTCCCAAAAGAAAAAAAGTTGCAATGCTTTGGGTTTTGGTACTTAATAGCAGGGCTCATTTGTTAAAACTAAAATCCAAATACCAAAGTTACGTGTTTATTTGGAGTGGTTTTAATTTGAGGATTTTAAACAAAAGAGAATTATCTATTAAATGAAATGTGTAACCTAAAATAAAAAATTTGTATTGAAGATGTTACATCTATACACCCTAACTTTTGATGTACAAACTATAAATTTTGGGGCGTATCATCTAAAACTTACAACAGTTATGTTCTCAGGATTTGAATTTGGAACTTTCAAAGTTTATCTTTTTATCTCTCTAATCAACTACTTCAACGATTAAAATTTATCAGTATGACTTGACTTTCACCCCTCTATAACGCTGAAAGATTTTCTTAAAGCAAAATAATGTCAATTCATAAAATGATTAGCCCTTAAATTGATTTCAAGAAGTTTACTATTTGTCCCTGTTCCCACTAAATTTAGGTGTACAATTGTACCTGCACAACCCACTTACATTACAAATAAACAAAGAAAGAGAAGTAGCCTAAATTAACAAAAAATAAATAAGCCCCAGTCCGCCAAGATTGCCATTAACAAGAATTAATATGGTCTCAATCGTCTAATGAACAAAAAATTCCGGTTGAGAAGGATCCATTTCCAATATCTTCTTGCCCTCTTGAAAATTCAATGCACGTTATTCACTGCTCTTGCTACTTACTGTGGAAAGAATCATTCCTTTGAAATCGTTCAAAAATTATATTACAATTGTTCACACAGCGAGCATCTATCAGGCCATGGTTCCATAGCTTAATCATAAATAATCTCCAACACCTGAAAAGAACATGATCAACATAATGATTGTAATTTGTAGCACCGAGGTAGTTAGTATCTCACTCTAAGATCAGTTTAAGTTGTGCAAAGGCTACAATTCAGGATACTAAAATCTCTATGCAGCAAGTAATATAGTGTGGAAGAGATCATCCAACACACTTCTGATGCATGCACGGGGGAGGGGGGCATGTTCTTGGGAGAAATGCAAACTGCAATGTTCTTTAATGTAGATACATCAATAATTTGTGAAGAATTTTAAAAAGTTGGAGAGAAACTACAACATAATTATCAGTGAACATAAAACTTGAGAAAGAAAAACTACCAAAGCAATGGAAGTCGCCAGACAAGTACTTGGGCGTGTAACAGTGAAAAAGCTTCACACGCCCATGGAACGTGACCATCTGCTAGCACTCTGCAGTTGCAAAACAAGAAGTATTTTACGTTAACAAAAAGCATTAGAAAGTGAAAAGGAAAGAGAGAACCAAAGAATTGCAACAGCAAAAAATTACCTTTGCTTTCGAACAAAAGAGTTCCAAAGATGCATCATTTGCTTTTCATCCTTGGTCACATCCACAAAGTCGTCAAGCATCTGCAACAAATAAGACCATACATACAAAACATGAGTTCCCTAAGAATTAACATCAAGATGCACGAAAACTACCACATCACGCTCGTGGGTAAGTTCCACCCAAGTAACAGACATATAAACTGGAAAAACAAACCCCACTCGTATTCATGTTTCTCAAAGGTAACCTACTGAGGTATGAACAGGAGAATATAGAACAATCCATGTAGAAATGATATGCAGATTAAAGCATATGCACGAATTTAAATGATCATTAAACATACCCTCCGATCTTCCAAGTCTGCCACATCATCATCAACCTCATCCTCACTGTCTAGATCAGAGACGACTTGTTCAAATGACATTGGCTGTAAATAGAGATAAATTATTTTCAGATGTTCTGGTGCATCAGTAAAGGCAAGTTGTCTGGGCATATTTGGTCAATAATATCGATGAAACTAAGTTTACTACATTGCAGGATAATAGATCTCAATATTAAAGCAACAGCAGGAAAGGAAATACTCTTGTTCCTTAAAAGAGCCCATATGACGAAGCTTTTTGACAAAAAAACACAGAAGTACCAAAACTGATACAAACCAGTCATCCAGAAATTATCTTTTTCTATCAAGATACGTGACCAGCAGTGATGATATAGAAGCTAAAGTTAATATACAAAAGAAATTTAATAGCAACTTCAAGTCCTACCAAACAAATTTCGAGGAGAACAAAAGTTCTGGAGAATTATAGTTTTTTTACTCCCTTCTTTATATCTTTAGTCGATAACAAAAAAATTAAATTAAATGTAGAAAGGACTACAACGATTACACAGCAGAAGGCTACAGTCTTGGTTTCAACCTATTTTTTAAGCTACTCCAGAGGAAAGAGAACAAGATAGTTGGAAGAGCCAAACTTCCTAACTTATATTGATGCTAGAGCATAAAAAGCTATTATTGCCTTGAAATGTGTAAACCAAGAACTTAACCCGGACTACTACTATGTATAACCTTAGAGTAAAAGGAATGCTACTGTTTCATGATAAAACAAGAAAGTGAAATGAAGATCAGGAAACAAAGAGAAAACCCCACTGTTTCATGATGAAGCAAGAACACATACAGAGATGAGAAAACAAAAAAGATATGAAGCAAAAAGCTAAGCATCCAGATGTACAGAAACAGTCCCATCACCTGAGCTCTGTGTGAATGAAAAAACTGCCGTTTCTGCAAGAGCGTACGACTGGGGGAAACATGGAAAGAGAGTTATGTCAAAACAAAAGCTCAACTCAATATGCATGATTTATCATCTTGAGGTATGTCAAATCAAAAGCACAAATCTTTTAGCTTTCACACAAAATTTGCAGCAGGAAACAAGATATGAGGTTTGAACGACCATCCTGAAAAAAAGTGGAGATCTATCTACCAATTATGCAGATGACCAACTAAATTCTTAATTGCAACTCCCAGTACCCAGCTATAAGCAACTTAATCGCAAGTGACTAAAAACTCAGTAGTTGAAACTTGATGAGGGTAAATCATTCAATTGCAACTGTTTTAAAAGCCTGCCTTCCCAAGCAATAACTTCTAGATTAGTCATTACAACTGCATTTGAAGCTACATAACTGGAACATTCTCGAGGAGACTCTTTCTCTTGAGGCTTGAGCACATTTAAGGTTCATTTTAAGCTGTCAAATAGCACCTAAATACTTCGAACCTATTAAGATTATGACAAACTTGCATAAAAATAATTATACCAAAAGAAATGGGACTGCAAATCCAGATGAAACTCCATGCCATGGAATCCATGATTTTCAATTAAAAAGATGCCAAGTTGATTTAAATTACAAAACCAGCTCATACCAGTGAAAATGAGATACGACTGCATACAGAAACAACAACAACACTAACATAACCCATTAACAGCCCCTTGTTATATTATGAATTTCTTGAACATTATTCTTTTTTTAACTTTAAATGAATTGCCACTTAGACAGATGGAAGTACTGCAAAGTAGATGTAAAAACTGATCATGGATAATGACTCAATAAGCATACTTTTTTGGATCAGAGCGTTCTGATAACTTTTTAGTTTTTGCAAACTGTATGGTGGAGGCCGTTGAGCTGATTCCAGGGAATGATTGAACAGTTTCAGCATCTGCAGGTGTAAACGTAGTAACTGAAGAAACCACTGTGGCATTAGGGCCGAAAGCATCATGCTCTACAAATTCTGGATCACCAATTCACAAGTTAATAACACCGTATATGCAAAATTGAAACACAGAAACATATACACTAAAAACTCCCTATATGAATATCCTTGGGACTAGGGAAAATTTTTACTATAGGGAGGTTATTCCCAAATAGAGTTTTACATTAAAAAAATTGTGATTTTTTAAATTTTAATTTACAAACACCGAAAAGAGAGAAATTTCAGCTGTATGATTCCTACCATCAATCCTGTCAGGTAGTTGATTCGTTGGCTCGGGTAAGTAAGATTCTAAGGCAAGGGGATGTACATGTCGCACATTCTGATTCTGGCTCTTACTTTTTCTTTGCCTCAAGGGCCTTGAACTGTGCAATAGATTTTAATCAATTTTGTCATCACATTTGGCTGAGTTGAGTTACATATGTAGCAGATCAAAACAGAATCATAAAGATCATACCGAAAGAGAAAGGTCTGCTGCTGAGGGTCAACACCATCTGCAATGTCCTGAGCACATCATACAGCAAACAGCAATAGATGAGTTTTTAAGCATTCAAGCCACTGCCGTAAACCCAGTCTTCCGGCTTTCATTCTAACTAGGCATTGACAGATATTCAAGTCAAAAGTAAACAACGAGAAAAATTAAAGAGCCCCATGTAAACTGTATAATTGTGCCGAGCATTCCATGTTATTGAGAACATTGATCACATATATTGTTTGTTAAAGATATAATCACTGAGATTCAGTTCTGTGTAGACAAGTGCAGCTCCAAATCCATGCAACAAAAAACTTTTTGCTTTAACTTAATTAAATGCGTTACTGACCTCAGATCTCCAGGTATCTGTCTTCGCAGAGACATTTACAGCTTGATATTCTTCGGTAGCCTAGTAGATAAAGGGGAATTGATTATCTCCCATGAATTCAAATAGATAGGCATGACAAACTCAAAAGATAGCTGAAGTTACCCAAAATTCATAGTTGAAGAAATCGTGAGATGATAACAAGTGATATCTCAAGCCCTGAAGAATTATAGTTTTTATCAGGGTCAATTCCGAAGGGGAAAAAAAACTATTTCTAAGCATGCTATAGAAAGAAAAGAATATACATGAAATGAAATATCAGAAACTGCTATCTACCTTGAAACTTGCACACTTCACCAAGCAGAAAGCACATGCAAAGTCTTCAGTAACTGCATGTTCGGAATAAATACAAGTTTATCACCTAAACGGGAAAATAGCAACATAGATTTACGTAAGGCCGTAATATAACATGCTATTCTCTTTTACCTAATTCTTTTCTTGCTATACTCCAGACTGATATTTAGACTCGACCACAAAAACGGTGTTTACAATTTGACTTTAAATTTCTGATTTTTTACACATTTGAATTCAATTAAAGTCTCAAAAGCTACCAATAATCGAATATATGACTGAAAACTTCAGAAATCCAGACCAATTCAAACAACATCCATACAAAATACCATATACCATTATTAGGAGAAGACAACAGAAATCGAATTACCTTCACTTCTTTGCAACTTATTGTTATAGTATTTGTAGTTGAAAACAACATTTCCAGTCCTCAACCTATATAGAAATCGCAATTAATGAATCATAAAGTTCAACCATTACAGGAGATGCAAACATTTTAAGCCCCTCAAAGCGCAGAAGTAGGTAAAAATCAATACAAAATGTGGACCAAGGGCAATAACAAGTAAAAGAAATGGAAAAGAGTAAAGAGAAAATAAACAAACTATAAGAATAATGAGAGCGAAGTAACATAGTCATCTGTCAATAGTAAAAATAACAAAATAAAAAATAAAAATGAGCAGTGAAGAGTTAATGAAGAGAAGCTATAGAATTATCTTTTCCAATTCAAGAAGCAGCCACCGCCCACCAGGATCTTCTTAATTCAATACATAAGGCCAAGGACTACTTGGTCTGCCACACATAGAATATTGACAAATGAAAAGTGTGCAGTGAGAATTTAGGCTTAGGCTGCACTGCATACAGGTTGCATCATCTGCACACTCTTTGCTTTTAAAAGAAAGTTGAGAGACCTCAAGTGCAAGTAAGCTAGAATGGGCAAGAAGAGTTATTTCTGCTAAAACTGTGGTAAGAGATCTTCATGGGATTGCCTAGAAAGAATGCTAACCCCCTGTTACCAATGTACTAGGGGTTAGGGGTAAGCAAAATGGGCAAGATAACCTGGGTAAGGGTACAATAGTCCAGTTAAGAGTACAAATATCCACTGTGTAGAAGTTAGCAAAAGGTATAAGGTAGAGGCATTAACGCATAGTTAAACCTGTTGAACCAATGGTAATGTCCAAAAAGTAGCCGGGTCAATTAGATAAAGGAAAAGGAGGGATGTTCATATAAGGAATTTATCATTAAAGAAAATCAATGATGACATGTTAAACCAAGAAGACCCTGTTTGTTGACCTTTCAAATAACCAAAGGAATAAATTAAATTGAAGTCGATGTTGATGGTTTTTTAATCTATTATTGATATATGGTCAATAGAGATGGTGCATAATGCAAGGTCCACTGGCAAGAAACCAACGATCTTGTGATTAAATAATAAAACTCTATACATCCATCGATTGTATATTCCTTTTTCTCAGTTTGATAGGGAAAAAATAATAATAAAGAGATCATAGGGTAAGCAGGCTATCTATGCCCTACTTATCTTTAGGGTACACAAGTTGATAAAACGAAACCAACTATCTTGTGATTAAATAATAAAACTATATACATCCATCAATTGTATATATTCCTTTTTCTCAGTTTGATAGGAAAAAATATAATAAAGAGATACTAGGGTAAGCAGGCTACCTATGCCCTACCTTATCTTTAGGGTACAAAAGTTGATAGGACAGTGTAAGGGTACAGATCTTTTACCCTATATAAGTTAGAGTCGGGCACGTCTTTTCTCCTCCAACCCACCCATGCTCAACTCCATTAAGAATTTGAATCGACAAGAAAGATTTTGAAAGGTTCAGAAGCATCAAACTTGTTTCTGATGCATAAGGGAAAGTACAGAAATTTGCTCATTGTTGGAGAATAGGTACAAGAATCCCGTTTTCGTTGATTTGAAATCGATAACATAAATATTCACGTAAGACAAAAACTAATTAGAAAAGAAAAAGAATATGTTGGCAAAGTACAAACACTTGGTTAGACGAAAAGACGAATTATTGTCCAAAAAGAGCAATAATGTTTTCTCAAAAAAGAAAGAAAAAAAGACCCATCATAGAAACTAAATTATGCTTTACCTCGTAATACGAGCCAATGACGATGATGGGATGTCATTATATAAGTATGAGTCATAAGAAGATCGCTCTTTTGCACCAATTTCTTCTACAGTGATAATGACTTGCAATTGCTGTGATGAAACCTTTTGTTAACCAAACAGAAAACCATTACTCCACATTAGAATGAGTTAAAATAAAAAAGAAAATAAACAATTAAAAAGATCTAGCATCTTTTAGTCCCAGACAAGAAAAACTACCTGAGTTGAGGTATGAGCCGTCTGAAATGAAACACAATTATCTTCATCCAGAAAGCTTTTCTGTAAGTGCAATTCAACTTAATCACAGTAGATAGAAGAGAAATAGAAATAGAAAAGAGGAATAAAGTGCAAAACAACAATTACCCTCGAAATATAACATAAAATAGGAAAAGGATTACACCCCTTGCTTTAGGCAGATTATGTTGTGCTCTCATATAAAGTGGGCAGCAAAAATAAATAAAGTTAAGCAAATGAGTCTTGATTCTTTACGCATCAGCATCACGAGAACAATAAAGTATCTTGAATCATGTTGTAAAATCATACCAACAAAAGCATAATTCAATTTCTACCGCCATTTTCAGAAATTGTTAGAAGTAAAAACAGAAGAACCCTGTTAACGATTGGAAGAAATGGTTTATACTACAGGGAGTGTATTGACCCATGTCATCCGTTGGCTTCCCTGTCATGGGGAAATTAGTGTATTTGTTTTCCCTCTCCACACAAAACCATACAAAATTTCACTTTGGATCCCACATTTTCTCTCATAAACGAATAACTTTTACGAACCCGTAGACAATTGTCAAACAAAAACCCATTCCAAACACCCTAAAACTATCACCACGTGAAATGAAGAAAGAAATACAAGACCAAACATAACTACGTAAAAAAATTATTAATTAAATCCATAGTGAAATTCTTCATAAATAAAAGGCTTCCATAACAAGTATTGAGTAACTAAATTCCTTCAAACGTCTCTTTTGTACACTAGCAAGAAAAAACCAGGTTCCAGTAAATCTTTAAAGGATTTTCTTCTTGAAACGATAAGGGGTGTAAACATTAACTACAAGCATTAATTCCGAGTTCCCGCATACCTTCATGAAGCAGGGGTGCATGTCAACAGTTAATAGCATCTCAGCCCTTTCCCCAAAATTCAAGTTCGGGGACTTTTCCCATGATAGATGAAGCAATTCCATTGGAATCTTGCCTACTAAGCAGTGCCCTCCAGCATTTGCTGTCACCAACAAAGAATAAAATTACTAGAGAGGCGAATTCTGAAAATACCAAGTAGTAACAGAGCATAGTTTGGTTCACTAAAGAGGAGGGAGGGGAGGAAAGAAAATACTTTACCTAGGGGTAGTGACGTAGTGTTCCTTTTTACTTTCTCTTTTGTGGTGTATGAGACGAAGAGGAGGGAAGGAGAAGGATGAAGAAAGAGATTTATTTGTAATTATTAGTTTATTTCACCCCACCTTTTTATCCATTATTCTCTCTTAATCAACTTTTGTAGCCAAAAGTGAAGTCAATCTTGTAATTAATACCTGCAACTTATTTTCCCTCTCCCAATCCTCCAATTTTTTTTATTTTTTTTTTTGGTGGGAGGGGGGGGGGGGGTGGCTATACAATAGTTTTTGTAAGGAACATCCAAAAAAAATCCATAGTAATATGCTTGACTTTATGTATCGATGAGATGTTAATGTTTTCATAAACAAGCTCCATGACAACCTTACAACATGCGTTCACAGCCATTTAAGCACAATTCATTTCCTCCAATTCTATAGTCCAAATAGTGTCGTTACAATAGCAAATAGCTCTGAAGTTAAAATACACTAATCATACAATAG
>JAOWBF010000027.1:1249560-1260814 GCA_028566175.1 Vinca major
TTACTTTTAAGGGGGCCGTAAAAAAATTGGGGGGGGCCGTAGTATAAAAAAAAAAATTCTGAACCGTTAAATATATATATGTAGTAAATAAAAAAATTGAAAATTCTTGGCCCCGGGCCCTTAGTGGCTCCGCCACTGCAAGGAATGATTTCACAAATAGTTGTAGTGTTCGTGAAGAGTTATACGTAATTATTCACTATCTTATTTATGGAGAATATAAAATGGAAATTTGTTTTGCGGAAAAGGAATATTAAATAGTGACTAAAAATTAAAAAAAATAATTATAAGACTAAGTAATGACGATTTTGAAAATAGTTAATGGATATTTTTCTCTTTTTTATTAAAAAAAGAAAAAGAAAAAAACTTTATCCCCACACAATTGTGAAGTGCCAACTCAACTTTAGAATTTGCATCCTTTTCTTTTTCCATACCTACACGTAATCGAAAAACAAGCACTGCATATAATAATAATAATAAATAAAATCAAAATGTTCCTTATCAAAACCACTGCCGGCACCAGCGCCATCACCACCGCCGCCACCAGAGCTTCTCCACCTTTCCTCCTCCTTTCTCTCTCTAAACCATCAAGTTCTCTCTCCAAACCCACTTTCACTTCCCCCTTCAGCCGTACCAAACCCGCTTCTCTATACTCTTCCCCTAAAATGAGTTGGCTAAACAAGTTGGGTTTCGGAACCCGTAGTACCCCAACAGAATCCTCCATGGAGGATTCTTCATCAATTGCTCAAGGCCCAGATGATGATATACCAGCTCCGGGTCAACAGTTTGCTCAATTCGGAGCAGGATGTTTTTGGGGTGTTGAATTGGCCTTTCAGAGAGTACCAGGTGTTACTAGGACTGAAGTTGGATATTCCCAAGGCTATATTCATAATCCTAGCTATGAAGATATATGTTCTGGGTCTACTAATCATTCTGAAGTTGTGAGAGTTCAGTATGATCCTAAGGAGTGCAGCTTTCAATCTTTGCTTGATGTTTTCTGGGATCGTCATGACCCCACCACGCTCAATCGCCAGGTATTTGCTTCTTTAATCATTTTGATGAAATACTTGTTCATGGCTATAAATTAGTGTGTTTTGGGTGTTTTTGAGTTCTAATGATGTTACTTTGGATTTTAGGTGTAGGTGGTCCTAATTATAGGTCTTTTATGCACTATTATTGCGGGTATTTCTCCTTCTGAGAGAGCTTTGCATTGAAATATTTTGTCGTGGAGGTAAGCTTGTAGATGATTCCAGCTTTATCTGGAGGTGGATTCCTCAGATTTTAGTGCTCACTCAATTCTATAATATAAGTTGTTTAGGACATGTAGAGAAAGTAAGGAAGCAAAGAATGAGGTGTTTTTTAATTAAAATATAATAATACTCTTTTAAATAGAATTAGTGGTATATATATAAGCCTTCTTTTTAACGAGTAATATTGATATTTTGACCAACAAAAGGAACTTATTTTTGCTCTATTAATTTTCTGTACATGTACTAAACGCCTTATATTATGAAAAATATGTAATAATGAATACAAAACATTGACGACCTTGTGGTATAGTGAATAGCAGTCACAGTACACTCGATTAATGTTATATTTGTTGGATGGTAGATTTCAGGATGTAGCCTGCCTGATAATTAGCTTCTAACAATGGAATCTAAGGATTACTTAATGGCATTTTAGAGTTGGCTTACAAATGGATTATAGTAGGAGTCGTCGTCTTGTAGAATTACCTCTGTTAAGCTTCCACAAGGGCCAAGTATTTCTTCACTAAACTTGTCCACTTTGACGTAGTTCAATTTAAATACTGAGATATGCATAAAGGGTATTGCATGGATCCTAGTTGTATGGGAACCAAATTCCGGCCTGTTATGCAGGTTCTGAACTAACCCTGCATTACCTATGACTTGAAGACCCTTACTGCGTCTTAAGTGGTATAGTTTTTCTAAATCTTTGAAAGTAATTAATATTACAAATTATTAGGACATGACAAATTCTTAAATCTTCGAGTTCTCAAGGAATCCCTTTGGAATTGAGAAACATTTCGACGCCATTTTTTCTTTTAGTTCTTTGTGGGTTTCATTTGTAGCAGTTTGTCAGGTGCCTCAATTTTACTGTCCGACGCTAGCAATTTGCGTATTCTCTGTTGTGATGCTGGTGTTGAAATTGAAGTGACTATTTCTGATACACTTTGGTTTCCTCAGTTATTTGCACAATTATGTGCTAATTAACTGCATTTGACTTGATTTGTTTCCTAGGATAGCTTATTAAGATGCATTAATATCATGCAGCTAATAAAGAAGTATACTCTTTTAATTTCTCGATTTTATGGTTCTTTACGCAAAGCATGCATTTTTTGAGTTCGTGCCAAACATAGTACAGTAAAGCTGGGGGTGGGGGTTTTCCAGGATCCTAGCTCTATTTCATTTCGTACTTAATGTTATACATCAATGCCATAGCCGGACAGAGGTTCTATGAGCATCATTATTGTGAAGTAGAGGATATAATTCCAACACCTTGCGGCAGGGATAGCGTAGCTTCTCTCTCTCTTCTCTCGTCCATTTCCTTAATACTCCATGTCGCCCTAATTTCTATTTTGATTCAGATTCTGGATAGTCCAAGAAGTTGTTAATGTTGTAGTTATACACGTATGTCACTATCCTTTTCAAGATACCTTTAAAACCAGCATTTATGGTGGTCCTTCAACCAACTTAAGGGAATATTTGTATCCAGCAAACATCTTCTGTTTATCGTCTCAACAATTTGCAACTATTCAATTATGCTCTTTGCAGGGAAATGATGTAGGCACCCAATACAGATCCGGAATTTACTTTTACACACCCGAGCAAGAGAAGGCCGCGCTAGAATCCCTGGAGCGACATCAGAAGCTGTTGAACAGAAAGATTGTTACTGAAATTTTGCCTGCCAAGAAATTTTACAGAGCCGAGGAGTACCATCAGCAATACCTTGCAAAAGGAGGTCGTTTTGGTTTTAAACAATCTACTGAAAAAGGTTGCAATGATCCAATTCGATGTTATGGCTGAGGATTTAAGTTATCTCGAGGACGAACTTTAGTATATATATCGGATATATAATCTTGTTCTGGGTTATGGTAGATGATATATTTGTGCTTGTATTTCCTGACTGAGATTTGATGCATTTGTATATATCTTTGCTCTTGCATTTAAGGCCTCATGCAAGATATGGCTTGCTTTCTGCTTCTACCGTTCCAGAATCTGTTAATTTGCAAGTTTTTTTAGGACTTTATACAGCAAAACCAGATTAGAAATCCCTAGTAAAGGACTGTTAAATTATTATTTATTATTTTTAAGTTGATGAAAAAAATGTCTGCACGTGCAGAACAAAAACTGTCCCGTATAGGAGCCGGGAGCTTTATTCCCGTGTTCCTCCTTTTTCTTTTTTATTTTCTTCTTTTGTCTAAAATAATAATGTGCTACTAGAAGAAAAATGTGTAGAAAGATGCAGAGATGGTTATATAGAAAAAATAATTCACATGATTTTCCTCTTTATTTATTTATTATTATTTATTTTTTACTTTCGGGTTACCTTCACATGGATTCTCACATGGGGTAGTAGAGTTCTGAATTCATATTCACATACTCAATCCTCAGTTAGTGCTAGTAATAATTTATTACTTCTTTTTTCTTTTTTGGTTATTTTTGTGAAAGAACTTTCAGTCAATTATAGAGAAAAGCAGATACTAGAAGTACCAATCTCAGTTAAATAAGAATCATCAGGATAGTTTCCAGGCAAGAAATTATTGCATATGAAAGTACAAATAGATTTTTTTTTTAAAAATAATGTTTTATTCTAATCATGGAGAATTATTGTACTTAAAAATTTATCGTTCTAAGTCAAAAGTACGTTATTTTTCTTAATATTGGACTTATTAATTAGTCTATGATTATACTCTAATATTGCTACAAATAAAATATTGGTCTAGTAATTAATCAGGTCTTTACTTTATAACTCCATTATACTTTGTATTAATTATTTACTTTTGCTTACTTATGCAGTTAGCTAGTTACCCTGATTTAGAAGCAAACAATAAAGCAAAGAGGGAAGCCACCAAATAATCCGGTGGTTAACCAGATTTTATCTGACTAACCAATTCTATAACCATCATTTTGTTTTGTCCAAACTCATGGTATTAAACATTTACCTTTTGTGTCCAACTTCCTATTTAACAAAACAAAATCAGTTTATCTATGAATCAAATTCATGACATATATTATTATGTTGTAACAATTATTTATAATTAAGTATTAACAAACAGATAGATAACAATCTTTTTAAAAGTCGGACACTAAATTTTTATTTTCTTTGAACTTATCTAATCCATTGTCACACATGTTAAAGTTAAGGAGTTGATGAAGGATTTTTCCCAACATCGTGTGGAGAGATTCTCAACAATTTAATTTGATCGATTGAGATTAAAAACATAATAACTATGATATTTGTGAGAATATGTATTATGAGAAAAAACGAGTGTTTTTCGATTTTATCAACGTTAAATTAAAAATTAACGTTTAATATTTATTAACACCATGTTGAAAAAATTACTATGATGAACAAAATATAAAATAAGTATTTTTTCAATGTTAAATCGAAAATTAACCATTAAATTTTCTCAGTATGATGCTGAAATAAACAGCCGTGGACCTAGTCACATATACGTTGTCATGAAATAAAATCAAGTTGATCATTTCAATATTATGTATAGAAGTGCTAACTTAAAGATTTCTAGAACTAACTTTTCTGCAAGAAAACCTCAATTAACAACCATGTTTATCAAAATAAATATAATTATTACTATAGTTTGATGTGACATATTCATACATTGAGTATATAGGAGAAAAATCAGTCATGGCTGCTTTTGAAGTAAGTTTAATAAGTAATTAATGGTTAACATTGAATATAATGATTTTTTTTTTGCTGAATAAATATAATGATGCATCCTTTTGGTTATATATCAACAAGACTATTAAGTGTTAGGAGGACCTCTGTTAGTTGTTACCAGCAATATTAGATTGGCATATAGAAACCAGAGCCTCAAATGCCAAAAGATTGTTGTTTCAACATAATAATTGCGTTCGTTTGTTGGATTAAATTTTAATAGTTAAGATTGATTTAAAACGAACATGTATATTGAGTAAAATATTTATTTTAAATCTCAAAATACTTGTCTTTACGTAATGAAAATAAACGTTGTTATGCATAAGATCGACTGATGCCAAAACAGAAGTCGAGAAATTCAAGCAAATCAAGGCCAATTCCATCATTAGCACACGAGCCTCGTTTCCACTTTCTGGAAGCCTTTTGCGCCATCATGAAATTGGAGAAGATTTTCATTGTCTTTGTCCTTTTTTCATATATTCTTTTTAGTTCGAGGCTTATAGTTTTCCTGGTGATAATCTGTAATCGTTTGTGTACCCGTTTTTTTTTTCAACAAATAAAAATTCATCATATAATTATTTTTTAATTGTATATACACACGATAAATTGTGATTAATTAAGTATAGGAATCAATACACATACAGATACAGACGATTATTTGCTTAGTTTTCCTAGTCTTGAAAATGCTTTTGTTTCTCTCATTTAGTATTTTTCATAATTTAAAGTTATATTAAGACATTTCACGTCCATTAAAAGTGTTATTAAGTGGGCACTTACATAATAATTTGATAGTTAAATATTTGACTCAAAATTTAAGAGATTAGAGATAATTATTGATAACGTTCAAAAAATGTTTTATTAAATACCAATTTTACGTAAGTTCAAGCGTTGTATATGTTCATCGAGTAAAAAGAAAAATCATCACAAATCTTATATAATGTCATGTCTATAATCAAAATAAAATATGTTAACATCAAAGAATTTTACACCGGAAATTAAATATTGCAGCTGAGTACACGAAGAGGGAGGAGTTATAACACGAGTAGGCTCCACAAACTTAATATATTCAAATAATTGTTAATTGAAAAGAAACAAAAAAAACATTTAATGCGGGACACCATTTTTTTCGCATGTGTGGAACACGTTTTCAGCCGTCGGATGAGATTTTTTAACGGCCTAGATCTAAAGAGAAATTTTTTTTATTTATTATTTTTTAAGTCAGCCGAAACTTTTCTCTCTACAGATCTGGACCGTTCAAAATTTTATCCGACGATGCAGAACTTTGGGTGTTCTGCATAGGAGCCGAACTGGTTCTCAACTCACTTATAAAAAAAATAGATAAAATAGAAGACGCCTTGATTTATTTTGAAAAAAAACTGGGAACAATTATTTTAATGTAATATATAAGCCAATGATGTAATCGCTTTTTTTTTTTCTTTGTTGAATCCATTATTTGTTTGTTTACAACTCAGAAAAAAGCTACATTTTGATCAAAGGGAGTAGGACATAAAAATCATTCCAATGGTTACTAGTCCCACAAATCTGTCCTTTAAATTAGGCATTTAGAAATCTTTCCTTCTTTTATAAGACAAGTCGCCAAACCCAATCTTTACCCACACTCTATAATCCAAATGGAGTGCAAAAACAGACAAATCTATCATCCCCAATTCATATCAATTTTGTAGTATTTTTCTTTAGTTTTAATACGTTAATGATCCACGCTACTTTTCTAATATCTTCTTTTTCAATGACATTCTACACTCTTACAATTACAAACAAATAGGGGGAAAATATGAAACATATTTTAATAAATATTTTACCAACTATTACTTTAATAAATTGGTCGATAAGAAATAATGTGTGACTGAATTAAGTTCATAATACTCGCCATCGGTTTTGACTTGGCCACAAATTAAAAAAGTTGCAACCAAACCAGAGTTGTTTTTGTCCAATTTTTCCTGTAGCGTAAACAACAGATTGTCTTGGTATTTAAATTTACCTAACTATATTCAACAATGATCATGGTTTATATATTTAAAAAAATAAAAATGAGTAGGTGCCTACAACTAAAGTGCTTAAATTAACATAGTGTAATTAAGGTCAATCCAACCAGCCACCTCATTATTAAACCATTGATCATCCATGATCCCTCCAATATATACAATAGGAACACATACCAATTCTTTCACTTCACATTCCTTTTTCAAACTCAAAGTTCAAAAGTTCCCATTACAGTCACATTCCACTCCAAAGAAGATAACCAAAAAAATCCAACCAATTTATAACTTATTAACAGAGAGCATCAAATTAACAATGTCCGAACTCGAGACTCCTCAGGTGATGTCAAAGGTTATAACCTTTTTATCTGGTCTTCTCCTAAGTGTCGCCGAAACTAACGATTTCAACGGAAGATTTAGGCCTAAAAAAGTGTCGGTATTTCATGGCCTAACAAGGCCTACCATTTCTGTTCATAGCTATCTTGAGAGGATTTTCAAGTACGCAAATTGTAGCCCTTCTTGTATCGTCGTTGCTTATATTTATCTGGATCGTTTTGCTCAGAAACAGCCATTGTTGCCGATCAGTTCTTTCAATGTTCATCGTCTTCTTATCACTAGTGTTCTTGTTTCTGCTAAGTTCATGGATGACATGTGAGTTTTCTTTGATCCAACAACTTTTTTTTTCTTTTTCCTTTTAGTTATTTTTAAAGTATTAAACTGGAGAATTATGATATAGTCAGAAATTTTGTGTTACTTGTAACTTGGTTTCTGCCAAATTTTGCAAGTTGATTAACTAATTGGAATCAAATTTTTGACTTGGAATTTATATTAAAAGGAATTTGTAATTATTGAAGAGAAATTTCAAAAAGTGACTAAAAATCTAATTGATATTTTTTTAAAAAAAATGTTCATAATGGTCACACTATCTGTTTTTGATTTCTTATTTAGAAATTTGATCAATACCAATAGAAATTATGGTATAAGAGATCTGTCTCAATAGAAACACTTGTCTATGTTCACGAAGTTTGTATGGATTCGACATCCGATTTTGACTAGTAAATCACTCTTCACCACACAAAAAGAAATAGAATAGAAATAGATTTTTCCTTTCCTTATCATAATGCTCAATTTGGATTTAATTTTTTCTCAACAAAATTTAACAATAGTTAGAATATATTTTTCAGATAATCAACTGGGTGATACTTTAATTTCATATTTCAAGAAAAGAAAAGATCCGTATAAGTGGACTAGGTTGGGAAAGTAACAAAATATGAGAAGCATCATGTGAAATCATTCTTGTTTTCACGAGACAAATCCATCAAAGATGAGATGGCCTTTGTCGATTTTCTTCGAAATAGTATTATACTTTTCGGTGATTTCTATAAATATAAAACAAAATTTTAATGCAAGCACTTTGTCACGTTAACAGATATGCCATGTTCTTTGTTACATATTCCATCAAATACTAGTAGTTTATTTTCCCTCTTTATTATTTAGTAGAGGGACGTGATGATCCATGCCAGGTCAGTGATGAGCCACGCAATGATTGAACTTAGTTAAAGAGTATTAGCAATTTGGTCTATTTAGTCTCAAAACAATTTATTTTTAATACGGAAAGTTTGAGACGAGATGACGCGAAAGTAAATCTATTCTGCCATGAATTAGTTAGGATTTAAAGGGTTTATTTGAATTGGGTCTAATTTGGGTTTGGTTTGATTTAAAAATCAAACTTAGACTTAAACTAGCTTTGAATTGAGTCTGAGATTTGGTCTGTGATAATTTAACATTTCAAATTTCATTCTCAGACTCAATCCGAAGCTGGTTTGGGTCTTAGTTTGAGTCTCAAATCAGACCAAACTCAAACCAGGTTCAATCCAGACCAAACTCAGACCAGATTCACTCCAAGCACACCTGTACTTTGAATAACATGTTAATTTTTTTATCGACATAGGAATTACCGTTCACTTGAATTAAATAAAAATTAAACTCTTAATTTTTAATTATAAAGCCTCAGCTCTTATTAGTTTTAGGAATTATGTTACCATTATTATCTACTCCTTTTCTCTAACTCGTTATTTTTTTTGGGTTGCCTCTGATCATCAGTTTCTACAACAATGCCTTCTATGCCAAAGTTGGTGGAATCAGCACCATGGAGATGAACCTGCTGGAAGTAGACTTCTTATTTGGGGTGGGATTTGAGTTAAACGTGACTCCCACCACATTTTACACATATTTTTCTCATATCCAAAGAGAAATGTTGTTGGGATCTCCTCCTCTGTATTTAGAGCCTTCTCTACCAAATCCCCATCGCACCATCAATGAAGATGAATCTACTCATCAACATGAATTAGCCATTTAATTTATATTATTTTTTTAAAAAAATTCTCTTCCCTGAAAAACATCCCCAAATCATAATTTTGTTGCCCCACACTGGGAAACTCATCTACAAGGGACACATGATGTAATTGTTCCGCCATCTTATGGGATTGTATATATGGACAAAACTTCCATTTTTTTTTGTTTCCTTTTTAAATTATGCGGATTCCTCATCTTAATCTTTTAAATTACGAATCAGATTTTAATTTTAAATTACTATCTAAATAATCACTAAAATTAAATGTCGTGTTTTTTATTTTAGTTTGTCAAAAATAAATATCTAAACCTTTAATATTCGGACTACTATCTAATTTGTCAAAATTTGAATGTTGCATATTGATTTTAGTTTTTCAAAAAATTAACTACTTTACTAAAATATATATCTTCGATATACTGTTTGGAGAAAGACACAGTAACTCATAACATGAAAGGAAAAACAAAGAGCATAAACAAAGAAAGGTAAAGGAAAACCGGCTATTAGACTTTATTTAAGCGGTATGAGTTGAAAATTTTCAATTAAAAGTTGAAAGTTTGAATTTTTTAGTGTAAAGAAGTAACCATATATATGGACTGGCCAAAATATCATTTAAACCCAAACCAAATTAGTGTAAATAATAATGTTTGAATAAAGCGGTTTGGATCTTCTATAACACTTTTTCTAATATTTTAATAATAAAATTGTATTCATGTAACTTAAATTCTAAACAGTAAATTTCAAGAGTTAAAAAACTATAATTAATAATGTTATAAGGAATGTAATAATGAGATTTTTTTCATATAAGCTAAATTTTAACAGGTAAACTCTAAAAATTAAAAAAAAAAAAATATATTTAAGAGTTGCAAGACTGTTACAAATACAGAGCGTGATAAAAATCATAAATGGGTAACTTGCTTTTAGAACTTGTGTATTGTATCATGCTCCACTCGCTTTTTACTTAAATGTAGTTTTGTTCCAAGTTATAAAAGTGCGATCCATATTTAAATGCAAGAGTGCGTTAGTTTTATGCAAGGGAAAAATATGACGGAATGCACGTACTAAGAAGGAAAAAATAAATCCGTGATAAAACACCCTATCTTTCTTTCTTGTGGTAAAACGCGTCTGTCCAAGTTTTGTGTTCTCACGTGTATATTTTTTTTTGTGGGTTTCACTGTTTTTTTTAGGTTATAATTTTTTAATTAAAAATTTAATATGTATTATTTTTTATTAGTCAGACAGAAAAAGAGACACTAAATGAAGACAAAAGATTTCTAGCCCTTTCTTGTTTAGATGAATTATACTAATAGCCCTATCAAGACGCCGGAGTAAATGGACGCAACTTATTGGGCCTTTCCAATAAATTCCCCATTCTTTGCGCCTCTCAGTTTGACCCAGTAAGCAACCCATTAGCACTTCCATATTATATATATATATATATATGTCACAAGACAGAGTAAACTAGTTAGCATCATTCAGTTTCAGTTGCAGAGAGCAAAGCAGAGAAAATGGAGCAAACTTTCATCATGATCAAACCTGATGGCGTTCAACGTGGATTGGTACATTAATATTGTTGATACTTGGTGTTTATTTTTTAAAATTTAAAATTTATTCCGTTTAATATAGATATATGAATAAAAAATTTCATAACTCGAGTGTGACAGTGTTACAAAGATCGGAACACACTGTTTATATTTGCTATCAAAATATGCACGATTTCTCGGTTTTACATTATTTTCTGTTAAAGCATTGTTGAAAGGTTTTGTTTGAAAGGTAAGGAGTTTCAATTTCTGGATACTTGTTCTTTATTGATTGATAATATTTGATTAAAAATGTTGTAATGAATTAGGGGTGAAGATGGTGACAGTAGACCAAGGTTTTTCTGGGAAGCATTATGAGGATTTGGCTAAAAAGCATTTCTACAATAAATTGGTGACCTACAATAAAATGCTGTTGCTCTGGTATTTGAAGGCAAAAATGTGATTACCACAGG
>JAOWBF010000027.1:1284635-1295574 GCA_028566175.1 Vinca major
TATATATATATAGTACTAAACGTGAAGCAATGCCAGCAATGTGTTTAGAAAATGTAGTAAAAGATACATTAGAATTAGGGGTATCAATCGAGTTATGTAAGTCGAGTTTGGCTTAACTCCCGCTCAACTTATCTAAAAATTGGAAAGCTCGCGCTCAGGCCGGAAAAGCTTACAAACATTGAGCTGAGTTCACGAGCTAAATTTATATTAGCAAAAAAACAAAAATTATGTTTAAAGAATAGTATAATACAATGAGGGTTGAAACTAAATTTTGATAAGAATACAAATATACATAATACAATGATACTTAATTCTCGAAACAAACTAAAATAATAAAAATGTAACAAAAATATATGCATAGCAAAGTCAAAGAATCTACATAAAACGTAGACAAAAATTCTTATATAGACTTAAAAAAAAAAAAACAGAAGTCCATAATTGTAAAAGCCTTATATAGAAAAAAAACAAGAGCATCATAAGTTTCAGAATTGTTTGTTGTGTTAATAAAATGACTGTTATATGGAAATAAAAATAAAAAGAGAGAATCCATACACTTAAAATTTTAACAAATGATGAAATTGCACTCTCAGATGATACTGAACTTCCATTAATTGCTAATACATATATTGTCATCATAGACAAAATAGAGAATTGAAGAGCAATTGCTTTCAATAATCCAAGATAATAAAGTCTTTATCAACACTAATACTCTTTGTTAGGCAAAGTTTCTCCTCCAAATAAACATTTAGTTCACTTTTACAATGCATCACTTATTCATCTTCAGTAAATCTAAGGAATTGTTCAATGAAGGTCAATTTATAGGTTTTTTTAATTAGTATTATTATATTTATACATAATATTTTATTTATATTATTTTTATTCGAATTTGAGCTTTTCTCGAGCTGAGCGGAGTCAAACTCACGCTCAACTCACGTCAAATTGAGTTTGAATATTGAGCTCACCCTCATATTTTTTCCGTTGACACCCCTAACTAGAATAAGGAAAACATAGAGAGGGCTAGTGAGGCGCCCATCCTCCAAATATTACTTTTATAAAATTTTAAAGTAAAATGATGAATGGCTAAAATATATGGATAAAATAGGTTAAAACTCGAATTAAATATTATTCACCTATGTTGGTATAAATGATTTAATAAATGATTTATAATTTTATTACTAATTTATTTAATTAATTGGATAAATTTTAGCCACATAACATTACATAATTTTAAATACGTTACCAACAAAAATTATTTGTTCACCATAATTATGAAAAATTATTTCCCCCAACTTGGAATAGCTAGTTTACATCCTTGCACTAGAATAGGATAAAAACAATTCATCTTATTTATTTACATTTCACTTAGTAAGAATTATTGCAAGTTGCTAGTATTATTTTTTTATTTACCAGAATTTGTATTTTCAACATTTAGGAGACACAGGGCCGTCTCAAACATATCCGAGGCCCTGTGCCGAAAAAAAATTAGGGCTCTGAATTTTAGACTAAGTATATATATATATAAATTTGGGGCCCTGAATTTTAGGCTAAATATATATATAAAAAAAAAAATTGGGGGCCCTGAATTTTAGGCTAAGTATATATATAAAAAAAATTTGGGGCCCTTATAAATGTGAGGCCCGGTTCCGGATGTCACCTTGGACACCCTTGGAGCCGGGCCTGAGGAGACACCTCAATTTTTAATAGTTTCAATTTTTTACTAGCTTACACGAGAAAGGGAAGAATAAAATCCAATTTAATTGACCTTTTATTTAAGCCCAATTTAATTGGCCTTGATATACAAACTTTTTTTTGCTAAGTTTGATATACAAAGTTCGAAAACCCAATAAAATTCTAACCAATTTCGAGCGGCCACGTAACGAGCAAGCTCAATTTCCCACCAAATATTTATTATACCAAGAAAAACAAATTGCTCCCTCCACTTCTAACCGCACTGCAATCTGATACTCGCTCTGTCTTCATCTCCATTCCCCTTCCTCCCTCCTCTCAACTATTACTCACTCTCCTGTAGAGAGAGAAAGTAAGATACTACTATTTATCTCTCTCTGTAACTTAGGTTTTATCAGAAGATACATAGAAGATCATGATTTGTACTGGCAGAATTTTGGCGGCATCGAATTCATGGACGCCGTTCTCGATTTCTAGTTCACCGTTTAATGATTTCCGGAAATTTCGCCGAGGAAAGCTGAAATTCGATCTCAAATGTCGGTGTTTGTCCTCCGATTCCGATGCTTTTTCTTCTTCGTTCGCTCCGTCAAATGATATTACTGAATCTAATTCATCCGCTATGAACACCGCAGGGTAAGATTTTTGAGGTTTTTGTTGGCTATTAAGATTACGATTGCTTATTTGTGGTTTTGATTGTGTTATGGTGATTTTCTGTATGCAGATTTTGTATAATTGAAGGACCTGAGACGGTTCAGGACTTTGCCAAAATGGAATTGCAGGAAATTCAGGACAATATTCGTAGCCGTAGGAATAAAATATTTTTACATATGGAGGAGGTTAGTTAACGTTTCAATTTCTTAGTGCTATATACGTTCTTCTATCTGAATAGATTTTTTTTTTTTTGCAAAATTCTATCTGAATAGATTAATATGGATAATATTGTCCTATGTAAATTTTCGTGTGGATTAGGTTTGATTTATAAGTTTCCCTTGGATTTAACTAACCTAGAGATAATGTCTGTAGAGTTTAATTAGATGCCACATAGCAGTTCAGCGTTTTCAGATCTGGTGGCTTGTCACTAAAAATTGTCTACTAACTAAGAGATATTATTAGCTGAAAAATTATCCTACCAAATTGTGTGCTTAACAAGCTAAGATGTTTCCTACATGATCATGCATTGATAAAGAGTAGAAGTTTTGTTCTCCTGCTTATTAATAAGTGCCTGTGGAATAGTGGAAATTGAATTGCATTTGTGTTTAGTCAATTTAATCCTCGTTATGAAGCTGATTCAGCTGGAAAGTTGTATATGATGTAGATTATAAAGTATCTTCGAAAATTTACGTATCCTTGTATTTAATCAATCCAATTCTAATCATTTTGAGTTGGATAACTCAACTTTTACCTGCTTATTTGCCTAAATTCCAGTGTATCAAAACATCTGCCTTGCTTATATAATTTTATGAAATTGCTCCATTCTTTCAATGTTATTATTCTAATGCATACTTTGAATTTCCATTTCCAATTTCTTCTTTCATTGATATTTATATCTTTGAAGTTTTGTAGGTTCGGCGGCTAAGGATACAACAGAGAATCAAAACTGCAGAGATGGGAATCCTAAGTGACGAACAAGAAAAAGAACTTTCTGATTTTCCATCATTCATACCATTTTTGCCTCCTTTGGTGAGCTATTTTGCATTTAATATAGTTTGCAATTAGAAAACATATCATACTATCTTTTTCATATACAACTTATAAATTGATTGAAGCCATTTATTTGGTTTTGAAGGTTCATAAAGGTGTCTAATCTACATTTTTTGTGTACAGAACTCAGATAATCTGAAAGTATACTATGGCACCTGTTTCTCTCTTATTGCCGGAATCATGCTTTTTGGTGGACTCTTAGCACCAACTGTAAGTTCTTTTTGGCTCTCTATAAACTGGGAAAGATCGAAATATTTTCTTGCAACAAAAGATAAGTTACACAGGATATTTTCAGTGTACAACAATGATAGCTCATAGACTGGGATCAAATCTCGAGTATCTCAACTTCTCTTCGTTAGCTATACATCTCAATACGAATTGATGAGGTGATATGGAATGTGATAAATGGAAATGTCCTTCTGTTCTAGATATTTCTAATTTCCTTAATCCTGTAGATGTTTACGATTTCAGAGATTCAGTGCAAGATAGTGACATTTTGAGCCTTTAAAGCCTGCTCCAACTCCAATAATCTATTATTTTGTCTTGCTTAATCCTAGTTGGAGCTGAAGTTGGGTTTAGGAGGCACGTCATATGCTGATTTTATTAGTAGCATGCATCTACCTATGCAATTAAGGTATGTCCAGTGCATAAATTGAACTGCTTTGATAGTTTCCTTCTTATTGTTCCAGGATAATCTTGGCTTCTCATCTGACTTCAATTTTGCGCCACAAATTGACTGAAACTAATAAGTTTTATAGGCTTCTTTTCCTGAAGGGAGTTAATTATGATTGAGAAAAGAATTTCCTAACTGATTTATTAGGTTCCTTGGACATCACTTAAATTTCTTGCAACCCCATATTTAGAGTGGCCATTAGTGTGAATTTTTAGGATCAATGGTATATCATGAAATACCATGAACTGATTCTGTCAAGTTAAATATTATTTTGTTGTATTTTTGTAATCTTGCCAGTACACTTCTTGCATGATTTATAATGGAACTTGATGAAACTTTTGCTATTAGCCGTGATCATTTTATTTGTGAAAAATGCAGTCAAGTCGATCCCATTGTAGCATCATTTTCCGGAGGAGCAGTTGGAGTAATTTCTGCCTTGATGGTAGTCGAAATAAACAATGTAAAACAACAGGAGCACAAGAGATGCAAGTATTGTCTTGGCACAGGTGTGCATCACATCTATGATTTCTCACCATGAGGAATTTCCCTCGTTTCAATTTGGGAATCATGCAATGAATAGTTTATCGTCGTTTATTAGTTCATGTTAAAATTGTACGGCTATTTAGGTATTGTAGGTGCTAAAAACCCCCAGCTTACGGATGTCAGAATTCCTTGTATACTGTACAATATGATGCAATTCTCAATACATCTGCTGTCTTTTTGAATGAATGCAGGATATCTTGCTTGTGCTCGCTGTTCAAGCACTGGGGCGCTCGTTCTTGTTGAGCCAGTTTCAACGATTAGTGGTGAGGATCAGCCGCTGTCCCCACCTAAAGCTGAAAGATGTCCAAACTGTTCAGGAGCAGGAAAGGTTAGATTTACAATCCAAATAGTATCTGTTTCTTTGTCTTTGCTTGGCTTTATGTTTGGATAGAATTGGGTGACTGCTTGATGGAATTGATATAATGGTAACCTAAGTAAAAAACCTCACTGATTTGCGGATTTTAACACATTATTTGAGAGGGACTATGAAGTCCTTCATTTCCTTTTTCTTTCGAGGAAATGAATTCCTTCATAACTGAATTGTCAAAGTTGTTGTGAAGGTAAAATATTTTGCAAAAATGGATTGTGATATACGGAAGCCAGTGAAAGGGGGCTACCTTAAACTATTTGTTTTCACTTATAACTAAAATTTCAAGGTTCAGTATTATTTAAATCATAGACTTCATGATTTATTTTTAATGAAAATACTACCTCCGTCCCTAATTGTTTGCAATGTTTACCTTTTTACACAGATCTAGTCAATCATTAGAAGATATTAATCATGAAGAAGAAAGTCTAAATTACCCATAACTAATGACTAAAAATTTATTATCAATGGTTAGTTGAGTAATAAATTAGAGGTATAATTAGAAAAATAACAATAAAGATGCATTGATTTTTAAACATGGCAAAGAATTTGGGATATCTTAAAAAGTGAAGGTTGCAAATAATTTGGGACGGAGGTAGTGTGAAACAAGCTTCTTTAGATCAAAATTTACATGTCTAGTGGTCCTTTTTATGCCAAACTGTGTTTTAGGCTCACAATGTTATGTTTGAAACTATTCCACCTTCCTAAATTAGAAATTCGATTTTGCAGGTTATGTGCCCTACATGTCTCTGTACAGGAATGGCTATGGCAAGCGAACATGATCCACGGATTGACCCTTTTGACTAATCATGCACCAGTGAGAAACATGATGTTGTGCCCGCAATTTCATTTTCCCACCTAATTTACTTGTTCTTCTGTACATACAGACTGCCCTTCCTGGTGAAAGGTGAGAACTAGCCTTTAATTTATTGAAAAAAGAAAGAAAGAAAAATCTCTCTGCTTTCCTTTTTTAAAACGAAAACCTTTATGCTCTGTTTTGTATCTTTTTAGTAATAATTATCTTTTTTTAGTACCTCTTTGTGGATTCGCTACGCTAGATAACTTATGTCCTGCTGCCTTGCAATAGATTTTTTCCCCCTCTTTTTTTGTTCCTTCAAAGAGAACAGCATGCACAAATTGTAAGCACAGTATCAATCCAAAGTTCATAATAATTTGGGTATATGGTATTTATGCAATTTCGTGCACAAGAAATTCAATACAGAAACAGATCAAATAATTGCATGAAATTTTGTGCCGAGCATTTTGTTGCTTGCAATTTCCATTTTCCACGCGGTAATTGAAGATCAAAATTGCCATATTTTCTTCTTGTTTACATGTTTCATGGTTCAGGGACGAGAACCTGTTGCCTATAAAAAAACTAATGCCATTTCAAATGTCAGCTTATACAATATTTCCTATAATTTGGTTCAAAAGAAAAAGACAATATTTCTTATTCCAATTGTATACACAAGGAGTGTATTCAGCTTGAAATACATGTTCATTTACAATGACTTGTACTGTTCTATTAGACGAGAGGCGTGAAGGCGGGATGTTGGAGTCACGGTGCATCCTAATTTTTGTAAATACCCAATCTGCCAATAAATATCAGTAGGGTAGGTACTTAAAAAATGAACAAGAATCCAACAGTAAAAGTGGGTAATAACAAATATTTGGAATTCCAGTTTTACTGAAATGTTTCTAGTACGATCACATATTTAGAAAATTATGATTGTTTTTTCTATGATTACTAGATTGTCACATTTGTAACGAAGAATACAGAAACCACTGTGATCTATAAAATCATGATTGTTTTTTCTATGCTTACTAGATTTTCACATCTGAAGAATATAGAAACCACAAACGAACAAACTCTCAATAGATATTTAATGCTTGTATACATCCACAAGAAAGAAAAATGGGCAATGACACGAAGAACTTGTACTCACCTGTTTAGAAGTAGGTGTCGACGAACCCATTGCATTTTCAATTCGCTGTTTTTGAAAATGTTCCTAGAAGGAAAAAAGAAAATGAAAGGATATAGTTGAAAATACTCAGAAATTTGATGCTAAGACATATTTTCCCTTGTGCATCTCTAGTAAGTGGATCTCAAGAACCAAATTAAATAGGCTCAACTCAGGATGCTGGCAGCTATAGCTAATAAGTACCATAACGGAGACCTTTCTTTTTTGAGACCTTTCTTTTTTGGTTAATCAGTGAACAAACAGTTGGTTAATGCTTGAGACTAAAATGTTCAATCTTTACCCCAATAAACATATAGAAAACTATTCTCCTTGAAGGAAAGCAAACATAGATGACATTTAACATATTGGGTTGCGTCAGAACTTTGCTCAGCTGCCAAGGGGTAAGGAACATATCAGACTCAGTCCGTAGACTCTTAAAATACCTCACTCAGAATGAATTTGTTACATGACATCAAATTAAGCACAGCACATAAAATGACGGGAATCTAGAGGAAAGGACGTGAACTAAACTAACCTGTTTCTCTCTCATTAAATGAGCACGTTTCTCTGCAGGAATCTGCTCCCATTTCAATACCTAGTAGCATAGAGAAAGATAATGTAATGAATAAAACGTCTTTGCTTTAATTTTATTTTTGCTCAGGTAACTACATCAAAACTCTATCCAAGACATACAAACTTACAGATATGGCATAATGCAGAGCTTCATCACTACGTAAGGAGGACTTCAGTGAACGCAAAACATCCTGGCAATTGGTAAAATGTCATTTTTCTAGGTATAATAAATAAACAACACAAATGAAACATATAAATAAGTGACACTGGGCACACTCCAAACCAAAAGCCGCCAAGTCTACGCAAATATACCATTTAATTGATAAAATGTCAATTTTCTAGCTATAGTACAAGTGAAACATATAAATAAGTAACACAGGTGACAGAAGAAATATGCATTCACAAATTACAAACCAACAAACGAAAAAAGAGAGGATCAAACTCTTTCAGTTTGTGGAACAAATAGACTAAAAAGATTAGTTATGTTGATGCTGCAGAGATGTAAATGTACTCGACAAAGCCCATACTAAGCATTTATCTTGAAGGAAACGAATAAAATGCTCAAATTATAATGAGATGGCGGGAAATAAAGCTCATACTAAACATTCATCTTAAAGGAAACGAATAAAATGCTCAAATTATAATGAGACGGCGGGAAATAATCAATTGGACAAAAACACAGACAACAAATAACAGACAAAATATCAGACGCAATGCACATCATATCAAATATTGCAAAATAAAGTAATATACTAATAGCAGACAACAACTGATCGGAACCTTGTGGTTTTTCTTCTTGGCTCGCAGACGTTCATCAGTTACAAAGCCAACCTGCAATGCGATGAAATTATAAAGAAAAAAATTTCATTGAGCATAATGAAATGCAACCCATTGAAGTTCCTGTATGGTTAGAACCACACAGTACTACGGCTATAACAGATTTTGGAAATGGTTTTTTTCTGGTAAGCAAACTGTTGAATAAAGATAATACAGGCAGAAGCACATAGCCACTCAGGTGTTAAATCATGAACTATTGAATGTAAGACCAAGCGATCCCTTTAGTATATTGAAGAAATTGCTATCTTCAACAGCAATGTGTCCAAATAAACCATAACTTGGATTGGAATCTAACCTCCTCCAAGGAAACTGGGAGAAGAACTCTCATCCTATATAGATAGGGCCATGAAGAGCAAAGAAGAAGCGAAAGTGAAGGATGACGGGTCACCTTGTCAATTAACCTCTTAGGATCTTGAAATGCTGGCTTCTTGGCCCATTGATGAAATAAATGTGAAACAACAGCTCGGTCCTCCGTACTGAATCTGTAAACAATTATAGAAACGAATGTAACAAGTCGACTGATTTATGGAATCAGTCACGGTCAAGCTAAATTCTCAGTTGACAATCCAGGGCAGAAGAGAACCTTCTTAAGAATTCGTTTGAGCTCCATAACTCAATTGGTTCAGTTGACTCTTTGGATACTTCGTCATCTACATGACTACCTAAACAGTCTGGCATTTTGCTGGCTTCAGTCAATACTGTTTTAGTTGGTAGAGCAACACTAACATCAACTATTTCTTGAGGGATTTGCTGGCAGTTTCCGTTCGAACTCTGTAAACTGAGATCATCCTGAGAACACACATAAATACAGCCAAAGGGGGATGAGAGTAGTAACAAGACATCAAGTTGAAATCCATACATAATTCGAGAGAGAAGAAAATCTAAGAAAAGGAATGCCACTTTAACTAAAAATATGAATGAGGTAATGAATTAGTCACAATGGCTACGTAAAGAACTATTCATCTAAGCTACAAGACAATCTACAAAACTAATCAGTTGCACTGTATTTATGACATAAGTCCTTCTGAAATGTCCAACATCATTCCCTGATGAAAAACTCTGTTACCCCACCAACTAAAACCCAGGTGGTTCTAGATATGGTGGATGTATGGGAATTATAAAAACTCCTTTGGGAACAACCATGAACAAGCATAATACTTCTAAAACTCCAGTTAATAAATATCAACTTCTAACAATGACTTGTATCTGTAATTACATGCCAACCAAACTGATACAGTTAATAGCTTGTAGTGGAATTTGCTTCTGTAGTCCTTTTAAAACCAATCAAAGCACATAGTGGTTCAAATAGAAGCTTTCCCCTAACATTATGAGGATGGGTTTCTGTTTTTCCTACATTACGGTAGCAAATTTTCTCCCAACCAAAAAATAAGCGTTGAAATCTGTTAAAAATGGACTCGGGCCTAACTCAATCCCTCGAAAGGTACCTCAAGAGGGCAAGGATTGTTCAATCCTTATAAAGAACAAACTTGCTCACTAACTAGTCGATGTGGGATTCTCAACACACCCCTCGCACTCAGGACTGGACATCTGGAGCGTGAACATCAATGGGGGCCAACATCAAACTAGGTGGCTCTGATACCATGTGAAAATTAACTAATGGGCCTCCATATCCTCTCAAAACCAATTGGCAACGAGAGGTGTTAACCCATGAGCTTATAAGTTATTTGTATCTTCCATAGGCACTCGATGTGGGACTTCATATTTCAACACTCCCCCTCACATCGAGGTGGGAGTCAAATTTAAGGTCCACCGCCTTTCATGGGTGATGTAGGGACAGATGAAGGCCCGTCGCCCTACTTGGGTGGGTCATACGGGGATAATTATAGCTCACTTTGGGCATTATGAGCCCACACATCCCGTCTAAGGGCCCGCTCTGATACCATGTGAAAATTAGCTCATGGGCTTCCATATCCTCTCAAAACCAATTGGCAACGAGAGGTGTTAACCAATGAGCTTTTAAGTTATTTGGATCTTCCTTAGGCACTCAATGTGGACTTTATATTTCAACACTCCCCCTCACATCGAGGTGGGAGTCAATTTGAGGGCCCTCCGCCCTTCTTAGGTCATGCGGGGAATGTTAAAGGCCTGCCGCCCTTCTTGGATCAACCATGTTAAAAATGGATTTGGATCTAACTTAATCCCTCAAAAGGTACCTCAAGAGGGGAGGATTGCCAAAGTCATATAAATTGCAAATATGCTCACAAACTAGTCGATGTGGGATCTTCAATACACTCTCTCACGGCCAGGGTTGGACATCTGTACCGTGAACAATAATAGGAGCCCAACATTGAATTAGGTGGCTCTGATACCATGTTAAAAAAGTACATAGGCGTAGCTCAATCCCTCAAAAGGTACCTCAAGAGGGGGAGGATTGCCTAATCCTTATAAAGAACAAACTTGCTCACTAACTAGTCGATGTGGGATTCTCAACATACCCTCTCTCACTGATACAATGTGAAAATGAGCTCATGGGCCTCCATATCCTCTCAAACCCAATTGGCAATGAGAGGTGTTAACCCATGAGCTTATAAGTTATTTGGACCTTCCTTAGGCACTCGATGTGGGACTGCATATTTC
>JAOWBF010000027.1:1346939-1358241 GCA_028566175.1 Vinca major
CATAAATGGTAACAGGACCCACTTACAGGGTAGGTCCCACATTAATTTAGGTGGGTCCTGTTACCCTTTATGTGAGAGGGGTGTGGGACCGTACCCATTGAGATCGGTCCACCCCAGATTTTTCCCTGTTCTTGATTGATCCAGTTGCATTAAATAGAACTGTTCACAATCATTATTGAGACGAACAAAAAAATGTCTTTCTTGTAAAAATAGTGGGATGATGAGAGAAAGATAAATTATAATACAAGTAAAAAATGGAGTAACTAAAGGGTAAGAAATAATAAGAATAATTCAACAAGTGACGTATTTTCACACCCCGTACTCAAAAAGCGAGACGTGATTATATCAATAGCCTATATTATTAACATAATAACACAAGATCTCTTTTTCATCATAACTTAGATTTACAAATACCTCAAAGGAACATTAACTTAACAATATCTTAAATAAATTATTACACAAATATCTTTTTCAGCTAAAAGAAAAACATAACATAAATGTTTTTCAAAACAATCATTCTCATCATTTTTAACTTCACTTGGAAAAACATGGAAATGAATGAGCTTCCAACTCCAACTCAGTAAGAAGTTAAACTCTTTCCGGAATGCAGATTGAAAATCATTTTTCTTTTTTACCTTTCCAAAAACATATATTTTTACCGAAAAATCATCTTCGAGCTTTCAACATTTCGAGAACATCATTTAAGAAAATAAAGACAAACTTTATCAATGAACACTGGTACATTGATTTCAAAATATTATAGAATAACTTATCGTCATACAACTTCCAACTTTTCAATATTACTCTATTCTTTGGCTCTATTTCTCGTTCATCCTATTGTGAAAACACTCTATTATCAGCCTCCAATATCCTCCTCCTTCTTCTCTATGGGAAAACATAACTAGACCCCTTATCCTTTTTAGAGGAGTCTGGCACAAAGGAGTAGAGTTCCATGAGAACTTCTCTCTACGACAAGACTCTTAACTAAATCTTAACAATTAGATCTTATCATTATAACCAAGTATAATTCAAAATTTCATCTTATGGTAACTACCAAAAAAAAATCTGATCATTATCTTATATTTTTTATTTTTTTCTAAAAGTGCCGAATTTTAGATGTATACAGAGAAAGTTTTGAGTGTTTTTGCGTGTGAAAAAACAAAAATAGAAAAGAAAGAAAGAAATGAAATTGCAAATGTCTACTTTTAAATATGAAAACAAAAACAATTAGTACTACCAAATATTTTATTTTGAAGCAACACGCGCATCTCGCGGGTCACCAATAGCAGTATATATTAGACAAAGATGAGCGCTGCCCAAATCTCCATAGCCACAGAGCAAGCAAGCAAAAAAGAAAAGACAATGGATTATCTTACCATAGCATTAGGCCTACTCTTCGCCTTAACGTTCTATCAAGGCCTCACTTACCTATCCCGAAGGAGCCAAAAGCTTCCTCCGGGCCCACTTCCATTGCCGATCATCGGCAGTCTCCACCTACTTGGCGACCATCCTCACAAGTCCTTAGCCAAACTGTCCAAGAAATATGGCCCAATTATGAGCCTTAAATTAGGCCGAATTACGACACTTGTCATTTCTTCATCTACCACTGCCAAAGAAGTTCTTCAAAAGCAAGATTTAGCTTTCTCTAGTAGATCAGTACCCAATGCACTCCATGCACATAATCAGTTCCAGTACTCCGTCGTTTGGTTACCCGTCGCCTCTCGCTGGAGAAGCCTTCGTAAGATCTTGAACTCGAATATCTTTTCGGGCAATCGCCTCGATGCTAATCAACATTTAAGGTGTAGAAAAGTTGAAGAACTCATTGCCTATTGCCGAAAGAATTGCCAGTCCGGGGAGGCAGTGGATTTGGGTCGGGCTGCTTTTAGGACTTCTTTGAATTTGTTGTCTAATACCATATTCTCTAAGGATTTGACGGACCCTTATTCGGATTCTGCTAAGGAGTTTAAGGACTTGGTTTGGAATATAATGGTTGAAGCTGGGAAACCCAACATGGTTGACTTTTTTCCAGTTCTTGAAAAGGTTGACCCTCAAGGTATACGACGACGTATGACGGTTCATTTTGGGAAGGTTATTCAGCTTTTCAACGGTCTCATTAACGAAAGGTTGGATAAAAGGAAATCAAGAGACGGATACAATGATGTCTTAGATGTTCTTCTCACTACCACTGAAGAAAATCCTGAGGAGATTGATAGAACTCACATTGAGCGAATGTGCCTGGTTTGTATAATTTTACTACGATACAGAATTGAATTCATGTTGTAATTTTATTTTATTATTCTGACACATGAAATATGTTACAGGACCTGTTTGTAGCGGGGACAGATACAACGTCAAGCACATTAGAGTGGGCAATGGCGGAGATGCTTAGAAACCCGGACAAAATGAAGAAAACTCAAGAGGAGCTTGCGGAAGTAATTGGTAGAGGGAAGTTAATAGAAGAAGCTGATGTTTCCCGGTTGCCTTATTTAAGGTGCGTTGTGAAAGAAACCCTAAGGGTACACCCACCAGTTCCATTCTTGATTCCTCGTAAAGTGGTGCAAGACGTTGAGGTCTGCGGGTACAAAGTCCCTAAGGGGTCGCAAGTGCTGGTGAATGCATGGGCAATCGGTAGAGACGAAACTTTTTGGAAGGATGCTTTGGGGTTCAAGCCAGAGAGGTTCTTGGAGTCGGAATTAGATACACGTGGACGAGATTTCGAGCTGATTCCATTTGGTGCTGGTCGAAGAATTTGCCCGGGATTGCCATTGGCAAACAGGATGGTCCCTGTGATGCTTGCTTCTTTGCTCAACTCTTTTAACTGGAAGCTTGAAGGTGGTATTGCACCAAAAGACCTGGACATGGAGGAGAAGTTTGGCATTACACTCCAGAAGGCTCATCCTTTGCGTGCTGTCCCAAGCCCGCTTTAAGCTTCTTGCTTCCTTTTTTCTTTTTTTCTTCTTCAATATATAGATGAAATAAGGCCAATGCTGTCCAACGCTATATTTCGCAGCTGACTCTGTACTCTAATGATGGAATTGTAAAAGCCAACTGGATTTAATGTATTGAGTAACATTTTTATCTATTTCCCATTTTAGCAGGAGGCTAAAATCCTTGGCATAATGAATTTTCCCATTTTGCAGTCAAGTATTTGGAAAACAAAATACCTCTCGATGATACTATTATTTAGACATTAGAAGTATACAACATACATAGATGTTTATTTAATCACATTTCTAACCTTGACAATATAGTGTTCTATTTCAAATCGAATGGACACATTTAATTCGATACAAATTTAAAAAGAGTTGGTTAATCGTAAATAAGTTCAACATAATCTACTTAATGATTAAAGATTAAAAAGAGTAGGCTAATCGTAAATAAGTTCAACATAATCTATTTGATGATTAAAGAGATTAGTGGTAAAATTCATATTTTAGTAGAGTTTAGTTATGAAAGTTGATGGAGAAAATATATTCAATCTGAAAAAAATGATCATTCATTTAATTTAGAGTAATTTGCACGGCTAAATAGTGTTTGACGTCCCCAAACTATTTACTTTAGTGACTAACATCATAAATCTTTGTTTCTGTATTATACCATCCCTAACCAATTCATGTTTGATATACATCGTCCTTCCGTCCAATGAGTAGTGGTGGTGGTTCGGTAAAGGGAGACCGGATGAAGGGTGAGAGGTAGAGTGGGCTGGAGTGGTGGTCGGCGAAAGCGGAGCGAGTTGCGGAGATGGTGAAGGTGGGCTGCTTGGAGGTGGTAGGCTAAGGAAAGGAGGGGGGTGGCGGAGAAGAAGGAAATGGAAGGAGGGGTGGGTGGGTGGGGGTTAGGTTAGATATTTTAAATTTAAAGTTCCAATAATGCCCATCCAACTTTTCTTATTGACCTGATCAAATTTTAAAATTCACGTTTGACTAACTTTATTTTGAACGGAAGGATGATAAATACCAAACGTAAATTGGTTAGGGATGGTATAATACAGAAACAAAGATTTAGAATATTAGTCACCAAACGTAAATAGTTTGGGGGCGTCAAACACTATTAAGCCTAATTTGCACTAGCAAGTAGCAACTAACAATTATCATATTTCGAATTTTGGCCATAAACAATTATTTAATTAATTTTACTCAAAAATATTTTACGGACCACACATTTTGACTCAGACAGAGAAATCCGATCATTTTTTAGCATCTCCGCCTCACGTGCCGACCACACGAGGGGTATAGCACCCAAAGACCTGGAGATGAACGAGAAGTTTGGCATCGCACCGCAGATCTACCCTCTGCGTGTTGTTCGAAGCTCAGTTTAAAGTTCTGCTTCCTCAAGATTTGTATAAAATAAGGCAAGTGTCAATCTATCTATTTCACAATGACTACTCTCTGATGATGAAATTGAAATTACATTTGATGCTCTGCGAATGATAGAATAAATCAAAGTGGAAATGAAGTTTAAGAACACTTTTCTACCCACAAATTGCCCTCCACCAAAGAGGAACAGTATGTGACTCTCAAGCTTCCAGAACTTTGGTGCTATCAAATTGGCAATCACCCTTCATGCCAAGAAAGGTCTCCCGATCCAGATCACTGGTCCAGAAATGGAGAACACGTATATGGCAACCCTTCACCACGGCCAAAATTGAAACGAAAATGTTCACCTAAATATTCATATTTGACTTGAGGATTTCTTTGGAAATTTTGTTTCAATTGTACATACTAATTGATTTTTAGAACAAAAGCCCGAGTTACCAAACAAATGGGTAATTTTAAACCCCCCACCCCAAAAAAAATATATCAAGCTTTTCTTTTCAGAAAGGTCAGCTATATAAACCACATATCGTCTAGATTTGGACTCGTATCATTAATAATCGTCCTTTGCAGTATCAGCACGAAATAGCAGATATCTTCCAGAATTGCAACTTTATCATTCTCCAAATTAGGTAAGTCCAAATCCTCGAAGGACCTACCCAAATACGAGTGAAATAATGAGGCAAAACAAAATGTGAAGAGTGGACAATAGTCTAGCATATGCATGAGGGAATCGGACCACAGGATGACAGGAAGGGATTGGATGAAATGGTCCTGACAATGTGACAATCATTGCGGTGAAGAAAAATGTTAAGATGAAGAAACAAATGTTTGCATCGATCCGGACAGCTAATATTTACAAATCAATCATTTCGTTTCACCTTCAGAAAAAAGAAGAAAGAAATACCATTTCAATTCTATTCCCAAGTATTACCTTCAGACAATATCAGCCACTCCTATATATGTAACTAAACATGTAATAATATTCACATTATAACACATCAATCATTCACCTTAAGAATAAATATTACACCGATAGTCAGCTGAGCATAGATGGATGCCCAGTCTGGAGCATCCTCTTCAACATGTCCATTCCAAACGCAGAATCTGATGAACTATAAACAAGGCAGCACATAACTTAGCAGCTTTTTTACTTCGCTTCAGATACATCTAAGAAAATGTGAATGAAAGCATTATAAGTTATTAGACCGTCACTTTATCCACAAATAAATACACTATTCCCAATATCTAACGCAGGAAGCCTGGGCCCCGAAAGGGATAAGAGGAATTTAGTGAGTTTTTATTTCTTGAGAGAAAATATAACTTTAGCACAATATAGATCTCCCTTTGTATTCTACTGGCTGCCTAGTTTGAAATAAGACTAATGACGAGAAGCTCAGTTCTATCATGCACCAGAAAATTAACCTAGTTCAAACCAAGGTCAACAAAAAACAGTAAAGGGAAACATAAACACGGAAATAATCAACTCCCAAGACTATGATCCTGATATAAACTTTGTTTTAATGAGATGAAAACTGATATGTTTTCTCCTTTCTCATCTCAATTTGTTAATATTGGTCCCAATATGGCATTACCTAGTCTGGAGATCTATATACAAACGCAAAAGGCCTGTCCCAGCTGCCATGTCACAATTGCACATATGACTTCTATCAAATGTGAAATTACATCAAGTAGGTGATCTAGAGTTCTCAGGAACAAAATAACAGGAATATTTTAGGGCACCAAACAGCTCCAGGAACATGCTTTCCAGGGAAAATTTTAAATATAGGACCGGCCTTGTGGGACTGGCCCCACAACTCTCTCACATAAATTGTGGCGGAATTTCATTTGCAGTTAGGCTCCACCCAACTTATGTGAGAAGGACGTGTGACCAGTCCTACAAAGTCAGATCCATGCCAAAGTGACTCGGAGTTTTTGAGTCCTTAATGGTTGGAATCCATGGGTCTGACGAGATATCTAAGGCCCACAAACTATTGGGCCTAACTGATTCATCCCAATATAAGGCCCATAAACCATTCCACCCAAATACTTCGCTCCCGAAAAAACCTGACTTTATCTCACTTCTCTCAACAACTCACTCACCTCATTATCAATTCCACCACCTTCTTCAGCCTCTCTCGAACCCGACCCGAATTAATCACCCAAAAAAATCCATCCAAAATGTTGCGAAACGCTCCCCGATTGCTATCGCGAACCAGTAACGCCGCCGCAATGAGGTGGAACCGACCATTCTCGTCGTCCAATTTGCCGGCTGAAACACCAGTTGACTCAAAGTTTGTGGAGGCTTGGAGATCGGTGATTCCTAACATAGAGCCTCCTAAAACTCCATCGGCATATATGACTCCAAGGCCGCCGACTCCCTCCACCATCCCTTCCAAGCTCACCATCAATTTTGTCCTTCCTTATTCTTCTGTGTTCTCTGCCAAAGAGGTATGTGTATTTGGATTGGTTTTTTGTTTGAGATTTTTTTTTTCTGTTTCAAGGAATTGAAAGGGTGAATTGTTTGCGAGAGAAGATGTGGGATCAAATATGTAAATTTTTTGTTGGAGAATGTGCGGATGAATAGGAAGCGGATTAGGTTAATGATTAAGGATTTTCTATTTTTTTTTTGTTAAGTCTTTCATCTGTTAATTTATAATTTTTGGATTTTAAAGATTTAATCTTTCATTAGGTTTTATTTTTTATTTTTAATTGATATGGAATAGTATGTGTTGAACTCTTGGAATTTTAGAATGATTAGATCTTGATTTGCAGTTCTGCATAGTATAAGTGATCAAATTTTAGATACTTGGGGGGGTTTGAATAGGTATATTAATTTTAACGAGGTTACACTTGTTGTCAAACTACTGCAAAAGTTCCAAATTCTTGTTCGGAGAATGGTAATTAAATTTAGAATACACACCCGATGAATTGTACCCTGCTAATGACATTCCTTCCTCTGAAAGGTGAAATCAATTAATTTTATCAGTTCTTGTACATACCATCCTTTCACACCTTGCCAAAGTTGTCGCCAAAACTCTATATGAGTTGGTAATAGGCACGTTTGCTACCCAGTATTTCCTTCGTCTCCTCTTAGGCACCTCATTTTGTGATGTTTTTGTTTTGCTTTTTCATTTGTATGGTTTTATTTTAAGTTTGGGCCCGTTGGGGAGGGCAGAATGAAAAAGGATTCGAATAAACAAATCAACCACGATAGACATTTATTTTAGTAAACTATCTAAGGTGGATTACTGGATTTGATTCAGGACCTAGTGTTTGAGCATAACAAGTGGGCACTTGAATTGCCATCTGCGTGTTAACTTAGAGTTCGCCTAACCAAAACTTTACAGTTCTGAATTTTGTTTATCAAGTATTACTTGGGCATTTACTCTTCATCAATAATACAATTGGCTAGAGTGTTGAAGCGCGTATACTCTTTTTGTTTGGTTTTCCACCTTTTTCAGGTTGACATGGTCATAGTACCTGCAACTACTGGACAGATGGGTGTTTTGCCTGGACATGTATCCACAATTGCAGAGCTGAAGCCTGGTGTGTTTTCAGTTCATGAAGGTAATGATGTGACCAAATATTTTGTTAGCGGTGGATTCGCGTTTATCCATGCAAATTCCTACGCTGATATAGTTGCTGTTGAGGCGGTGCCAGTTGACCACTTTGACCAAAGCCTGGTACAGAAGGCCCTTGGAGAGTTCACACAGAAACTGAGCTCAGCATCAACAGATGCTGAGAAAGCTGAAGCTCAAATTGGGGTTGATGTTCACAGTGCCATTAATGCTGCTCTTACAGGTTAAGGCTTGCGAATAAGCAATTTGTTAACCAAAGACCATTGTCTCCCTCTTTTTTATCTTTGCTTCATTGTTTTCCTTATACCTTGCTACTCAAGTTGTTTGATCTGTATAACAATCTTGAAGTTCGGTTGCATTACTCTGAGGTTGAATAAATATTAGAACCAAACTGAATAATATTTCGTCGCATCCTTGAACTTGTTTTCAGCCTGCACAATCTATGTACTAAATTTAAGGAATCAATTCCAATACGAACCCTTTTAGATGGATTCTGTTCAACTTTCCATATTTTATAATGCCGACCAATGAAAATTGAGTTTTTATCGTTGTGTATGAGATGTTGTTGCCAAATTTCTTCGAAAGAATTGGTATACATGGTTCCAGAATTTTTCTTTTTAATTTTGTTTCAAGAAAGGGTGGGACATAAGAACCGAGGAGTGAAATTTGAACTCAAGAACTCCACGTCTTGAGCCTTCAGCTTACCACGAGACCAATGTCTTGAGGAACCAGTGAAACCTTATTCATATGGCATTGAAACCCTTCAAAATGGATTCTTGGGTGCAAAAAGTACTCTACAATGTTTTAAGTTAGAAGTGTTGTTACAATTGTATATCTATCTTTATAAATGAAAACTCATCTAAATGGTTATTCCATTCGACTTCTACTGGGAAAAGAATTGTAATAAAAAAATCTGTAACCGAATTCTTTTTTATTCGTAAAAATTCCATCTGAACACAATTGTTTTTGGATGTTTCAAATATCATTGAATAGGAAAATGGTTGAAACATCACCATTGGTAACCATTGTCGGTTGATGAATGCTGGCGTCTCTTCAAGTATCATCATCAGTCGTGTTCTTTCCCTCAAAATCATCCACCGCGTCACTGTCATAAACTTCATCCTCAAATACTCCAATGGAAGATCCTCTGTTCTTCCAAAGGCACGTTCATCTTATTCAGAATCATCCGGCGAAGGCAAAAAGCTTATTCTCAGAAGGGTTCATTCAATGGCTGATGCAGATCCCAGTAATTTAAACAAGAGGAAGTTTCAGGAAACTCCATTTCCACCATCCGCTGCCAACCTATTCCGGCCTCAGCCACACCCTCCTCACGCCTCAACCTCTCTCCGCTTGGACTTGAACAGGACACAATGGCCGAATCCACTCGAAGAAAATAGCCTTCTGAGTACTCCTACTGCTCCATTCCCCGCCCAATCCTACACATCCTTAATGACTGAAGGCAATGATCAAGATTCTCTTCCGCTATGTATCAGAGAACAGAATGACCAAATCGATAGAATTATCAAACACCAGGTAGTAACCATAGTTCCCATATGGGGGTTTATTTTGATTCGTTTTCTGTTTGAGATTTTTTTTAATTTTTTATTAGAAAATCAAAAAAGTGAATTCTTGATGAGCAGTTCAAGGTTCAGGCGGACCAAGTGAGCCAGAAAGTAGTAGGCCTACACAGTGATACCTATAAGATGCTACTATCCGCGGCAGAGGAGAGAGCGGGACAGAAACTGAAAGAGAAAGAGTTGGAACTAAAGGAATCAAAGAGCACAGAATTGGAGAAGATGGTGGCAAACTTAAGGGGACAATTGCAAGAGACAATAAATCAGGGAACAAAGTTCTCATTGCTAGATAATCGAGGGGATCCAACAACGGCAATGCTGATTAATGAATCCAAGATGAGGGATTTGGAGCAGCCTGTAGAGAACTTAAGGGCACAACTACAAGATGCTATACCCTTGACATTTGAGTTATATATTCTCATGTCCTATGCCCATCCATGCTCTCTTTTTTGGGAATGAGATCCGATGATTTAACCTCGTCTATACGATGAAATCGTTCATGCTCAAACCTCCTGCAGTTTAAACAAAAGTAAGAATTACGGAATTACCAAGAACAAAATTTGGCGGAGGAGGCATTTTTAAACATAATTTGCTTACTAATAGAGGCATTCCGTAATTCAGCTATGACTTGGTCGGGCTGCTCGAGATGAAGATTAGGGAAGTGCCCTGTGACTTCCATAGCATTGTATATCCTGTGATGAGTTCAAACCCACATCGAAAAATCTCTCAATTTCCACAGGCACCTTAGCTTAAGTACCCCCTCCAATGGACTGGCACCTTGGCCGACACCAAATCTTCTCGTGCATATTTTAATTCATTGTCTAATACACTTATAATATTATTACACATGAACTCATGAATTCGCCTTAACCAAATAATGTATAAAAATTAGGTTCCTAATTAGTACATTAAAAAAAATGCAATTTCTTCATTAAGAAATACTTACCGTTGCCACCAGACGATCATTCAGGAAGCAAAAAGAACGCCCCGCCCGAGATTCAGCTGAAACTCGTAGTTATCAGGGATTGGTTTTCACATCCTCTTTAACTTAGTCTTTAGTCTTATACACTCTCCACCACAACGATCTCACAAGAGCATATGGGATTTGGCCAATAGGGTGTTTCGGCCTAAGTAAACTTCCATGTAGCCCTAACATGGGGAAACGTGCAATTGTCACTCAGCCAAAGAAAGTGGGACCGACCCACGTTCTCTATTGCAATCAAGACATAAGGAACATGTTCACTCCACCAAATCAAAGACAAGATGCAGTGCAAGAAGCCATTTTCTTAAGCGCTTATAAATAGGAGATCTAAAGCAAGAATAAGGACATTATCATTAACCATCAAAATATCTTTTTATATTCATTTATACCTTCTTTAAATGTTTTCCTTACAGATTCCCGTGCTTAAATTAATATAATTCAACTTAGACTTATCAAATTGGAATATGCTAAACTCTCTGCGTTAGGATATCTGTCCAATAACACATGCTTAAATCAAAATATATTCTTTAGACTAGGCTTCCTGCGTGATGGATTTTCCTAATAACGCACACTTTGCTTTAAGATAGTCCATTTGACTCTACTACCTGCATGAGGAATTGCTTCCAATAACGCATATTTAGTTGAATCGCCATTTTTCCATATGTAAATCAAATTGTAAATAGGGATTTCATATGAAAATATTAAATACCACCAACTAAATTTTTTTCTCGGCGTTCGGTTTTTTTTGTGAACACTTATAAATAAGATAATATACAGAATATAGCAAACAATTTTGTGGACCCAAGTCCAATGAATTTTCTTGTACACAATTTATAAGGCGGTTGACATGGT
>JAOWBF010000027.1:1600872-1617015 GCA_028566175.1 Vinca major
GGCATTAATAGCTCCCCGTAAATAGTTAGGGGCAAAAATAGCACGTAAAATAGTTGAGGATTAACAGTTACCTTTGAAACATACGTAAAAGGTATAAATAACTATTATCTCTTCATAAAATTCAAGGTATCTAAATTAAGGTTAATGCTTATATGAAATATGTGGTCCAAATTTATTTATATGAAGAAAGATATGTTTTCCAGACTCATACATATCAAATGTCCTTCCTAGACACACACCGTGTCTTATCTCAAAGGGTAATTTTTTTCCATGAATTTACAATGGTCTACATGAATGGACAAGTCACGGTTTTCTTAAAGCCTTGAGGATAATTTTGGTTTGTTCATTGTTAGATTTCACTCATTATTATGTTCAAAACTTTATGACAGCAACACAAGTTGGCTCATTTGATAAATGTTTGATACGTTTTTACAAAGGTCAAGTGTTCAATTCTCGCTGCCAACTTGAAGACTGTAGGTGATCTGTAAGTACCATTGTAAACGACCTATTGTTCTTAGGGTCTGCCTGACCGTAGTGGTGACCGGAGCTGAACCCACCCAAACTTTTTTTAACCAAAAAAAATTATGACAACTCCAAAAATTTCTATAATGCTGTAATCTATAGGATTTTTGTAAGTAAGTTTAGTTTCGAATAGGTTTAAGAATTTAGCTATGAAACTTTCACGTTCAAATATTGATTGTAGTAAATCATTGGAGCAGAAAGATTCATTCATGAAACAAAGACAATAATTTGCTCAATATGTAAATGTTTCATTACCAAATATATATAAATATAAACAGTAATATTGATCGAGTTTCGAGTATGTACATTCTTTGCCAAAAAGAAAACTAATTTGCATACGATAGTTATTACTACTTCTTGTAATTAATTAAGATATTTTTATAATTAAAATATCAATATTACGTACTCTTAAATAAAATTAGTGGTATACAAGTTATATTTAAAAGAGTAATATTTGTATTTTAATTACAAAACATTTTAATTTTCGTAATATGTAATGAAACTCTTATATTTAGAAATGGAGTCAGTACTCCCTAGGATTAGCTATTTATTTTTAGAAGGTTAAACAGAAAAAGAAAATGGTTGATGTAGGGAATATACTTATGCATTTCTACTATTATCCCATCTGGCGGACGACAACGAATTAGCTAGTGCATAACGAGTATTCTGTCCCCGCATGTACCAAATATCTGATTCTGCGCCATAGCTAAATTGCTCAACAGCCACCATTGAGTTCTTGAAACCCCTTTAACAAGTCATCAGAACTGAAATTGGTATTCGGAATCAGAATGTCCTCATCATTTTCCTCTTCATCTTCCTCGATAATAATATTCTCCGACATCTCCGCATTGTATTCTCCTTCGCTTTCAACTCCTCCTACTATGGGAGTCGTCGTCGTAGGAGATAAACTCGCGGCGGATGAGCTGGTAGTCATTTGCTTTGAAGATGGAGATAATTTGCTTCTCGTACTTCCGGCAAGAGAGCTCCGGTGAGTTGGGCGAGGATGTCTATGCTCACCGCTGTAAGAAACCACAAAAATGTTTGGATCCGTTGGGCATCGCTCCACTTGCTTCCTTCCTGAACAGCCTTTTGTGGTACTACATTTGTAGTAGTTTCTGTTGGTTCCATATAACAGGAAAAAAAAAACAGAATTAAATGATCAATTCTTAGTTCAGGAATTCAAAAAAAATATCCAATCTGTAAAAAGAAAACCTTGGATATGGAGATCCTTTGATGGGTTTCTGACCATATTTCCGCCATGCCCATGAATCACCCGAGAGTTCTTCCTGGGTCATTTGATGAACCGTCTTTGTCTGTTGATTTTTCCTGAAAATAATAATATGATTCATTTGGTTGAGCTATTTATCATTCTTGTTAGGACAAATACAAAATAGAAAGTGGACAATTTAATTTAGATGGAAAATATAATTATTATCTCTCTTTGAAAAATACCCTCTTCATTTTATAATATAAGTCATTTAGCATATCTCATAGATCTAATAATAAAATAATTTTTAAGTTTAAGTATCAATATTATCCTTTTATCTTTTATTTGATGAAAGATTGTTTTTTCGTCAAATAAAAATATAATTGGAATAAAATTTTGACAATACATGAGAAAATGAAAAACTATATAAAATGACTTATATAATTAAAAAAAGAAAAGAAGAAGAACTACTTAGAATAGCTTTATAATGGAATGGAGGGAGCAATGAATATGAAAGTCAACATTTAATTTAGATAGTATTCTCTTATCATAATAAAAGCCTTTCAATGTGAGGTATTTAGAATGAACTAAAAAATATAAGTATATACGAAATATTTTTATTTATATACCTTTAAATTAGACTGTCTAATTTATTCTCAAACATTATGTTCTAATAATTTTATTAGTATATATCCTCAGAATTGGAAAAAATAATATATATTTTGAGAAAAAATGAAGAAATTAAAAAGAAAACTTCTACAATGAATGAAGGTAGAAGCCCACTATTCAAAATGAAAAAAAATATAATAAATAAAAAGTTAAAGCTCACCTTCTTCGAGTTCGTGCAGGCTGAGGATCTGTAGAAGGAAAAGAAAGAGAAGAAGACCCAATAATCCCATGCCTGAGGTGTTCATGTGGCTGAATAATATTGGGCTGATCCTGAATTTCTCCCGGGTTGGGCCGATTAATATCAGAATACAATTCCTTGTAAATTTCTTCAAGTCTTTCAAACGACTCATCTTTCTCATCTATAACTCCGTAACAATCAAACGGGTTATCATCAAACGGTACGTCTCCTAATTCAGTTTTGTTGACTCCGGCAGCCGGCGTGGTGGCGGTGGAAGTAGAATTGGTGCAACTTCTGACCACCGCAAACAGATCCCAGTCGTCAGCCATATATTTAACTATTCAGCCGATCATGAAAAATCTTCTCTTATCTATACACAGCTCCTGAATTGACATCAAAACCTCAAAACTGCTAAGACGTGTGTAAGTCAACCAGCCTCGCTCATACCACACTTTCTTTGGTGCAACTTGGAGATGTGTACGGAGGAATTTGGGCCCACCAACCGCGCTGACTTTTGGAGGATATTTATATTATTCAAACACGGAAGAGAGAAAGTTTGTGAAGACCGAAGAGTAGAGAAAGAAAAGGTCAGGCAAATCGCAGCGCGGAACGGAATAAATTTAGCGGAGCTTATTTTTATTTATTGAATTAAAATTTTAACAGTTAAAATTAATTTAAAATTGAACACATATTCTAATACAAGATACCTGTTCTGCAAAATATCTATTTTAAAACCTAAAACATGTATTTTTATGCGTTTTGTATGTGAGAAAAATATACTATTCCGCATAGAATTTGGGCTACAGGAAAATGGCATCTCTTATGAGTCCATGGAGAGAGATAGTGTGGAAGTTTCAATCCTCCAATGTGGGGGTGGCTTCTTGCGGTAGTCTAAGACAAGGTCTCTCAATAATCGGGCCACTGAGTCACCTTGATTTACATCTTCCATGATTTCTGTCGGATCGGGAGGTGTATGTCCTGTGGACGTAGGTATCGTTTTTTTGTGTAGGAAGAAACGATATGTTTTTTTAAAGCTTTTGGAGTTGACTTTTATGATAATGTCAAAAGGGGGACCTTTGAGGAAATGCAATATTGCGTGCATTATGAAACCATAATGTATTGAAAAACGCTCACATGCTCCCCACCAAGTGGGCAAATGCTCCAACTCTCCCACACTATCATTCGTAGGAGAAATACTTTTTGGTTCTACAGTGTCGAAACTCTCGGTCGGATCTACCAATTAAAGGAGAAACGGATAGAGAGAAAAAAAAATTTAATGAATGTTTTTTATTAAAAAAAAACCATTTATTTATTCAAATACTTGACTGTTGTTAAAAAGATCATACAATGAAAATGCATTCATATATACGTTGAAAAATGAAACATTAGCAACTTAACTTTTTCATCCTCTTCCAGTGACTTTGTTTTGGAAAATTTTGAGTGTATTTGAATAATATTTTATTATGATAAAAATGAAAAATAAATAATGAAATGGAATTCTTAAGTGGAAAAAATGGTAATTAGGGTTGGCCATATGCATGTTAAATCTGATTATAAAGTCATTTTTTAGTGACTTGAACTCATAATCTTATCATGGGTAATCTATAATTTTATAGTGGACAAATTATTAGAGATTAAATGTAAAGATAATTGAACCAAACTCGCTTATAAAGAGGAAAGAGTTCTTAGATACCTATCAAGAACATTTTCTTTTGGAGGCCACTAAAAGGGCCAGTTCGTCTTTAGAGAAAAAAAATCCTTTTAGTGGAAGTGGCCCATCGAACTATTTTTTTTGGTTAAGAAAAAGTTAGGTGAGTTTGACTTCGGTCACCACTACAAGTCAGACAGACTTTAAAGATCATAAGTACTTTATCAAGGTACTTACAAATCAACGTGAGTACCCATAAGACTATACCAATGTAACTAAAACCGATCAAAGAAACAACTTATCTAAACGAATCGTTCAGTGCATTTCAGGCCCACCAATCTTCATATTGTTGGAGAGCATCTCATCTTTATGGAATAGTTCTGATATTAATTATGTTTAATGGACATTGTCATTGTGGTACATAATCAATTACATAAAGAAAAAATAATAATAATGTGATGAATTGACTAATTCTTTACCACAAAATTCACATGTATCTGATCCATATCAGATTTTTTTCCATCTTTATTGGTGTGTATGCTTGACCGGTGAGTAGTGGCCATGTCTGGGAATCTTAATTCTATTTAAGAGAGTTATATTGATATTTTGATTATAAAAATTTCTTAATCTTTTTTTCCTTAATTTTCATAACATGTAACAAAAAAATTTATATTTAAGAATGGAGATAGTAACATTGTTCAAGTTATTTTTAAGAAATGGGCTTCTTATTTGCTTGTCTACAAGGCAAGGAGTCATTGCCAACATCATTACTCGTTCTATGGGATTTGATAGCGTGTGGGATAAGTGCTGCAACGCACTACCAAAATATACGCAGAGAAACACTTAATTGTCCACAACTTGCATAACATCGCTTTGCACTATGCTGAAGAATCAAAGTCGACGGTTCGTTTGATCCAACGACTGAGATAATTGTGGAAGAACAAATTCCAAAATAACTATCTCAGTCGTCAGACCAAACGATCGATGCCCGAGATTAATTCAATATGGTGCTAAAAGAACTACTGTCTGTCAGTGCTAATAAAGAACGACAACGCAAATAAGTGCTCCAAACCACTAATAAGCATTATTTTACAGCAAGAGAAAAATACAGGCATCCACGGTATTAACAATAATTTTTTGCTCTATCTCCGGAAAATATTACTATCACAGCCAATGATTGCCATATAAATTTACATTTTCCTGCTATTCTGAATTAACTTTAAACAAATGCAAAACTGGCAAAAAGGCAAAACTTATGAGTGTTGAATTTTAGATGGCTTCTTTCCTAATCCATTTAGCTGAACCCGTCTTTGTATAGTCACCCACACCCACATTTGCCACGAAGAGTGGATCTCTATCTTCAGATTTAAAAAATTCAGAACCAACAGTTCCTGACTGCTTTACCTGATCCATCCGTTCCAGTTCTTTGGTTAGATCTTCCATTGTCTTTTTGAAATTGGCTTTACTCATTTGCCCCTCTCCTGTTGAGATGCCAACCATAGTAATCTTCGGAAGAAAATGAGACGGTTGCAGTTCGGGTCTATTAGACTCCATTGCGCCATTCCCCACTCTGAAACACCGCGAAATGAGTCACTATAACGACATAATAATTAGAGAATTTCTCAAGAAGCATGAAGATTATGTCACCTCTTATCTGCTAAGCTTGGGGAGCTTTTGCTGCTGTTTCAACCATGGGTGATCAAACCAATCTTTGAATGGAAGTCGCAAATCCAGCTTCCGTCCTTGCTCCCCACAGGCAATATCCCCCGGTTCATCCTCCGAAGTCCCAAGACACTGAGGTGGCATATCATCACTCCCTGATTCAGTGTTGGAAGCTAGGTTGGATAACGTTGCTCTCAGAAAAGAAGCTGCACTTCTGTAACAAAAAAAAAACAATTAATTAAGAAAAAGGCAAGAAGCTATAGGCACGACAATAACCTCTTCAATACTAATAGAAAGAAAATTCAATGCAGACAAACATCACCATAGAAAGCAAACCATGGAGAAAAGGTATCACAAAGGATCATCACAGTAAATCAGTGGATCTTCAAAGGTACAAAAAAAGTAAGCAGATGACTTTAACGGCATAAAAAAGAGTAAATTTTGCCCACAGCAACAAGTCTCACCGTTTAACTCCTAGCTCTTTTCTTCTTATCATCAAAATGAATGTGTAGTTGAACGATGGGGTTTGGTAATAGCCAATAGAGAAAAACTACAACAAAAACAGGTAACAGCCAGACGAGAATCTTTATCAGCTATAATGGTCTAGGTTTTGAATTCTTTCCAGAGTTTTGAATTAGGAACTCTATATTTACATTAAGTTTCTGGTCAAACTGATTGATTGACCCGTTTTACTTGCTGGTTCGTGTTCTGGTTTCAGAAACATTAAATTGTCATTTAGAAAAGTGGAAGGCACAAGTGCAAAGGATAATTGTTTTGACTTTTGAGCCTTAAAAACTGTAAAGAAATCCCAAATAAAACGGCTAGTCGCAGTCCCATTTGTAGGAATCCTAAATTAGTCTGACGATGCAACCAAATGCAGAGAAGGAATACCATGTTTATGTAGCTGAATTACTTGAGACCAATTTATCCAAAAAACATACTCCTGTATATGGACGAACCTTTTCTCAAACGAGTCAACCATGTAAGGGAATTTTGGTTGAATTCCAGTCACTTTCCTCATCCATCTGTTACCAAGGAGAACTTTATCAACAGTGTAGAGAAGCTGTATTTCAGCAGCCTTTGATAGGACACTCAGAGGTATCCCAGGACGGCCCACTTCATCCAGCACTTCCTGAACCTGTCTAGCAAACATTCAAGAGTAATCTAGGTGTCAATTTTTAGTCTCACAGTCTTTAAGCCTGTTATCTTATGACCAATCCCAAAGTGTTTCTAGCCCACAAGTGGCGGTCTGTGATAAACTGTTAAATGCACAACTAATGCTAGTCTCTAGCAACTTGAGCTTTTAAATGAGGTGCTACTTCAGAGCTCTTAAGAGTTGTGATCCTTAACTTTCAAAAGAAAGGAGTTGTGCTCCCTCACCCATCAAAATAGCTGCAGCAATACTTGCTCTAGTTCTATAGGTTTCTCTAGGCTCTATAGCTAACAGACTAACTTTGATTGTTAACAGCAAATCATTGTTTTTGTACCTCTGGAGGGTCCCACATGCTATCTCCCATTTCTTCAACCACTTCTGCAGCCAAGTTGTCATCAATAACATCTCGTCTTCGTTGCATGTTTCGAGTTTGAATCATTGAATGGAAATGTTGATCAACAGATTCTTCAAGGATGTTATCTAACATGTTTTTGTCAAAGAAGTACGGTGTATACCTGATGAAAAGGAGTTTCTCAGTGCGGGAACTAGGACATATTGAACTTAGCTGGCAGGTTTGTATTTGAACAAGAAAGGAGAAAAGAGAATTTATGTACTATCATAGACAAGATATTCACATACAATGGGTAGGACCAGAGGCAGAACAGGCAATAGGAAAAATAAGATTCTGATTCTATAAGATTATATCATATAAGTATTGATGGGAGGATATCAGAAGAAACATAATCTTCTTAGCTTTATAACAGTATATACTCCAATAATCATCTCGTGAAAGTGAAAGATACAGCAGCCTATGATTTCACGTAAAACCCAAAAAGAGGTGGACTTACCACTTTATACCATCTGTGGTTGCTATAGCAATGTCCAAGTTCTGAGCACTGAAAACGGGAACTCCTTCCACCTTTTTCTTTCCATCATGCCATGGCATTCCTTTAAGGAGTTTGTTTGCTTCCTTGACCTACAAGACAATGAGCTCGTAGTAAGACAATGCTAGTAAATAAATAGCAGCTAACTTTTCTACTTGGAAGTCTTTTCAAGTAAAAGTTTATTTTTCGTGCAATAGTTCATAGGTGCACCGTACCTGTTTCTCATTTGGGACAAATTGGAATAACTGAGGCTTTTCCTGCATATACAATTTTGGGGGGAGGGGGGGCAGATCAGTCATTTAAATAAAATAAAAACATATCAACAACAAACTAATAAAACCACAATCTCTTACAGGCAACAGAACTGTACATGGGTAGGTACATCATATCAAGACATAAATACATGTGATGCAGTAGAATGCAATGTTAAACTTCAGAAAACTGCTAGTTGTCAATAAATTAGCTCTTCTTATGTGATCCTTGCATTCGAATTTGGAACACAGATAATGTCAAGCAAGAGGCTTAAGAAAAATGGTTTTATGGCATATCTCAGTTATAATTTTCGAGGATGCTTCTAGCATTAGATTAAGATAACCATGCATAATTGACAAGAACAACATTAAGGTTCAGATTTCGGGCACGTCCTATTAATGCTGGAGTCATAGATTTTTCCTTGACAAAATGTTCAATAATAGCAAGGACAATGTTAAGAAAGAAAATATAATTAAAACTCTCAAATCCCATTCACTCCATAACAAGAATTAAACAAGTGTACAAAGGCTGGAGCTAACATCATGCCTAGCATCTCTACACAGCCAAACAACAATAAGAGGATGGGACCCGGGGAAATTCAGGTAGGATTAGGAATCAATGACAACATCTCAATTTGAGACAAAGCCATACCTTGAAATGTTCATAGGCTAAGTCAAGACGACATGCACCCACTATGCCACTAGGAATATTCAGCCGTTTAACATAAGAAACTGAAACATGACAAATCAAAATCTGAGTTGTTTCTGACAAAAAAAAACTAGGATTATTAAGCTTGACTCAACAAAGAAATAAAGAAAATAAACAGCAGACAAGTTAAAACCAAAACATTGGTAGACATTGGGATTTAAAAGGAATCCAACACCACAATGCAAATATGATCCTAGGGATACAACAATAACAGCAACAATAACATAACCCATTAAGTCCCCGATAATTGGGGGTATGGGCGGGGATGGACGGGAGACAGACCTAACCTTTGTCAATAAATACACAAAGTGGTTGATACCAGAAGATACCAAAGTGATAAAAAAATTAATCTTAGGGACTAAATTGAAAATAATCCCAGACGTAAGGGTACTAGGAATCAAAATGAAAAATTACTGTGTTTGTTCACTGACTAAAGATGTTACTGCTATTAAATGGGGATTTCATTTCTGTTCAATAATCACCTTTTTGTTTAATACAGCTTGCGCAGCATAGTAACCTTGAAGTACTACATTCAGACCGGTTGGGATTCGTTGGAAGATTCGAGGAAAAGTTTACTTGATAGGCTTCTGGCCATTGACAGCACAATGGAAAATCCAAGAGAGGAGGATTTTCTACGTGTTAGACAATGTCCAATTTGTTATCAGGATGGTGATGGTCCTTTGTGCATTCACTGTGAACTGGATGAGTTATTTCAGGTTCTCTACTGAAGTTACACGCTAATTGAGCCCCTCACCACTCTTAGGGTATACATTTTTTTAACATCTTTATATGTTTACTTTTGACACTAGGTTTATGAAGCTAGGCTTTTCCGTCTTAACAAAGGAAGTAACGGGGATGGGATAACATCTGTTGAAGAGGCTGTAGATTGGCAGAAGAAAAAGCTTGCACTCAGTCGCATTAGTCATACTTCGTCCAAAAAGGGGAAGAATTCAACTTCAGCTTCTTCCAATAATGAAGATGAGGGAAGGAAGAGGGATGTCAAAGAGAAAGTGACAGTAAGTTTGTAGCAAAAGAGTTACAATACTTTCAGTGATTCTTGTATCTAAGCTATCAAAAGCTGTGAAACTAATTAACTGGATTGCATGAGAACCTTTTTGTTTTCCTTTTTAATCATCTGTAAGAGTCACCACATAATAAAGTTTATGCCATAAGAGAGGAGAAGTTTAATTAAGATACTCCCTCCGTCCGAAATTAGTTGACCCAATCAACTTCTACACAGATGAAGGAAATGGTTGGTTAGGTTAGTTTTTTCAAGTCAAATGATCAGAAAACCATCTTTGAAACTTCGAATACAATGAATGTTGTGTTTGTTGAATTAATAAATGTTAGACTAATATTGAAAATAAATAAATAAATGCCGTCTTGAATTAATGAGAAGACAAGTAATTTGAGACAAAAAGGTAGGTTTTGGGACAACTAATTTGGGATGGACGGAGTATTTAACACGCCTCCCACGTTTAGGTTTGATGAAACATTTTTCACCAACAAGGCCGGACATGTGTGCTTTGCTAATTAATTAATAGAAGTCATCAATCCACATTCAGTTTAAACTTACATCTAAAACTTTAAGCTATTATAGCGGGGTGTAATTCACACATTTAGCAGGACTAACGAGAATATATTCATCATAGTTTTCTGTATTTTTTATTTTTAGTTTTTTTTTGTTTTGGCTGGGTCATCCTAGATATTATGGTACCTTAATTTTATGCTCTTTGCTTTATGTTATATAATATTCTGCTCAATGTTGAGATTGGAGGGAACATTCATCAGCAGGTGGTGTCTATTGTCTAAGAATCAAACTTATTGTCGTCGTATTTGTGGTATTTGAAATTCAGGAATATGTGAAACCTGATGAGATAAGTTCTTGCTGTGTGCTGTTTATGCATAAACCATTTAGGTAACCGGTTAACCACCTAATTATAGCAGTTTGGATATCCGGGATGTATAACTCAAAGTGTTTGCACTAAATATATCTTAATTTCCCCTTAGAATCCATATCTAAGAGCTTGATTACTCGAGGCTTTGGATCTTTTCTGTCTCTAATTATACCAATTGACAGGTTTCGAAATCTCCCTCTGATTTGGAGGTAGTGCTTGGGATTATCAAAAGCAACTCGAAGGGTTTGCTGGAGAGAGAAGATACATCAGCTGCCGCAAACCAACTTCATCTTCTTGAGGTATGACACAATCAATCTTTCTATTGAAGACTAAAGGGCATTCCAAGAGTCTGTAAATTTAGTAGTTTGATTGCACTCTCCATTTCCCATGGACGGTTCTAATAATAGTGCTTTTTGAATCTTCTTAAGGGGATGCGCAAGGAATATGCACAAGCAAGGTCTTTGGCAACTGCTCAAGCTCAAGTTCTACGGGCGTATGATGAAATTAAGATGGCAACATCAAGATTGCGTCTTAAGGAAGACGAGAATGATGATTCTCTGGATGCTTTAGGCCTTGATGAGTTAGAAGCTGCAAGTTCCGAAAACTCTGGTGATAAATTTCTGGCATTATCTTCATTATCACGTATAAGAGGACAACTTCGTTATTTGAAGGTAACAGGCCTTGTCACTTGTAAACACTTCATTTATTCTTTTCTAGGAAGAGTAATATATATGAATTACCAATCTCTTCTTTCTGTCAGATGAAGCCAGATTATTTTTGTCAATCAAGGGTTCTTGAAAATAAAATCTTTTATCACTATAATTAAAAGATTTTAGGATAGAGTAAAACACATTTCTTAATTAGCCATTTCACAACACTCGCCCCCGTCAAATAACCAAAGAATAACACATTAATGTTATCTTGGTTGTTTAAGGGAACTAATTGAGGATTTTATGAGTTATTATCCTTTTGTTCCTGGATTTGCAGTTCTGATACCTAGACACTTATTTATTTTTACTTGCCGCTCAGCTGAACTTGAACTCCACATTCCTATTTGATGTGTTGAGAGGATTGCAAATCTGTAGTTTTGTGGTGCTCTAAGGTTCTAAACTGTGACCTATTTATAAAATTACAGATTGAAGATATAAACAGGTTCAGACCACTAAGTAGGAACCAAAATATCGGAATTATATACCTGTGATACAATCTTATTACATATTTTGGAAACAAAACCATATGATGGTGAGAATGTGACGAGGAATTAACAATAAAGCATTTTGTCCTATAGTAGGAATTCAAACAAGAAACTAAAAATCTCTTGAATTTCCTGAAAACTTGATGCAAAAGGTTAGCCTCGAAGTCAGTTTTTCTCTGGGCATAGCTAGAAGATTTGTTCAGCTGTAATTTCGCCCGTTGGTGACATGTTGCTCCCATGGCTTGGCCATTTTTCACATAGGATTTTTTTTAATCTTCCTGCTGTCGAAATCGAACTTTAGATCTGGGTGAAATCTCTGCAGGGTTTGGTGCAAGCAAAACAAACTATACACTCAGATGGTTCTAAGGAATCAAGTTTAAGTGAGATTACAAATGTTTCCATCACTTGTCCACTGGAAAATGACTACGGATGCCTAGCCAAAGCTGAAGAGGAAACATGTCCAGTTTGTCAAGAAAAGCTCAGTAGTCAAAAGATGGTATTTCATTGCGGGCATGTTACTTGTTGTAAATGTAAGTTCGTGTCGTTGGATGTGCTTCTTAGTCATTTAATTTTTCGTAAACCATGATAGCCTATGTTACCCGGACCCTTTGTTTATGCATGACGTACCCGTGTCGACACGGGTATGGGTATGAGATACTTACTGGATCTGGTCAACACCGATCAGACACTTTGGTTTAGATTGTTTATGTACCCGGCACCTAAATACATACCCGACACCCGTACCCGAGTTCGGGTAACATAGACCATGTATGTATTAAGGTATCTGTGGCGAAAAAGAAAGAAACAGTTTCGAATTGCCCAATGCCATTCAGAGCAACTAGGACATGAAAGATGCTGTTTTCAGTTGCATGTTATGATGAGTTACCAAATGATACAAGGACTTCAAGTGAACTCTGTTAAATTCCTCTTTTGCTTTCGCAACAAGCTTATTAACAATATTTTTCTTCTCCATCAACTTGATGATATGTTAACAGGTTTGTTTGCAATGTCTGAAAAGGGATTAGTTCATCATGGAAATAAATGGGTAATGTGCCCAACATGTCGGCAGCATACTGATTATGCAAATATCGCTTACGCTGATGATAGGCGTAATACCTCACACACAACTTCCTCAATACCTTGTGAATTGTCAGAAACTTCCATTACTGTCCAAGGTTCCTATAGTACAAAGGTATGCTTCTACTCTGCGTCCTCTACAGTTTGTTTAAACTATTAATTCCAGCAGTAATTGACATGCCTTATTTAAGTTTGACAATTCTATCAGGCTATCCTCTTTTCAGTTCAATAGTGATTATCTTCAGAAGCTACATGAACCCTGGATCTTGCAAATTAAGACGACATAATAATATTCTACTTATTGTGAATGGTATATTGCAGATTGAAGCAGTGACCAGGAGAATTTTGTCAATCAAGTCCTCGGATCCGGGAGCAAAAGTCTTGGTTTTTACCAGTTGGAATGACGTTCTTGACGTGCTAGAACATGCCTTCCTTGCAAACAGGATAAGCTACATCCGGATGAAAGGAGGCAGGTAGATCTTGTTGTTAACAGTCCTCAAGTCTTTCATTATCCTTGTCATAGATGCTTAAATGTTGTCAAATGAATCCCTAACTTGCTTTGTGGCTTTAAATGCATCTGACAATTGACGATTATTTGATGCTGTTTTTAATGTGTTGCAAGAGTCGTGGGTTTGATCTGGTGAACCTCAATAGATACTTTTGTCGCCTCTTAATTTGAATATCAACAACCTAGTAATAGAGCTATTTTGTGCCTCTGATCTTACAGGAAATCACACGTTGCCATCAGCCAATTCAGAGGTCAAAACACTGATACAAAAGTGATTAGGAAGAAGCCTGACGGGACACCAGATTCCAGCTTTGTTCAGGTGTTATTGTTATTAATTCAACATGGGGCCAATGGACTCAATCTCTTAGAAGCTCAGCATGTTATTCTTGTGGAGCCATTGCTCAATCCTGCAGCGGAAGCACAGGCAATTGGCAGAGTGCATCGAATTGGACAGAAGAATAAGACTCTTGTCCATCGCTTTATAGTAAGTTACTTTTATCTAGAGAGGAATAATATAGACATATTTGATATCCTAATGCATTAGGTGAGCTTGATAAAAGATGCGACTTGACACGGTATAATTGTCATATCTGGTGATTAATTAATCAGGCATAAGCCTCAAAATTGTCACGAGACATAAAACAATTGAAGAGAAGGATAGAAAGGAAGTAGCATTCGCATCTCTTTGCCATTTCTTTACTTGATCGGTTTTTGCTACGCTATATTGCGGTGATGTTCCATCTTGGATGACAGGTTAAGGATACAGTTGAGGAAGGTATCTATAAGCTGAATAGGAGTAGGAACACAGATTCATTCATCAGTGGAAACAGAAGAAATCAAGATCATCCAGTTTTTACCATCAAGGATGTTGAATCCTTATTCAGAACAGTTCCATCTTCCGAGACAGACGAAGAAAAACCAAGCGAAAGCTTGGTGCACTTACCCCCTAATGTAGCTGCTGCCATAGCTGCTGAGAGGAGGTTAATGGAGAGCAGAGCATGATGTGGCCCAAGAAGAGTTGAAGTGGAAGGGAGGTAGGTGTAACATTGCATTGGATTTGGAGACGCTGCTGGAAGATTAGTTCTGTCGGATAGAGTTTAGTTTGGTTACAGTGGCAATAATTTTTTATTAGCACAAGTATAACAGGTTTTGTCCGTTATGTAAAAAACTATCTAAAAATTACAACAGCTGTCTTCAAATAAAAAAATCTTGGACCGTTAAATCAAATCAAATCTTTACAAAGAAAAATAAATGCATGCATGCATAGGGGAAGCTGAATTGAAGCTGGAGATGCAAAATCGAACTCAATTTCAATAAATTGTTGGTAATGGAAACTGAGTGTAAGTTTATTACCTTAATCAAAACCCTAATTCTGGTGACTAAATCATGAATTTTGGGTGTAACATTCAGGTTTGAGATTGATAAGCAGTGACGAAGACAGGGCGGGGACAATCGCTCCTAATATTTTTAAAATTCTTACTAGATATAGTAAATTTTATGTGGTTTTTTGATAGATTATTAAATTTGCTGTCAACATTTTTTTGCAATTTTTTTGATATACTGTTACAATTTTTTGCCCAAAACTAAATTTTTTGATTGGGTGTAGGACTTCAAAATTTTATTAAAAAGGGTTATATGGGCAATAATTTCCACCCACCCTATTTATATGAAGTTCATACCCCCTCTCTCACAATTAATTTTTTCTCTCCTTCAAAAAAATCCTCTCCCAAGAATTGTTCTCTCTCCCTTCCCTACCGGAAAAACATCACTGTTTATCGGAGCTCCGGTCACAGGTTTCCGGCATTTTTTTTTTTTTTTTGCATTTTTGAACTTATTGGATTAGATCCACCACAAAATATCAATTTTAAAAATTTTTGGAGCAAAAAAAAATTTCGACAAGATTCCGGCAAAATGGATTCCGACGATTGTGGTTATTTAGAAGACATTGATTTTGAGACAAATAATATTTATTATATTGTTCTTGTTGCTTTTAATAATTTTTTTGGGGGGTAAAAATACATGTTTAAACTGATAAAATGGGAAAAAACACTCCAAAACTGAGAAAACAGCACTGAAAATGAGATTAAAAAATATATCAGTTGACTGGTCAGCAGGCGGGGAAAATATATATATTTTAAAAAAAATGTGTCTGGGCGCGTGCAGCTGAACATGCGGTTCGGGTATCCACCGCGTGTTTAATTACACGCGGTCGATTTAAACAAATTAATTTTATTTGTATTTTTTTTCAGTGATGGAAAATACCACCGCCAAACGTCAGTAGGCGGTCAGCCAGTCCACCGCGGACACGCCAGCAGACGGTTGACTGGTTGATTTTTTTTAAAATAATATATCAGGGCACGTGTTCATTCGCAGGCGGTTGGGGTATCCACCGTGTGTTTTTTTACACGCGGTGGATTAAAAAAAATTAGTGACCAAAAATTAATTTTTTCCCGGTGATTTTTCAGTGACCAAAAATTATTTTTTTGGTATTAGTGGCAATTTTTGGTTTTGTATTTATTGTAGGTTCAGAGTTCAGACGGACCAAGTAGTGATCTAGAGGAATTTCCTGATAATGAGGAAAA
>JAOWBF010000027.1:1715693-1729148 GCA_028566175.1 Vinca major
TAGTTTTCTACCTTGAGATTGACCATTATGTGTCAGCAATTTAAGAAGGAAGAGTTTCTCTTCTTCATGCTTTTATCCTTCAGGATAGTTCCTCGAATAAGTTAGAGGCCTTTTTCCTTTCTGGATATGCCTTTGTTCATCACTTTTGATATCATGTCGTCATTGTTGGAACCTTCAATAACACTTGAGTTATTCTATATTGTCCCCACATCGGATGTTCACTATTTACAAGGATGGTCACTGAGTTTTCTGATTGACATCATAAATTGTTTCAGGTATGTGGTGAAGACATTGGATAATGCAGAAAGTGTGAAGTTGCAGTACCGATCCCTGGCCAAGGTTCCGGATAATCAATCATCAAATACCATCTCAAGTAAGATAACACCCAACTGGCTGTAGACTTCCACATAACACACGCCATGTCTTGCTAGATTTAGTTTACTTGCAATTGCATTGAGTTTGATATGTTTAATCTAACCAAAGAAATATTGAAAATTCATGAAGAGATTCTATAGTTGATTCTGTTTACTTGTGTAGAGGGAATTGAAATTAGCAGGATATCCTAAACATATAAAAAGCCACACTTACAGACATAATCTATTCCTGCAAACACCAAGGGGCGTCTTTTTTGTCTAATTGTGCCGCTTCTTCTACATGGATGTTAGCTTCTTGCTTTAATCTAATGAAAAAATGTAAGAAAGGTAAATAGTCAAGTGGCGACATAGCAATCTATGTCCCTTTCTAAGACATTGATAGAGACATTCTTTGTTCCACCGGTTAACCTATTACCAGAATTTTAGGATTTAAATCCTTTTTTTCCTTCCATTGGAGAGAGTAAAAGAATTATGTATATAGTCTAAATGAGTGGATTTTCTTGCAAAGAAATAAGCTTCTACAAGCATAAGATCAGCAACTATAGCAGCGTAAACTTCAGTAGTGTATTTCTGAATTTGCCCAGTCTAATAATGTTCTTCTTCCTCCATAGAGGGTACACAGTAGATCTAGTTAAGGTTTAAACAGCAAACTTGGTAGCATATTTTGTGCTTTGTTGAGGTTGAAGCTGCAGAAATAAGATTTGTCATTTTCATTGTGTTTTTTACCAGATGGGTAATTTTCCCCCTTTGTTTTTTATTTTTAATTTTTTTTAGCTCTTCGAGCTGCTGTTCAAGCATTTCATCAAGAAGAGGGATTACAGGTTATCCGTGCACCAAAAAGAAGGCACCAATATGAACAGGTTGGTCCTTGTATTTCATATTTTGTACAGACAGGAAAGAACTATTCATGTTTATGTGTTTCCATTGAACAACTTCAATTGACATTTGTTTAAATCTAATTTCTCTTGCAGGAGAAGTGCACTTGTGGTGGTGATTCAGGGTTCGTAGATCATCCGAGCGGAAGAGGCGTTAAATTTCCTTTTGTGGTTACCGATAGGGTTATAATTAAGGTTTATAAGGAAATCTCTAGCCTTATTAAATCGCTGGCTTAGTTTTAAATGGAATATCTGAGTTCATAGTAATTGTACTAGGGTAACAAGAGGACGCCTCCTCGGTTTGTTGGATGTGAAGCTGTTGTTACTACTGAATGCTTGAATGGATGGTAAGTCTCTCTTACACATTTTTTTAGAACTTATGTTTTCAATATTCGTAATTTCTTTCAATTTATGATCGGTACGAGTGCCTAAAAGGATAGAGAGGTTACTAAAAATATCTACTCCCTCCACTTGCAATTAACTCTCCTAGACATGCTTTTTTGTTTCTAATTACTTGTCACTTTAGGCAATCTAGAGAGTATTGACCATTCTGTCTTGACAATTTAAGAAGAAAGAAGTTCTATTCTTCATGCTTTTATGCCTCAGGATAGTTCCTTTAATAAGTTAGAGGTCTTTTACTTTCTGGATGTGTCTTTGTTCATCACTTTTGTTAGCATGTCTGCATTATTGTGACCTTCAATAACACGTGACTAATTCTTTATTGTTTCCACATTGGGTGTTCATTATCTACAAGGATGATCGATGAGTTTTCTCATTCACATACAAATTGTTTCAGGTATGTGGTAAAGACGTTGGATAATGCGGAGAGTGTGAAGCTGCAGTACCGATCCCTGGCCAAGGTTACAGATAATCAATCTTCAAATACCATTTCAAGTAAGATAAAACCCAATTGACTGTAAACTTCCACATAGCACGCGCCACGTCTTGCTAGATTTAGTTTACTTGCAAATACGCTGAGTTTGATATATTTAATCTAACCAAAGAAATATTTAAAATTCATGAAGAGATTCTATAGTTGATTCCATTTACTTGTGTAGAGGGAATTGAAATTAGCACGATATCCTAAAGATATGAAAAGCCATACTCACACATACATGATCTATTCCTGCCAACACCAAGGGGCATCTTCTTTCTCCCAACTGTGCCGTTTCTTCTACATGGATGTTGTTACAACCTATTAGCACATTTAGTGTTAGCTAGCTGCTTGCTTTACGGAAAAATGTAAGAAAAGTGAAGTCAAGTGGCGCCATAGCAATCTATAACCCCTTTCTGAGATATTGATAGAGCACTCTTTGTTCCACCGGTAAATCTATTACCTGGATTTTAGGATTTGAATATTTTTTTTTGCTTCCATCCGAGAGAATAAAATAATTCTGTATATAGTCTTAAATGAGTGGATTTTCTTACAAAGAAATAAGCTTCTACAAGCGTAAGATCAGCAACTATATCGGCGTAAACTTCATTAGTGGACTTCCAAATTTGCTCACTCTTCTAATGTGCTTTTTCCTCCATAGAGGATACACAGTATATCTAGTTAATGTTTTAACAGCAAACTTTGCAGCATATATGTGGTGTGCGGAGTTGATACTGCAGAAAGAAGATTTGTTCTTTTAATTGTTCCTTTTACCAGATGGGTAACTTTCCCCCCTTTGTTTCTTTTAGCTTTTCAAGCTGCTGCCCAGGCATTTCGGCGAGAAGAGGAATTACAGGTTAACCGTGCACCAAAAAGAAGAAAGGACCTATGTGAAAGGGTTGGCCCTTGTATTTCATATTTTGTACCGACAACTGGGAAAGGACCATTAATGTTCATGTGCTTCCATTGACATTTGTTTAAATCTAATCTCTCTGGCAGGAGAAGGTCACTTATGGTGGTGATTCAGGGTTCTCAAATCACACAAGAAGAAAAGGCGTTCAATTTCCTTTTGTGGTTACTGATAGAGTTATAATTAAGGTTTATAAGGAAATCTCTAGAGTCTTAGCTTATTAAATTGCTGGCTTAGTTTTAAATGGAATATCTGAGTACATAGTAAATGTACCAGGGTAACAAGAGGACGCCCCCTCGGTTTGTTGGACGTGAAGCTGTTGTTACTACTGAATGCTTGAATGGATGGTAAGTCTCGCTCTCACATTTATTCGAACTTGTGTTTCCAATTTCCATAGTCCCTTTTAATTAATTATTGGTACAAGTCCCTAAAAGGGCAGAAAGGTGACTAAAAATATCTACCCCCTCTGAGTTCACGTCCAATCATTTCAAGGATGATCGGTGAGTTTTCTCATGACATCGTGCATTGTTTCAGGTATGTGGTGAAGACATTAGATAATGCGGAGAGTGTGAAGTTGCAGTACCGATCCCTGGCAAAAGTTCCGGATAATCAATCTTCAAATCCCATCTCAAGTAAGAGGACACCCAATATGCTGTAGACTTCACATAACACGCGCCACGTCTAGCTAGATTTAGTCTTCTTGCAAATACATTGAGCGTCGTATATTTAATCTTACCAAAGAAATATTGAAAACTCTTGAAGAGATTTTATTGGGGATTCCATTTACTTGTGTAGAGGGAATTGAAATTAGCATGATGTAAACATATAAAAAAAAACACACTCAGACATGATCTATTGACTGCAAACACCAAGGGGCATCTTCTTTGTCTTCTACAATGTTAGCTGATTGCTTTAATCTAAAGGAAAAATGTAAGAAAACTAAATACTCAAGTGGCGCCATAGCAATCTGTGTCTTTCTTAGACATTGATAGAGGCATTCTTTGTTCCAACGGTAAATGTTTAACGGGATTTTAGGATTTATAACCTTTTTTTTTTCTTCCATCGGCTAGAATAAAAATATTCTGTATATAGTCTGAATGAGTGGATTTTCTTACAAAGAAATAAGATTCTACACGCATAAGACAGCAAATATATCAGCGGAGACTTCATTTACACAGTAGATATAGTTGATGTTTAAATGGCAAACTTGGTAGCATATTCTGTGCTGTGTGGAGTTGAAGATGCAGAAAGAAGATTTGTCCTCTTCATTGTACCTTTTACCAGATCGTGATTTTCCCCCTTTGTTTCTTTTAGCTTTTCAAGCTGCTGTTCAGGTATTTTCTCAAGATGATGAATTACAGTTTAACCATGCACCAGAAAGAAGGTACCAACAGGTTGGTCTTTGTATTTCATTTTTTTTACAGACAGGTAAGAAAGAACCATTCGTTTTTATGTGTCCTTCCTTTGAACAGCTTCCGCTGATATTTTGTTTAAATCTAATTTCTCTCGCAGGAGAAGGGCACATATGGTGGTGAGTCAGGGCTCATAGATCATCCAAGAGGAAGAGGCGTTCAATTTCCTTTTGCAGTTGCTGATAGGGTTATAATTAAGGTTTATAAGGAAATCTCTAGCTTATTAAATTGATGGCTTAGTTTTAAATGGAATATTTGAGTACATGGTAAATGTTCCAGGGTAACAAGAGGACGCCCCCTCAGTTTGTTGGACGAGAAGCTGTCGTTACTACTGAATGTTTGAATGGATGGCAAGTCTCTCTCGCACATTTATTAAAAATTTATTTTTACAATTTCCTTAATCCCTTTATTTCATGATTTACTCTAGTACCTAAAAGGACAGAAAGGTGACTAGAAATATTTGCTCCCTCTGTTTGCAATTAACTATAGCCTAGACATGTTTTTTTAAATTTCTAATCACTTGTCACTTTAGAAAATCTAGACAACATTGAATGTCTTTTTTCCAAGTTTACCCCTATTTTTATTGTAGGAATAAATGCTTAGGAGTTAAATTGAAGTTACCAAGAAAAAGGAAATATTGTTTGGTTTGGTTGTCATTTATACAGACAATCCAATTCCTTGCACTATCTTAAAATGACAGTTTAATGTAAACAGAGGGAGTACAATGTAAATTATCAGATGTAGTTGCATCATTAAAGCCATAAATTACTTCTAGCTTGTGCTATACACTTTCATGGTAAAATTTTAATTAATTTCTAGTCTTTTGCCTTGAGATTGACCATTATGTCTCGACAATTTAAGAAGAAAGAGTTTCTCTTCATGCTTTTATCCCTCAACATAGTTCCTTCAATAGGTTAGAGGTCTTTTCCTTTCTGGATGCGCCTTTGCCCGTCACTTTTGATAGCATGTCTGGTTCATTGGGACTTTCAGTAAAACTTGATTAATTCTTTATTATTCCCACATTGGATGTTAACTATTTGGAAGGGTGATTGCTGAGTTTTCGGATTGACATCATAAATTGTTTCAGGTATGTGGTGAAGACAATGGATAATGCGGAGAGCGTGAAGTTGCAGTATCGATCCCTGGCCAAGGTTCCGGATAATCAATCTTCAAATCCCGTCTCAAGTAAGATGACACCCAGTTGGCTGTTGACTTCCACATAAACACTCCGCATCTTGCTAGATTTAGTTTACTTGCAAATAGATATATTTAATTTAACCAAAGAAATGTTGAAAAATCTTGAAGAGATTCTATTGTGGATTCCATTCATTTGTGTAGATGGAATTGAAATAAACATATAAAAAGCCTCTCACAAAAAATTATCTATTCTTGTAAGCACCATCTTTGTCTAGCTGCTTGTTTTAATCGTAAGAAAGTGTAAGAGAAGTAAATAGTCAAGTGGCGCCATAGCAATCTATGTCGCTTTCTAAGTTATTAATTGAGGCATTCTTTGTTACATTGGAAAATCTTTTTCCAGGATTTTTAGGATTTAAAACCCTTTTTTTTCCTTCCACCGGTGAGAATAAAAGAATTCTGTATATAGTCTAAATGAGTGGATTTTCTTACAAAGAAATAAGCTTCTACAAGCATGGAACGGAAACTATGTCAGCGGAAACTTCATTAGTGGACTTCTGAATTTGGTCACTGTTCTAATATGCTTCTTCCTCCATAAAGGATACGGGGTAGATATAGTTAATGTTTAAACAGCAAACTTAGTAGCATCTTCTTTGCTGTGCGGAGTTGAAGCTGCAGAAATGAAAATTGTCCTTTTCATTGTGCCTTTTACCAGATGGGTGATTTTCCCCCCTTTGTTTCTTTAGCTCTTCGAGCTGCTGTCCAGGCATTTCGAAAAGAAGAGAAATTACAGGTTAACTATGCACCAAAAAGACGAAGGGACCGATATGAACAGGTTGCTCATTGTTTTTCATATTTTGTACCAACAGTTAGGAAAGAACTATTCATGTGTATGTGCTTCCGTTGACATTTGCTTAAATCTAATTTATCTAGCAGGGGAAGAGCACTTGTGGTGGTAATTCAGGGCTTGCAGATCATCCAAGAGGAAGAGGCGTTCAATTTCCTTTTGCTGTTAATGATAGAGTTATAATTAAGGTTTATAAGGAAATCTCTAGCCTTATTAAACTGCTGGCTTAGTTTTAAATGGAATATCTCAGTACATAGTAAATGTACCAGGGTAACAAGAGGACGCCCCCCCGGTTTGTTGGACGTGAAGCTGTTGTTACTACTGAATGCTTGAATGGATGGTAAGTCTCTCTCTCTCTCTCTCTCTCTCTCTCACACACACACACACACACATTAAACGTGCATCACACATTGGTGACGGTTTTATGTATGAGCTCAATTTATGGTTTTATTAGGATTTCAACTTATGATTGGATAAACGTAGAACATATTAATATGAAAAATAAAGTTAATTCTACTCCATCGCACATTGAGAGCATGTCAGCATTATTGGGACCTCAATAATACTTGCTTATTTTTTTATTGTTCCCACGTTGGATGTTCATTAGTTACAAGGATGATCGCTGAGTTTTCTGATTCATAAAAATTTTCAGGTACGTGGTAAAGACATTGGATAATGGGGAGAGTGTGAAGTTGCAGTACCGATCCCTGGCCAAGGTTCTGGATAATCAATCTTCAAATCCCATCTCAAGTAAGATGACACCCGATTGGCTGTAGACTTTTTCATAGCACGCGCCGCATCTTGCTAGATTTAGTTTACTTGCAAATGCGTTGAGTTTGATATATTTAATCTAACCAAAGAAATGTTGAAAAATCTTGAAGAGTTTCTGCTGTGGATTACATTTACTCATGTAGAAGGAATTGAATTTTGCATGATATCCTAAACATATAAAAAGCCACACTCACAGATGATCTATTCCTGCAAACACCAAGGGGCATCTTCTTTGTCCAACTGTGCAGCTTCTTCTACATGAATGTTAGCTGCTTGCTTTAGTCCAAAGGAGAAATGTAAGAAAAGTAAATAGTCAAGTGGCGCCATAGCAATCTATGTCCCTTTCTAAGGCATTGATTGATGCATTCTTTGTTACACCGGAGAATCTTTTACCAAGATTTTAGGATTCAGAACCTATTTTTTTCAGCTGTGAGAACAAAAGAATTCTGTATATAGTCTAATTGAGTGTATTTTCTTACAAAGAATAACTTCTGAATTTGCCAACTCTTCTAATATGCTTCTTCCTCCAAAAGTATACACACTACACAGTAGATATATGTAGTTAATGTTTAAACAGTAAGTTTATTAGCATATTCTTTGCTGTGTGGAGGTGAAGCTTCAGAAAGGAAATTTGTCTGTTTCTTTGTATGTTTTACCAGATGGGTGATTTTTCCCCTTTGTTTCTTTTAGCTATTCAATCTGCTGTCCAGGCATTTTGTCGAGAAGAGGAATTACAGGTTAACCATGCATTAAAAGGAAGAAGGGACCGATATGAACAGGTTGGTATTTGTTTTTCATATTTTGTACCGACAGTTGTGAAAGAACTATTCATGTTTGTGTGCTTTCATTGACATTTGTTTAAATCTTATTTCTCTGGCAGGAGCAGGGCACTTCTGGTGGTGATTCAGGGCTCGCAGATCATCCAAGAGGAAGAGGTGTTCAATTTCCTTTCGTGGTTACTGATAGGGTTATAATTAAGGTTTATAAGGAAATCTCTAGCCTTATTAAATTGCTGGGTATTTTTTAAATGGAATAATCTGAGTACATAGTAAATGTACCAGGGTAACAAGAGGACGCCCCCTCGGTTTGTTGGACGTGAAGCTGTTGTTACTGCTGAATGCTTGAATGGATGGTAGGTCTCTCACACGCATTTATTAAAATTTCCGTTTCCAATTTCCATAATCCCTTTCAGCTCATGATTGGTACGAGTACCTAAAAGGACAGAAAGGTGACTAAAAATATCTACTCCCTCTGTTAGCAATTAACTTTCGCCCATACATGCCTTTTTTATTTCTAATTACTTGTCACTTTAGAAAATCTAGAGAGCGTTGAATGTCTCTTTCTAAGTTTATCCCTATTTTATAGTAGGAACAAATGCTTAGGAGTTGAATTGGAGTTACCAAGAGAATGACAATGTTGTCTATTAATCATTTAATATAGACAATACAATCATTTCCTTAATTTGAGTTATGATGTAGTTACATCATTGATGCCATATATTACATCTAGTTTGTACTTTTATGGTTAATTTTTTATTATTTTCTAGTCTTTTACAATTTAAGAAGAGAGAGCTTCTGTTCTTCATGCTTTTATCCCGCAGGATAGCTCCTTCAATAAGCTATAGGTCTTTTCCTTTCTGGATGTGCCTTTGTTCATCACTTTTGTTAGCATGTCGGAATTATTGGGACCTTCAGTAACACTTGATTAATTATTTATTGTTCCCACATCAGATGTTCACTCTTTACAGGGAAGGATGACCACTGAGTTTTCTCACTGACATTATAGATTTCTTCAGGTATGTGGTGAAGACATTGGATAATGCGGAGAGTGTGAAGTTGCAGTACCGATCCCTGGCTAAGGTTCCGGATAATTGGCTGTAGATTTCCAAGCACCGATCCCTGGCCAAGGTTCCAGATAATCTTCAAAACCCATCTCGAGTAAGATGACACCCTATTGGCTGTAGACTTCCACATAACACGTGCCACGTCTTGTAGATTTAGTTTACTTGCAAATACATTGGGTTTGACATATTTAATCTAACCAAAGAGCAGACAAAAGTTTCTAATTATAGTGCTTTCTGTTGTATTCATTACAAGCCATTGCCCTATAGTTGTATAGAAGGAAAAAAGGTAGTCATGAAAAGTGGATTTGGATGGTGCCACTATTTTGGGCTGCAATATGTAAGCAACATGCTTTGTAGTTTATATTTGGATTGGTACTGTATAGTAAAAAAAAAATTATTGGAAATGAGAAGTGCTGCCTCCATTAAACAAGCACTAGATAAACATTCTTTCCATATGAAATTACATTTGCTATTAAGGCAAACTAGGAATAATGTTTCACTTTTTTCTCCAATTTTTGTTTTGTAAGAATACAAATTTTGAATGAATGAAGGGATACTAAAACAATGAGATATTGAAACATTTATCACAAGGGAATCTAATGTTACAAGGTAGCAGAGATTGAGGGGGCTAAAACTTGGAATATGGATGGGGCATCCATCCAGTATTATATAAATTAAGAATTGAATGGTATAACTACTGGCCGCGGTCAGATTGATCAAAGGCAAGGTTAAACAGTTGAAATATACAACTGTTATTGAGTGCGGTTAAATTGAGGACGAATAGTTGCAGGTTGAATAAATGGAAGCAGCAGCAGCCCTAACAGCCAAATCCATGTCTGAGTTATCAGCTTTGTAAAGTCTGCTACAGAAAACATAAAAGGGTTTCAATAATAATATCGTCATCATATCGTAACAGCCAAAGTATGATACATTAAGTATTTACCTGCAGTCATTTTCAGATGTCCCAAAATGCTGCAACCCGTAGATTGCATTGTATTTGAGTAGACCTTTTTCACAGAGCAGCTGCATTTCCCTAGCTTGGTTTAACCAACATTCCTGAAAAGGAGATGCATGTAACCAAAATACTTGGTAACTTTTCTGCAGGGGTAAAAGAATCTTGCTTTTTCTTCTACCCATAAGAATATAAAGTAGGAAAATCTCAAGAAAGAATGGTTGATCAAAGTTGTTTCAGTGGCAAAGAAAACAATTGCAATGTCGAGCAAAAGCATACAAGATCTTGCTTACATATATACACCACTACTACAAATAACCAGGCATATATAATACTTCCTTTTACTTGGTGAACTAGATCATCAAAGCAAGGAGGATTCTCAGGCTAGGATGCTTCGAAGAAAAACTTAGAAAAGGATATTAGAACATTTTGCATATCTGCATATCATAAGTGATAGGTAGCTAGCCCATGGCAACCAAAAAGCAGATCATCCACAATCAGGCAATTCTAATCTACAATTATGCAATGACAACGTTGCATATGCAGCAGGAATTACTAAAAATTGCTAGATTGCTCATAGAGTTGATTCTTAAAAATTGCTAGATTGCTCATAGAGTTGATTCTTCCTCAAGATAAGAGCACAAAGTTATACGTGCATTTTTAAGGCCAACTCACCAGTTGTGTCTCTTCTTCAGAGAGAGTTTTGTCCATCTGATCAAACAATGCGTTCCATCTAGCACGGTGTGCATCTACAGTTGCATGGTCGGGATGACGAAGAGTAGAACTTGTCTTGATGAATGAATCATTTTCCTGAACAGATGGAAATTCTTTTGATAGTAGGAAGGGTAGTTCTGTCTGAATTACTGCCCGAACTCTTTTCTTACTGCGTCGCAATGCTACGAGAGAGAAGGAATTAGTCAGGAGTTTATTCTACCCAAATACACTCACTGAAAGTGAGCATTTCAAAATGTATGGCCTTACCTGCAAGACGGCCTCTAATGTCTTGAAGAAGAAGTTCCAACCACTGGGAAGCAACATTAGCAGCTGAAAATTAAACGGAGCAGTTATTGTTAGTATAATCTTATTTCTTGTGAATGCACAAGATAAATCATCATTTAGTATTAAAGATTTGCCAATAAATCCACAACTAAACCAAACCATTTCAAGTTTATGATTAAACATAATCCTATTTAGAGTAGTTGCAGAGGGAAATTTGTACTCCCTCGTCCAACCGAAGGTAAACCATCTTCTAAACAGTATTAACGCAGCAAATAACTCGAACCAAGCATTTAGAACAATGAAAGAACTAACCATTAACAGAAAGTGAAGTGACGCTAGTTAGGTTTGCTGAATCATCATTAGACAACGAGCTAGCATTCTCCGTAGCCATGGCTGCAGACGATGACAACTTCAGTGCAAGTACATCATTCTCACCCTCTAGGTTTGGGTGAGAAAAACAATGGCCACTTCCAAAAGCTCTCACATCAATCATGCATGAATCGTCATCCCCCCGTGTCAGCTCTGAGTTCAAAGAGACCGAGTTGTTATGCAATGTAGCACTTGTCTGCCTGCTCCCTTGAAAAGTACTCATTATCTCAGCATCGTGAGAGAGTCTATATCCGTTCAAGTCTTTCTCCTCACAAAAATCTTTTGTTCCACCCTTCGTTTGGTCTCTCTCTTTGCTTTCTGCTGAGCAATTTTCAATTCTTACAGACCTTACCAAAGCTTCGATAATAGAATGAACCTGCTTGCTGTTTCTGACATGGTTTATTATTCCAGGATTCAGTCCATTGAGGAGTCCGGTAGGAGCAGCTATCTTTGCGAACTTGTCAACTTGTTCTTTCTTGGCAAGCTCCATCTTTCTCTTCATCCCGTCATTTTTAGGCTTTCTTCCACGTGGTTTTGGCATTGGCACACCTCCATGAGACGATGAGAGGAAACCATTTTGTTTCATCTCCTTCCAGACTTTCATTGGATCTTTTTGCTCCAATGGCCCAACTGAACTCACACATTCAGAATCATCCTTTGATCTCAGATGTTCATCATTTTTATAGGGATGAAACGGATCATGACGAATGGAGCTAGAGATCTCTCGTGCATTAAGATCTAAGCCAATGCCTCGTGACTTCAATGTATTGAAATCACTTTCCATTTGTTGCTTACCAGTATGAGGCAATGGATTGCTTTCCTCAACACAGGCCATATTGTCCTCAGGAAGCGCATTGCTGCGAAAATCAACGTGCGCATTGAGATCAATAGCTCTAGGGGCATGGTTTACAGCAAGATCCTCTGTATCAGTTCCTCTCCTCTCTGTTCCAAAAACATAAAGTGCATAAATTTGCAGTTTCTTTAATTGGATTAATCTCATTTTCACAAAACACAAAGACAATTAATGGGTTTCCTAATTTCAAAAAGTCCGAAAAGCAAGGGGTTTCTGAATTTATGTGGATCAAGAAGCGCCAAAAGCCCAAAGAGTGGGACACTCCATATAGAGCATTAAAATTTTCACTTAGAACCTAGAAATACGATAGCAAAATCGTATTAACACGGCAATCCTTCTCATTTGGAATTTGTTCAGGCGGGAAAGGGAAAAAATTGCAAATTTATTTATTTCATTCTAAGACTAAAAAATTGCTTGAAAAAAAAAAACACCACTCAACAAAAGGAAAAAAGATACCTTCAGTCCGTAATACAGCTTCAAGATCACTACTTTTCAATCTTTTGTGGTCAAATTCTGATCTTTCTTCCACTTGAACGCTTGCCCTCTTCTTCCCCGCAAACATCTGAGGAATTAAAAATTAATAATCAAACACAAAGAAAAAAGGCCCCAAAAAAACCAAAAACTAGAAGAACACAAATTCCCAACCTTTGATTCAGATCTGGGTAGCCCAGAAGACTTATCAGAAGAGCCACCACATACATCCTCCATCCCCTCTTATACCCTCTCCCAAAAAAAACAGAAATCAAAATTGAAAATTTAGAACAGAAAACTAGTTTGCAAGCAGAAAAGATAAAGAATTTGCAAGTCTGAAGAAGTGGGGTGGTGTTTGTTTTAGGGGGATTTTCAAATGTTGCTTGAGGGATACAACTACAAGAGATATAAATGAGGGAAGAATTGGATTGAATTGATTTTTTTTTTTTTTTGGTATTTGAAAATTGAAGAAGAGCGCGCTAATAAGAAAGACCTTATATTAATTTCTTAGCAAGAGCAGCAGAATTTGGAATGTGTGGGTACTAATACTATTTATTGGTTACTCCAAAGAATTTTTCAAATTCAAACGCAATGTTGATGTTTTTTTTACCCGTTTTCCCAATGTAGGAGTCGTGGTCACATGGAGATTCAGAATCTCGTGTCACTTGTTTTACTATTTTCTCATATCCATGTTGATAACTTTACGTGCAGTGGTGGAGCCACTAAAGGCCCGCCGGGGGCCCTGGCCCCCCCAAGAATTTTCAATTTTTT
>JAOWBF010000027.1:1939625-1950324 GCA_028566175.1 Vinca major
TATATATATATATTAATATCATCCATCTATCGATCTAGATCATTAACACTAGAAGTATTATTTGAATTCATTTTAGATAATGATGATTCATTCCCATCATCTTCACATATAAAACACCTCTTACGAAGTTAAAACATTATAAATGAAAATTGATTAGTTAGAACATAATTTACTTACTTTCAGGGATTAAACAATAAATTCAATTGCGTATACATATTTGATCTTCTACATTTCTAGGAAGAAGATGACTCCTATATTTGGTAAGAACTCGTGCAAGAAGATCGTGGGTATACAAGACTCTTGTTCAGTTTGAAGAATGTTGAAGAGCCTTATTAATCCTGATCCAAAATTAATAATAATAAAAATAAAATAAAGCGGGCATGCCCGGTTGCAACTCGCCCATACCCGCATGGCCCGTTACCCACACGGGTATGCCCGTTGATACCTGCATTTAAATGGGTATGGTAGGTCCATACTTGGTCATTAATCTTACGGGGCGGGCATGCCTGCGAGCATATGCCTATTTTGACAGCTCTATATACTCCGAATCTGCCCCTCACGGCTGGGGGGTTAGCGGGTTAGGTTCGAGCTCACATAGCTCGAAAAAATATGAGCGTGTGCTGAGGTGAGCTAAGCGTGACTTCAATATTGAAGCTCGAATTTTATGTGAGTTGAGCATGAGCTTGACCTCGCTCAGTCAGATAAAGTTTGAACCCGAATAAGAATAATATAATTAAAATATTATATATATAATAATAATAGTAATACTAATTAAAAAAAGAAGACCTATAATGTATTTATCTTTTGTTATATTTTTATTAATTTTTTTTCTTCCAAAGTTAAGTATCATTGTATTATAATATTTTTGCTAATATAAATTTAGCTCGTGAGTTTAGCTCGAGCTCACATTAAATATGAGTTTCAGCGTGAGCTCAATGTTTGTGACGGATTAAGCGTGAACTAAGTTTTTTAATTTTTATATGAGTTGAACGAGAGTTAAGTCAAATTCGTCTCACATTAACTCGATTGACGTTCTACTCACGGCCTATTTTAGGAAATGGCCTTTGGGCCGTAAAAGTCCATACGTACAGTTGGGCGAAATATTGACCCAAACTTCACCCAACGGGTCCTGCAAAACCCTATGGAGACCTGCAAAACCCCGCAACGGCCTAATACCGAAGTTTGCTTCTTTTTTTTTTTCCAACACAGAGCTGAGAAAGAGAAAGAAGAAGAAAAAGAAAAATGGGGAAGAAAGCGAAGAGCTCAAGAAAGGGGAAGAAGGCATGGAGAGCTAATATAAGCACAGATGATATTGAAGAATACTTTGAGAAGTCTACTAAAGATGCTCTCTCTGGCGGCTCACTTGCTGATGCCCCCAGCGATTCCCTCTTCTTTGTCGACAAGTCCAGAGGTAACCTCTCCCCCCTTCCCTTTTTTATTGTAAAATTCAATTATCAAATTGTTGTGGATTAAGATTACGCTTTGCAATGTTTTATTTTTATTGTAATATTTAGTGAATCCAATAGAAGGCCGTGCAATGGTTAAGTGTTTACTTGCTATCTGCTATATCACATTTCGAAGCTCGAAACAACCTCTTTATGAAAAAAATATGGGTAAGACTGCGAACATGGGGAACATTCCCAAATCCTGCTAATGCGGGATCCTTGTGACCGAGTATGACCTTTAGTGAATTGAATAGAAATTGTATTAACCTTAATTAGGGTTAATGGAGCCGCTTGTTAGTTGAAATAATGATGTCAGTGTTTATTTGGCGGGAAGCACAGGTAGTTGGAGTCTGGTGTTTGGTTGCAGTAATATTGTAGCTTTCTGAATTACTGCCTCCGCTCCATAATATTTGGTGGTAAGAGCTGGTTGGAAGTTTGACTTTGGTAGCTACAATTGTTTGCAGGAATTCCTGCAAGTCGGTCGAAGTGCCTTCTATCCAACAGTATTAGTCGGGTCAATAATGTCTCAACACCAGTATTTACAAAACAAATGGACATATTTGAAGGTTTCACATAGATTAAGGAAATGATTAGAGATTCGTTGTCATAGATAGAAAAGTCTAGACTCTAGATTACCCAATTAGGTGTTGAAAATTTTAGTTAGTTAACAATTGATTAAGGGGTAAGACTGGAAAAAATACAATCAACACTTGATGATTTCTACAATGTAATTTTTTTTGACAATGCAATGGTGGTAGTAATAAATGAAGAAAAGAGCGTTGTTGTGCTTTTAGTTTTTGAGATGGTGGCGATTGATCATCTATGGTATTGTATTGGTTCTGCATTGAACTTTTTTTTTTCCTTTTTTAGAGATTTCGTTGAAAAGTTCATTGAGGTTAGAGCTTATACGTGGAACTCCATTGGAGATATCATATTATCCAACTCACCTTAATCGCTACGAGATCGATTAACCATAGAAGAATTTGTTTTCTGCCTCCGCTGTTCAGTATTATTGATGTTCTTAGCTTTAGCAGGCTCTTCCTTTTTTTTCGGAACATTGAAGGCATAGTTAAGAGTTGGCTGCTTGGTCCTATTATTCTCTTGCTATGTCATGTCTTCTGTAGTAATATTACTAATTACTATCTAACATTTGAAAATTTCTTGTACTGATTTTTCTATGTGGTATCAGATCTTTCTGTCAAGCGAAAGATTGAAAAACGCAGGCAGAAAGTACTCCATTGCGACAGTTTGCTACAAAGAAATCCCTTCATTCAACCAATTTCATCCTCAAAACAAAAGAAGAAGAACAGAAGTAAAGAGATCCAAACAGCCACCACTGCTGCCAAGGATTATGAAAAGGTAAGTCTTTTTTTACTGGAAGAGTCGGAGACGACGAATGTTGAAGCAGACTACAAAAATCACTCTTATATCCACCTTTCCCCCCTCAGGATAATGGTATCCCAGATTCTGGCATTGTCGACATATGGAGTCATGAAGGTCTAGTGCCTGTTACTTGAAATTTTTGAAGTCGTCGTTAGCTTTTTTCCCTTTTGTTTGATTATTGGAATTTATGTCTGAATAATTGTACCCACTCTTGCAGGTGAAAACATTGTTAAAAGGGTAAGGTGCCTTTCTTTTTTGGGTCTTTATTGGTATCTACATTGTCGTGATTCTGTGTACAGTATTTATTAGATGGCAATTGTTTTAATATGATGCATTATACTGATCAGTGTTTCCCTTTTGATTTATGACCTTGTGCAAATGAAACATTTATGATTTATGTCCTGGTTCTAATGTATTTTCACACTGCTTTCTTTTTGTTAATGCATTATCTCATTATTGATATAAAAGAAGCCCAAGCCTTCCATTATACCTGCTGTTGAAGTTGAGCATCCTGGATGTTCGTTTAATCCTGCCCCTGAAAGCCACCAGGTTGCTTTTGATATCTGCTTATTTGGTACTCAAATTGGTCTATTGCAGAAGACCTTTCTTCTTAAACCTTTTTTTTTCCTTTTTTTCTCTATGTCCAGGATTCTTTGGCACTTGCTGTTGCAGATGAGATGCAGAAAGTTTACAGGGAGGAATTAGGGCCTGAGCCTGTCCCTCTAACTGTTCCTGGAGAAGCTATTGATGAAGAGAATGTGAGCATCTTATTTCTTCTTTATTTGCTGGTTTCTAAAGACATTTGTGTTATCTTTGTGCACGTTGGGATTGGGAACTTGATATAGCTGTGGAAGAATAGTTGGCTTAAAAGGTGTTTTTTCAGATGTATTTCCTTGATGCTGACAATGGGAGTGATGATGACAATCCAAATGAAGGTGAAGATAACGATTTTGAGAAGAGGTCTGGTGCATTATTTGCTACTCCTCTTAATACTAGATTTTCCCTTTTCTATTCTCTAAGCACGAGGGTCCAGCTGTTATTGTTTTTGTTAATTTGTTCTATTCGTCGTTCATCAATCTCTCCTAATTTATTGTAAGCTAATAACTTCTGACAGCAATAATTGTAAAGTTGAAATAAGTAATCATATAGTTTGACATATGTATTATCTTTAGGTTATGTATTCATGTTAACAACATCTGATTGACATCAACCATACTTATTTGCTGAGGCATTTGTGTTTTGTTTGAACTGTAGGCCCATCAAAACAAAAAAGGTGACAAGAGTGGAGCAAAATCGAAGGGCTAGATGGAAAGGACGGTTGAGAGGAAGAATCTAAAAAGGCGGAGAAGCTCTCATCAGATATTGACAGGTTTGATTGATACACTTCTACTTCCATGAAAATTTAGTTCCAGTAAAGGGTGGTTCGTTTCCCCCTCCTTTCAGTTTAAATTGTTGTTGAACTGATGGAGTGCTTCTAACTTGTTTGACAATCCAAGTTTTAATTATGAAATCTTATTTATCTAAAACAAAGGACTCACGAGGTGTTATAATTCACAGCTTGCCTGATATTATGCAACAAATAGCTAAAGAGGATGAGGAGAAACAGAGAAGACATCTTCGACGTACTGTTGCAGAACAAGAAAGACTAAAAGTCCGTCCACCGCGATTAGGAAAATACAAGTACGAGGCATTTTGCATCTTTTCAGACAGATTCATATTCTTTTTGTTTTTTCCCTGTTAAAATAAGCATGAGAGGAAGTGATTCCAGAACTTTGATAAAAATTTCAAATTGATCGAGTACTAGGCCATGATTCCAATTCTAATTCATTTGAACTCCTTTCTGCTTTAGTTTTAGCTGAACATTGAACCATCTCCACCCCCACCCCCCAGGTTTGAGCCTGCTACCCAGCAGGTCTTGTTATCTGAAGAAATCACCGGTTCTCTCCGTAAGCTGAAGGTTTGTATATCGAGGAGTTGTTCTGTTTCAAGATTTCTTTGTTTAGAGTTTCAAAATTTACAGAATGACTAGACTGTTATATTTGCTTCTTGTTCTTCACTCATGTCAAATAGGGTTGTTGCACTCTTGCAAGAGATCGGTATAAGAGCCTCGAGAAACGGGGACTGGTTGCCCCTACAAAGAAAAGTAGCAGGTTGGTTAAAAGCTCATCTCTCAAGCAAAGCTTGTCTTTCTTTCTTGACTTCCAAACTTGTAGTAGTTAATCCACATTTGATATGGGTTTAAGTATTTTGTTGCTCTGGGAGTAGTCTTTTCCTGGTCTATTAGCCACCGTTATGGTTTTTGTAAATGTATGGACTATGGAGGCCTTATTCAAAATTCAGGATGGCCGGAGGAATCATTATGATAGGGAATCCGTAAAGATGACCATTTGGTATTCAGTAGCTATAGGCTGTCCCCAGAGAAGATGGGAAATCTGTTTACCCCTCCTTGTCATATCCTCTTCCTCTACCCCGCCTGCTTTTTTGTTCTGTCAGGTGAAAAATATTGCTGTTGTGATGGAATGCGTTGTCTCGTGTGCAGGAAATGAAGCGGCCCTCATTCCTTGAGGCATTATTGGCGGCCCTCCAAATGGAATACAATCAAATTCGAATGGGAGCGCTCTGTTGTTGTGAGCATGGATGGGAAGGAGACTTCTGAATTGTCCTGTTTCTTTTTATTTGGATATCTCCAGTTTAGTTTCTTGGAGATATAAAATTTTGCAAAACTTTTGAGTCAAGTTTCATGAAAGCCACTGTAGTGTGTTGAGTTGCATTTTAATTTTTTTATTTACTGTGTATTTATATTTTGTCTTAAATGATGAAATCTAGAATCCGAGTTGATGCATGTTGTACTAATGGACTTTGTTCCCCCAGGAAAAGCAAGCTGTTTATCTCAAATCTTTCTTTTAATGGGATTTATTAGTCTTAATGGACGTAGTAATAAGAAAATCTTTAAAATAAAAGACTAATAATTTAAATTTAAGAAATATGAGACTAGTACTTTAAAACATCTACTAATACTTTGAAATAAAAGATAAAAAATGAAAATCTTGAAAACTCTAGAGGAAGGAAAACTAAGAATGATTGAAAATCATATGAACATAAAAGGGAAGAAAACAAGAGAATTGTGGAACAAATTCTTTATTTCACTAACACTTTTCTCCCCTCATCAACTTCTGAGGAAATAAGAGGAATTACACTGCTTTTTATAGGCAAACATTACAAAGCGAATTTGTTTTAAAGCAAATCAACTTCTCCCAACATCGACTTAGCAAAAGAAAAAAAAAAAATCTCCCAGCATCGCTCTGAGACAGAGCTGCTCTCCACCATATCTACCAGTTTCAAGCTAGCCAAAGGACCATTCTGTGCAGATATGCTAGCAAGATAATTTAAACGTATAAGTACATCCTTGTTATCAACCAAATCAAGGGTTTTTTATAACAATTTTATCTGATTTTTTATATTTTTTGGGGTCTTTTATAAAGCAGAATCATAGAGAACAGATAATGTATATATAGTGGTTCGATAGCCAAGATTTACATCCACTGCCTTGAGAAATACAAAGGTGGAGAAGGAAAAGAAAGAGAAAAAAATGAGAAAATATCTCCTCCTAACAGTAGAAAAGAAACAAAAATCAGGCTGAAATACATTATGGCTTCCATTATGGAGTTGATACCAACAAGAGAACTTACAGAACCAAGAAAAATATGTATTCTTACATAAATGAGGGGAATAAATAATTTTCTGCACATAAATGAAAGGGAAAAAAAAGAAGAAAAAAAGAAAAGATTTTGAGGACTGAATGGGGAAAATTACTTAATTACACCCTGTAGAACTATCAGATATGCAGCTTTGGTGAGAATATTCAATACTCAGAAGCTACAAAACAGTGTTTATGTGGAGTGCTTTAAGAAGTGAAGTAGCCATCTGTTTCACCAGAACTTGGCCACCGGAACTTTGCCCATCTCTACGCTCCTCAATCAGATTCTGAAGCTTCTGCGGGAGATCATTCTCCACAATCAGTTGCTTCGGACGTGGATGGTGCTCGTAAACAGCCTGCCAGGAAATGCAATTTCAGTAAGCATAGACAGATATGACTTTTTTACTTCTGGAAAAGGATATAGAACGATTCTCTAACAGGAACTAACATTTTGTTCCAGTTCCCAACTCTCTACGCAGTTTATTCAACCATCCAACTATTCTACTATGTAATTCGATCGGGTTCCAGGAGAAAGTTCCATTCAAGCACTATACAAAATTCTATGAGCAAAACTTCACCGGAAATATATCACTTAAGGTAAATAACTTTGGAAAAAATCATACTCCACCCACTACAAAAAGAAAAGAAAAGAAGGATTGAGCTCCAACCCTAAGGACCCTGACCTCCCCGTCCCTAGGACTAGTGGAAGATTTAAACTGTGGGATGTGCTTGAATAAGAGCCTCCTGTACACCACTACCACATAAGGGCTCCAATTCCATGCCTCTGCAGGAATCGAACCCCTACTCTGCGGGTAGAGGCATGTCAGCCACGACAGCGCTTGTAGGCGGGTTTCCCACTGAGCTATGCCCCGGGGACCTCCACCCACTACAAATTGAATGACTACACATAACTTCTCACAAAGATGTACCAAAATTACTTGGATGTAGCAAATCTTTGATCATTTAATATTTTACAAATTCTTTATTGAATTATCACAGGACGCAGGGTGTAAGAATAGTATTGTATTATCCTTTTCGTTTAAGCCGGGATCATGGTGGAAATTAACATCGAAAAATGTTCAACAGTAAAGACCAAGAAAAGGAGGATATTTAATTCGGAATGCAGTTAGTAAAGATATTAAAGGTGCTAACACAGCAAGCAAGAATTTCTTCCCTTCAGCATACATGCGTCCCCTTATTAGCAGAAAGTTAAAAATATCATAAGTACTTTTCACATATTAGCTCCAAATATAATTCACAGATACAGTGGAAAAAACAGCGGCAGATATGAGTATAAAGCCTACTCTTGCATAAGGGGTTTCATTCATGCAGATGGCATAAGCTCGCACATGATACAAAAGCTTCGAAGAGAAAGCTTGTATCAATGATTAAGTGAAATAAATAGATATTGCAATTTCTCAGTATTTAAACATGGTGTGAATGAAAATATTGCTTCTCTCCTCTCAACACAGTTTCATATCTGTCATCTAAAACATTTCTGAAGGCGTTCATAAATAGCAAATTAACTCAACAAACTGCAAAAAACACGTGCATCTGAACTTAGCATGTTCATAACACGGTGGATCAGATAGTTTACCTTTATTAACTTGAGCAAATTCAGTCGAGCTATAGCATCTTGGTGGTCTAGTTTTGAAATCAGTAGCGGTGTCAAGCCATTCACTGCTAGAGTTGTATTGATTCGAGAAGATTTCCTACACCAAAAACACAAATAGATTAGTTATGAATCTAAAGTTGAAAAAAAGTCTTCAAACCAACCCAAAACAAATGAAGCTTCTTTAAATTCTACAGAGTTCACTCTCTAAGGTGTTTCTGGAGATGTTTGATCCCCTGTACCTGACTAATACTCGACTACAATTCCTGAAGCGAAGGCCTATTAGATGGATGACTTATCAGTTCATCAATAAAAGACAAATAATTGATCCATGGACAAAGTAGTCACGTTGTCACAGTGCCTCTTACTAGGAAATCTGTTGATCACAACTGTCATCCCACTTATACATTGGATATCCGATAACCTAATTAAAAGTGAAACTGAATATGTAGATATTCTCCTGCTTTCTGAAGAGGATATCTGGATATCGTCCATACCATCCAGCAATGCTGAATTGCAGGTTGAAGGACATCCTTGAACTTCATATGTCAGCTCAAGGGAGAGAAAAATAAAAGAAAAGGATACTCTTCCTTTTAAAAGTGATGACAAAACTGCATCAAAAGGGAATATCTCTATACAAGTATCAAATAACTCTAAAACCACATACGTGATAATTTTCAAGAAAGGCTCCAGTATATGTAGAAAATGCCGCTCCGGACAGTTCTCGAAAAACTTGACCAATTTTTGTACAGCATCCTTTTTTAGTAGAGCTTGTTCAACTTTCCTGCTGTCATTATCATGTGCCAAGCAAACAGCTATGGAATCTAATGCTGTTACAGACCAGAGTTCATCTTCAAGTAGGCTCAAGTACACATCCAAACCACCATGAGCACGCAATTGCTCCCTTGAATTACGTGAAGCATGGGCCGTGTCACAAAGCAGAGGCAAGGCAAAATGTTTTAATGGAGAATCAGACATGATAAATTGCATCAAATGTGGTATGATCCCATTTTCTGCTGCCTGTTCCTGTCTCCTCTTATTGATCTTACAGAGATTGAATAGTGCATTGAGGACCTATAATAAATAACCATTAGGAAGCTTTCGAAGGACATGGTCAATCAACTAGCAAGAAAATTTGCTTTTAAAAAAGCTGTGCAGATATATCTGTAGCAAGATGTGCATTGCATACGCGAATCGTAAATAAACTAGTAAAAAAGAAAAGTTTGAATCTAATCTAGAACCCCAAAAAAAAAACATAAAGGATACTCCTTTACCATAAAATGAATAATATACTCACTATTCTGGTAAATCTCACCTTAAAGGAAACTCTTTTCTAATATGTTAAACACCTGCTGTCCATGTTACTTTATCTCTAGATTTGACATGAAGAAATATATTAACCTGTATGTTCCCTATTTATTACAGCGTTTTTTATACTTTAAACATGTGCATAAAATAGCTACTCCGGTCAAATTTTATGGATTTAGGATGAAGCGCTGCTAACTTCAATATACCGATTGTATGTTATTTCATAAGTACAATAATTCGTATCCTATGTTACTTCAATGTTCTAGATTAAGCATCTCACACCTAAATGGTAAATGATAAGTAATACAAAATTCGTTCTTTAGAATATCCCAGACTTCCGTTCACTATTAGTGTCATACTTACCATTTTCAGACTCCCAAATTTAGAACCAACATTTTCTTATACCGTTGCCCCTTGAGATTGACAAAAAAATCCCTAAAAGAAGACCATTAATCATTCCGTCCAACTACATCAGTTGAAGCATTTTTCTGTCCATCATGCAGCACCACCATGTAGTCATTTTATGAAGCAAAGTTGGAGCGAGTTCTCACTTGCATGTTAGAGTAACATGGCATGGACGCCATACAGTCAGAGATGAATAGATAAGTATGCTTGTAATAATTTTCCATGAGAAAAACTTACCAATTTCACAATAATTTATCCCATAAATTTAATGTTGATAAAAAAAGTTGGATTCACGAATAAGACCAAAATTTTGGAAGACCGGGAGTACATTAGATTGCTCTAACTAAATTTAAGCCGATTCATCACTCATGTACAGCTTAACTTGTGACTGCAATAAACTTCTAGCGTAGGCTAAGTAAACCTGTATCCAGGTCTCCAATTATAGCAGTTTATAATTCAGATCATAAAATGAGGGAGAAAATCTAATGCAATTTTCCCTTCATGTAAAGAAATCAAAACATGCCAAGGCATATAAATTGGAACAACTGAAATCACCACTAGATAAGTTAGGTATGAAAATTTTAGACAACTTAAGAATGTATCTGTAGCAACAGCAAAAGTCAACCATTTCAGTGCATCTTCAAAAACATGGTAAAACCATATCAATTTACTAACGGGAATACCACGTGATAAGTGAGGTATGAAATTTTTTGACAACTTAAGCACGTATCTGTAGCAACAGCAAAAGTGAACCATTTTAGTGCATCTTTATAAACATGGTAAACCCATATCAATTTACTAAAGGGAATACCATGAGACAGTAAGAATGCTTTGTGGAATGTCTGAACC
>JAOWBF010000027.1:1950424-1964271 GCA_028566175.1 Vinca major
TAGGGCCTGAGCCTGTCCCTCTAACTGTTCCTGGAGAAGCTATTGATGAAGAGAATGTGAGCATCTTATTTCTTCTTCATTCACTGTTTTTTCAAGAAATTTCTTTTATCTTTTTCCATGTTGGGAACTTGATATAGCTGTGGGAGATTAGTTGGCTTAAAAGGTTTTTTTCAGATGTATTTCCTTGATGCTGACGATGGGAGTGACGAGGACAATACAAATGAGGGTGAAGATGAGGATTTTGAGAAGAGGTCTGGTGCATTAAATTGCTACTTCTCCGAATACTATATTTTCCCTTTTCTATTCTCTAAGCATAAGGGTCCAAGTGTTAGTGTATTTGTTAATTGGTTCTATTCATCTGTCATCAGTCTCTTGTGTTTTCATGTGCTCTTATGTTCTTCTTGGTTGAAAATTCCATTAAATTGATGATTTTCTTGAGAGTATAACTATAGGATTTGGTGCATGATTTTGCTACTCCTCCCGATACTATATTTTATTTATTTATTTATTTAAAGAAAAAAGAAGCCCAACTGTTTAAAAGAAAAAAGGGAAAAAGGAAGGAAAGAAACTGTCCATTTGAATTTCTGACGAAGTGTGGTGCAGTTATTTTACTTACATTAATGTAGATTGGCCTTGGGGGCACCTATTCGGTTGTCGCCGTTTTTATCTACTGAAACTGCACCATGTTTGATGAGATCATCAAGTGACGTTCCTGAGTTTCTATCAATTGATAATGCACCATGTTTGATGAGCCTAGCAAGTAATAATATATTCTGATGAGCATCTACTTCTCGACTCTTTGCACCATTTATGTCTGGAATGTCTACAACGTGAAGTGCGGGCTCTTGTTGGGGGACAAAAGATGCTAGGTCAATCCTTCATTTCTAAGATTTGGGGCCTAATCATGTATAATTGTACCTTGAGGACCAATGACATCACACGCTTGTACTGAACCTCATCATTTAAGCTGAATGCCAGGAATATGTAGAATTAGAAGAAATGCTCTATCTGGTGGGTTAGATTTATAATATAGCATTCTTTGTTTCATGCGTAGGTAAGTAGAACTAGAGTTTATAACATGTAAGTGATTCTTTAGAATCGCTTGCAGCCGAATAAAATTCTGTGGATCATTCTTAATGAAATCAACTTTCAAAGTGTTCCAGAGGATGTTGTTCAATCAAGAGACGTGTAGTCTTTGATGTTCAAAAAGCTATAATTATAGTCTGATAAGCTTATAGCGGCTCTTGTAAAATTGAAACAAGTGATCACATAGTTTGACATATGTCTTACTCTAGGGTATTGTATTCGTGTTACTCGTATCTCATTGACACTCAACTATACTTATCTGGTGATGCATTTGTGTTTTGTATGAACTGCAGGCCCATTAAAACTAAAAGGGTGACAACGGTGGAGCAAAACCGAAGAACTAGACGGAAAGACCGGTTGAGAACTGAGGAAGAAGCTAAAAAAGCGGAGAAGCTCTCGACAGATTTAGACAGGTTTGACAAATACACACCCACTTCCTTGAAGATTAAAGGGTGGTTCAGTTCCCCCTGGTTTCATTTTAAATTATTTTTTAACTAAGAAGTGCTGCTAAAAAAATTCACAATCCAAGCTTGAATATTTGAATTCTTATTCATCTAATACAATTGACCTCATGAGGTGTTATAAATCACAGCCTGCCTGAAATTATGCAACAAATAGCTAAAGAGGATGAGGAAAAAGAGAGAAGACATCTTCGACGTACTGTTGCAGAACAAGAAAGAAGAAAAGCTCGTCCACCGCGATTAGGGAAATACAAGTATGAGGAGTTTTGCATCTTTTCTGACTCACTCCTATTCTTTTTATTTTTTTGTTGTTAATATACGCGTGAGAGGAAGTGATTCCAGAACTTTGTTAAAATTATCAAATTGATGACATGCGCGCATATTAGCTTAATGATTAGGAGAAGTACTATTAGGCCATGATTCCAATTCGAATTCTTTTGAACTCCATGCTGCTTCAGTTTTAGCTGAACACCTAAGCGTTTATTTTTTCTCAGATTTGAGCCGGCTCCACAGCAGGTCTTGTTGTCTGAAGAAATCACTGGTTCTCTTCGTAAGCTGAAGGTTTGTTGGTCGAGGAGTCTTTCTGTCATGTGTGTCAAGATTTCTTTGTTTAGAGTTTGAATTTTTACTTCTATTCTTCACTTTATGACAAATAGGGTTGTTGCACTCTTGCAAGAGATCGGTATAAGAGCCTCGAGAAAAGGGGACTGGTTGCCCCTACAAAGAAAAGTAGCAGGTTGGTTAATAGCTCATCTCTCAAGCACAACCTGTTTTTCTTGACTTTCAAACTTATAGAACAATTCATGCTTGATATGGGTTTAAGTATTTTGTTTCCCTGGGAGTAGTCTCTTCCTGGGCTGTTGGCAACTGTTATGGTTTTTGTGAATGTATGGATGCCTTGTTTAAAGTCGATGATGGGCGGAGGGATCATTACGATTGGGAATCCATAAAGATGATTATTTGGTTTTCATTAGGTATAGGTGTTCCCAAAGAAAGAGGGGGAACTTTCCCCCTTTTTTGCCCCACCCCCCTTTGCTTTTTCGTTTTATCCGGGGAAAAATATTACTGTACTGATGGAATCCGTTGTCTTGTGCAGGAAATGAAGTGGCCCTTATTCCTTGAGCATTATTGCCGGTCCTTCTAATGGAATACACTCAAATGGAAGCTGACATTCCTGTTTCTTGTTATTTGGATATCTCCAGTTTAGTTTCTTTGAGATGTATCTTAAATGATAAAATCTAGAATCCGGTTTGAAATTTGTTACACTTGTTGGCTTTGTTCGCGTGGGAAAAGCAAATTATTTATTTGAAATTATAGGTTATATTCTAAATCTTTTATAATTCCGGTAGAGATTGTAAGAAATTTCAAGTTAATCGTCCAATTTTTATCGAGTTTTGAACTACAAAATCACTTGTAAGTTGGCAATTCGTTTAGGGATGTGGGGGTGGGTGTGTGGAATTACTAGGAAGGCATCAGGCATGTGAGTTGCGAGACTTGTTAGATGAATATTGTAAAGGTAGTTTTTCCTCCCTTTTTTTATGGAAACATTCTTAACCATTAATAGTATCATTACATATTCCCGGATACATAACATCAGTTAGGCTGCTAGAATTCGGGTCACAAAAAACCTCTCTGGAGAGAGATGTGAGGGGATTAATACTTATACTATCTGAAAATTTGACCCATCCAGTAAGATTATGGGCTGTAAAATTACATTTCTTAGACACCGAAAATATTTACAATTATGTTTGTCCACTGGTTGGTAGTTTTTCCCTTGATACTAATACTATGGAACTAGTCAAATTTCTATGATGAAATTAGTCAAATCAAATTGGAACTTTATGAAAAGATGACGGGTTTTTTTAGTGAGATGATACAATAAAATAAAATTTTAAAAGATCTCTTTATTTACACTTGAGATCTCATAGATTAATAATGATAATTAATTAAAAGGCTCTGATTTTGTATTTGTTTAACCTTCATCTTCATTTGTTTCTTCCCCTTACCTTCAGTGTATCTAGTTGTAATGAAATATGATATATAGGCGGAATATCTAAAGATGGTGTTTAGCAAACTCATCTTTATACAATTACTTATTATTGGTGTTTAAGGCATCAAAGACATAATATTCAAACTAGGCACCCAATTATCATGGTATTAAATTTTTGTACTCAATTGCATATCCCCAAAGTTTGGAGTACTTGAATGAATTTAACTGAGGGTGCGGTTGTAATTAAACATTATTTATTGGTCTTTTCTGAAATAATAAAAAAGTTTACCCACTTTTTCAATTACAATGGGCCACGAGGAAAGAAAGCATTGGGGGCGGCCTGGTTAAAAAGGGCTGGCGGTCGTCAGAGCCAGAGAGCAGTGAAGAAGACTCCATCCACCCACCGGAATCGGAATCGGAATCATGCGTATGTTAGCAACGAGATTCGCCGGTGTAAGTCATCGTCATCTCTTCGCAATTCGCCGGAGCTCTTCTCTAATTTCTTATTTCTAATTCGTTTTCCGGCAAAGCTAAATGCAGTACCTCTCTAGAAGAAATCCACTTTATTTCCAATCTCGCAGATTTTCTTCATTCCAGCGCCCAGGTATTTTCTCATTTCATCTAGCAATTTTTGTTTTTTCACTTTTTGGGTGCTAAATATTGGTGATTCAGTTTAAATTGCTTGATTTGGAACATATATATCGATAAATTACTACCTTCATTCCAAGTCGTTTAGGACAAGTAGTAAAAATTAAGGAAATAAAAAACAAGGTAATTTGTTAGTCAAAATATCAATATTACTCTCTTACTTATGGCTTGTATACCACTAATTCTATTTAATAGATTGAGATTGATATTTTGAAGTACCTTATTTGTTGCTTCTTTAATTTTCGCTAAATGTTCTAAACTACATATATTATGGGATGGAGGTAGTACAATTTTCTGTAGCTTTGTATTTTCTCACCTTTTCCCATATGTATACATTACATTATGTGGATCCTAGATGAGCGAACAATTGAAGAGGAAGCAGAAAGGAAAATTGGATGGCTGTTGAAATTGATCTTTGCTGGGACCGCAACAATTGCGGCTTACCATTTCATGCCATACATGGGTATGTGTATAACAACTTAAGAAGTACTTAGAAAGACCTCTATTATGAAACAGAGGGAGTAATGACTTTGTTAACATCCTTATCATTTTGCAGTGAAGTTTTGATTTTTAAGGGTAGTTAATTTTTGCAGGTGATAATGTGATGCAGCAATCTGTATCACTTTTACAAGTCAAAGACCCCCTATTTAAAAGAATGGGAGCTTCCAGATTAGCTCGCTTTGCAGTAGATGGTAATTTCTTGACCAATGGCAAATTGCTTAGTAATGACCAGCTTATAGATTATGTCTGTACTTCGTTTTGCTAGTGACTACTCTTTATATAAACACAAATTCTTAGGATGATAATGTTTCCTACCATGTTAATCTATGATATTTTCTGATCCACACTCTGAAAATTTGTCGCAGGCATCTTGCATTTTTTACCTTGAATTCATTTATTTCCAACATCGGGATCGTGTTAATTCTTTTGGCGATTGACCTTGATTCCTTGTGGTTTTTGTATCATCGCATGCTTTGTCTTCGTGAATAATTACTTTAAGTTGCATAATATAAGTATATGTAGGTTGTCTTTTAGAACTATGTGCTTCTTTTCGAGCACTCATTCTTCTACTGATGCTGGTCAGTTGGGATGAAAAAAGTTGTTGGCTTTGTGGCACCTAATATATCCATTTAGCTCTTCTCCCTTTTGATGATCAGATGAAAGGAGGATGAAAATAGTTGAGATGGGTGCGGTTCAAGAGCTTCTGAACATGTTGGAAACTGCTAAAGATGATAATACCCGAAAGGAAGCTTTGAGGGCACTTGATGCCATCTCAAAATCAGGTTAGAATCCTGTGTTATCTGCAATTTGTTTAATTGCTCATTGGTAGGCTATCTGTTTATTTAGAAAGATTCAAGCATTCTTGGTGCCGAGTTTCTGAATTTCTGTATGAATTTGGTCATAAGTGAGGGGACAGTTTCTATTCTCACCTTTTCTCTAGCTCTTCTTGTTTGTTAAACTTGAGCTATCATGAAGGCAATTAGAAGCATTCAAAATTTCTATTGAATATTATAGAAAAATACATTCCACTGTTAATTTGATTGATGAGGGCATGTCTGAGTCTGACCATAGGAAAAAGGTCTATTTTTCTGATTTCACACTAAAACCCTACTTATATTTAATGAGACGACTTTTAAGCCCTTTTAGATTGAGCTACAATCACTTTTCTGCTGTAGATGCTTTTGTTTTTGTATGTTGGTTTGAAAGCCTTACAGAATTGAGTGTAAAGGTTGTTTCATTAAACATAAACTTGAAGGATTTTAGATGCTTTGATCTTCAAGTCTGTGTATGATTGGCTATAGGGTGTACTAAAATTCAATCCTAGTTTTACGCTTTAGAATCCGTGCTTTGTGTTTAAATATTACTTCCTACGTGGTCTTTTTAGCCTTTTCATCTCTTCCCCAAATGTATGTCATTTTCAACTTTTAAGGATGTTTTCTCTCTCTAAAAGACTAAAACTACCCTTACTATAGAGAGAAGGGGAGGGGTTGGTATTTGAGAATAAACTAAATTATTTAAGAGTATAAGAGTAAAATTGTATGGTCTCCCTCTTCCTTTACGTTAAACTACCTAAAATGGCTTCTATTATGGAACGGATGGAGTATCATTTAACAGATACGTTAAAGGATTCAGATTCCTCTTTTATTGTAGTTTCATCTATATTAGGTTTGATGATCCATTTATGCATATTCAGACACGGCTATAACATCTCTTGTTCTACTGAATTTTCAGATGATGCTGTTTTGGAACTAAAACGAGCTGGAGCTGTATCAATCGTCAAGTCTACTCCTGATTCTGCTGAAGATGACGAGGTTAAAAAGTACAAGTTGAGTTTGTTGAATAGATTCGGAAATGAAATAGCAGTTGAAGGCGACTTTCTTCCTGAGCTGAAGGTTTGAGTCACTGTACTTTCAGGTAGTTGTGGGAACTAATCGTTGGAAAGCCATTGTTTTTTTTCCTCACTTTTTTTTTTCCTTTCCTTTTTCTTGGCGTGTGGGGGTGGGGGTCGTAAAGATGTAAAGCTATGTCAGATGAGTCTGTTTGAGTTCGAGTTCGAGTTCATTATTATGCTTTTACATACGGTTTGATTTTACCTTCATTACTGGTGGCGTTTGGTGTCACACAAGAATGCACACAAACTCGACCACAAAAAATTAAGACTAGCTTCCAATCAATTTGTATATATTAACAGAAATAGCTATAATGCTTGTTATTATAGCTAAAATCACCATACTTGCTGCTATGATTTTGTCCTTCCGTGTCGATATACCATGAATATCTCTGCCAAATAGAAAAATACAATGCATAAGCTCAGAGGAAAAGAAGCAAAAGAATCACTTGAATCAGTAAATTGAGATAAACAGTTTTGGACCGTCTGTGCAGACACATTATTAGTCTGATGGTTCAATTTTTAGAAGGATGAACAACTATTTTGATGAATAGCAATTCAATTTTTCTAAACTGTCGGATTGAGAATTGATTATAGAGATTGTGTTATGCACATGCAAACAAAACACTTGTTCTGCACTAGATCCAAATTGGAGATAAACTTTGTACCTTAGAGCAATTATGCCGGGGAAGATGAAGGCAATGCAGACAGCAGAAGTTGATCCCAAGAACTGAAAGAAATACCAAATACTAGGAATAGCTATGGCTGCAAGATAGGAGAAAGCTAACAGAACCAAAGTAAGTGCCACAAATCTTTTGTTGTCTGTTGCTAAAAGTGCCTTTTCAGGGAAGAGAAGTTCATCAATGTTGATCCTCAAGGGGAAGTTAATAATTGGAAAAACCAGTATCAAGTGGAGTGCATAGCTTAGCCTAATAATGGCATTGAGGAATGGACTGATTTTTGAACCAGAACTTTGATCAAAGTTCACAAGTATATCATCCATGACTGAGTCTCCAAACAGAAGATACCCAAAAATGCCAATGGTGAAATAGATCGTAGCACAAAGGACTAATGAGATTCTGACCGCGGAGATCATAGCAGCAGGCTTTCCTAGCTCAACACCAATAGCATGAACTGCATATCCATTCATTTACAGAGTATCTTAGCTACGTTTGAGAACCAGAATAGCCCAATTTTCAAGTGTCTAACTTGGAGTTCAGTATATAAGAGGTTGAACCCTGACAATCACAGAAGAAAATGCAAATAGAAAGATCATCTTGTTCTTACCATTGAAATGAAATGTGGAGGCAGTAACAATAACTGGGACCGCGGTAAAAAGATTGAAGAAGGAAGCCCCATTGTTGAGTTCCGGAAGAACTTGTATATGCCTAGTTTCTCCTTGTGCGAGTGCAGATATTGCCACAACTGAGCATATCCCAACGAACACAACCGCTAAGAACACTGATATGGCTGAACTAAGGGATAATGATTCTGCAATAAAATCAAGAACAACGCCAGAAACAGAACACAATGAGAGATCCTAATTTCACTTTCAAGTGAAAATTTACAGAAAAAAAGATAGAGATTTCACTCACCAACTCGACGATACAAGACTAACGGTAGCATAACAAACACAACAATGAAGAGTATAGCAACAGGACGAGTGTTCCACCAGTGAATACCAAACCATTCTTGTAGAACTCCCAAGTGCTCTGGCCCTTTCCCAGATAGCACATCTCCTGATGCAAATCAATCCAATCAAATCCCGAAAGTTTAACAAAATCAAGGGTCTAGTTGAATAGTATTTCCTTTCAAAACAAAACATCTAGTGTTTCATAAAATTGAATTCTTTATAAGAAGAAATGTAAGTTTCAACTCTAAAATATCTTGTTCCGAAACATTATATACCATAAATTTCATATTCTTGGACAAAAGATTAACCATTCCTAGGCACAAAAGTTTTTAGCTGCTTCCGAAGATTGAATCCATGTATGCAAGAAGAAAATTTGAGCATCTATTAAGTCAAACTAGCATTCGATCAAAACCAAAACATGGAAATTCGGAATTTGATGCATATTGTCTAAACCAATAGGCATCAAGTTTGAAAAGTCAAAGGGTCAACTCCCAATCTTGGATTAATATTCCGGCAAAACAGTTCGTGTTGAACATGACCACCTCATAGTATCAGCTACTAACATCCCAGAATGCAGATTTCTTAGCAGTATAAAAGGAGGTATGCATCAAATATTACTACCTCCATTCAATATAATATAAGTCGGGTAAAATTTAAGGAAATTAAAGACATAGTATTTTGTTAGTCAAAATATTAATATTACTTTCTTACATTTTATTCGTACTATACAAGTATATTTAAGAGTAATATTAATGTTTTGAATAACAAGTTTCCCTAAAGTGTTCTTCAAACTACAACAGGCGTGATATTTTTTTATTAAAAAAGAAAACGAAAATTCTGAAGTATTAGTAGTAGATTAATTACCGATGATGATGAGATAAATGATCAAACAACCAAGATTTGTAAGTAAAACAGAGATTTGAACAGCAACAGAACCAACCAATCCAAAAGACTCCTTCATTAACCCAGCGTACGTCCTAGATTCCCCGTTATACGTAAATCTAAGCATAAATTCAACCGAAATATCCACCAAAACACCAATAAATACAATCATCACAAAAGCCGGAACAACACCTAAAACCTTCAGAGTTGCAGGAATCGACATAATTCCGGAACCAATTATAGTAGTCGATATATTAAACACCGCGCCAGGAATCGACGGTTTCTTCTCCGGCGACGATTCCAGGTCCGACAATAGATGAATACTAGCTTCGGCGTCATTATTCTTCGTTGCCGGAGCCATCGCCACCAGGAGAAATTAAATTTTTGTCAGGTGTTGCTTCAACTTCTCAAATTCTGTGATTGGTTGTTGTTTTTTGATTTATTTGCAGAAGTCTCTTATAGCTTACGCTTTGGCTGCGTGTACATTATGTAAGGAAAATTCTAATGTGGACCCGTCCACGTGGACTGGGCTCACATCTTTTAAATAAGTCGTGCGGGACCTACTTGTGAAAGGTATGTAGGGTCAGTCCCACAAAGACCGATTCATACCTAAATAACCACATTATTACAGGTTTGACCTTGAACTAGCTATGGTTTGAGCTAAGAGAAAATAGCTATTTATGCCCCTTCAACTATTTTCAAAAGCAAGTTATGCCCCTTATCTTTTTTGCGTGCCATTAATGCCCCTGACAATTTACGGGGTGCCATAAATGTCCCTCAGTGGCGGAATCCGACGAGTTTTGGTGGCTAAACACACGTGTGAGTCACATGCCCGATTTTTCAAGGGCAAAATCGTCCAATCCAATTTCAAGACCCAATTGAAGATCTTCATCTCCTTCCTCAAAATCAAAGAAGAATTGAGCAAATTCATCCAACCCAATTGAAGAATTGGGCAAATAAAGCTTTTGAATCATTCATCACATAACCAAACACAAATATCCAACGGAGCTTATCAAACTACAATTAATCATATAAAAACCCGAACTCAAACTAAACAATTCATAATCCCATACTTAGGCAAGACATTGAACATACACCCCAGATAAGGAGGACGAGATAATCAAGTACAAATATCTAGGCTTTCTTCTCCGTTATGCTGCCCCTTTCTTTTACTTCCCCTTCGCTCTGGCCATATCCACCACCACAGCAGCCGTCGCTCCACCGTTGACAGCAGAGCTATGGTGGGGGGATCTGCATATGATTTCTGTACCTTGTTTTCTTCATCATTTTCTACAAAAAAGGTTATGCTTCAAGCTTTGATTCACCAAAAACCCATTAATGAATTATAATAATTTCAGTAAAATTTCTTCTCACCATCGAATTTCGTCTTTTTTCCGAGAAGTCAAAAGTCAAAAATCCATTTTTTTTTTATAATTTTCCAAAAAATTCCAAATTCAACCTTCATGTTTTAGAATAATGGGTTTCTTGAAGCTATTTGAAATTAGATATAAAATATAGAGAGAAAAGTTTGATTTTTTGATGATGTTCACAGAGAGAAAAACTTCATCTTTTTTGACGTTTTATTTTGAAGACAACCCAAACTCTCTGTTCAAATTCTTTGTGGAAAATGGATAGCAGAAAATGGGATTTTGGTGGGTTTATGCTTGGTCTTATCACTATCCATAATTTATAGAGATTTAGAGTGGGTATTACTTGGTCTCTTGGTGATTTGCAGAAAATAGAACAGTGAAATATTAAAAATGAACAATTTGTCGTATGAGGCGGGGGCAAAGAATAGTGCATCGGAGGGTCTGGTTTAGCTTGTATGGTTTGAATGATTTTACTGGGTCAGCTGGTGAACCCATGGATTTTTTTTTCTTTCTGTTTTATGATTTTGGAGATGGAAAATAGGTGGATTTGGAATTTTGGAGATGGAAAATAGATGGATCTTGAAGATTCTTCGCAGCCTGATTTGGACAATTATGTCCCTGAGTTTTCGCATGTGCAGTCCGCACATGTACTACCCACCCCTTCTCGCTGGACTCGGCTAATTTGGGTATAAATGGCACCCCGTAAATAGTTGGGGACATTTATGGCATCATATATTCTTAATGAGTAACAGTTGCTTTTGAAACATACACGAGAAGTATAAATAGTGATTATCTCAAATTTAAAACCTAATGGTTGTATAGTAACTCCAAAAGATGCATCTTAAATACTTCAAAAACCGCTTAACTAGTCTCATAATCGATCCTCTCAATACTTATGGGTTCAATTCACATAAAGAACAACTTAATTTGTATCAAATTTGTCAAGTTTATTCTATTCATATCTTAATACGTATTGAGAGAAAAAATTCAAAAACCATCTTTCAGGGCCTATTTAGATCCTAGTTCTATTTGAAAATGTAAGAGTGAATTGTTTAAAAGACCAAAAAAACAAAAAAATGGGTTAAGTTTGGGGTGAGCCTCTAAAGGTTGGACTGAGATAGGAACTTCTGCCTTTAAGATTTTAAAAAATTTAAAAATTGAATTTGTACATTTATAAAATTTAATTTTTTTAAAAGTTAATAAAAAAAGGAAAAAGTGTTATATATAGAAAGAGAATCAAGTACAATTAACCTCTTACCCTCCAAGTATTTAACTGTCTTGGAAGCCATCTATCTGGGAGACGCATAGTCTTAAACTCAATAATTAAGCAATTATAATTGTTGTATGTTTAGAAGAATTCATGTTAAATTAGTCAAAATGTTTTTAGATCTCAACTAAATTAGTCAAGACAATACGCATAGACATCCATATAAAAAAATGAAATGTTACTTTTTTTTCTCTTCCAAACAGTCCGGATATGGTAGAGGCAAAGCAATTTGTCAACGTCGTGCATATAAATCCCGACCATCAATTTACGCGATTTAATAATCAAGATTTATGTGAATGGTGATTACAGAAAGATTTTTTTATATGGACCACATCGACATGAACATTGTGGTTTAGAATTAGCCACGTCATCACATAATTGTCTATCTCATAATTTTATAATGATGTAGCCAATTAATTATAAACCATACAGTACAATAATCCTGATATATATCAGAACTATCATTACATAAATGCCAATATGTACTATACTCAAATTGTCTAACTACACCCTTAAAATCTTGTATTGGATTTTTATAACAAAAAAAACATGTACTAGATTTCGTATAATTTCTCCAAAACATGACATGGTATAAACAGGTGACTACTACTAAAAAGGATTGAGCTCCAATTTTAAAAACTTCACCTTCATATTTTTAGTTAGTGAAGGATTTAAATCTCTAGATATGTTTCAATTGAGTATGTCTAGTGATGTCTTAATATCAACCACTTAAAAAAAACCGACTTATACACTTGATAAAAATTGAACTTTCACTATTTAAACGAAAACAAAACTAATATTTGGATTGGGTATAGTCTGATTTGAAAATGAAATTTAAAGTGTTAAATTATTCCAAATTAAATCTCAAGTCCAATTCAAAGCTGATTTATGTTTGAGTTTCAAATCAAATCAAATCAAATCTAGACTAGACACAAACCATGAAAACCCATAATATTAGGTTTAAGTTTAAGGGGTTTGCCGGTTGAGATATGTCCGGACAGAAACTAGTAGTACCCCCCACAACAAGTGTATATGGTTGCATGCCATGGAATAGAGGCATGGACCTCATATATTCAATAGGGGTAGTAACAGTAATGGTAATATAGTCATACCTCATCGTAGCTTTAGCTATGATAGTAGTAAAATCTAGTACTACTAGTGAAGAAGAAGTCATTGTCAACACCCCCAACCCCTACCCCTACCCCTACCCCCACCCCAAGCCCCATGTTAAAGATAGTACCCTATTCAGCTCTTCTTTCATCTCTGCTAAAGAGAGGGACTTATGATGGACTCATGTCCCAGAAATCTCTCAAGAGTTTCAGACACCCCCATTACTCCCTATTTTCAATGCTTTTAATTTCATTTTTGGGTTTTATTGCAGTTTCTACCCCCCTAGGTAAGAAGGTAATTTCACTTTAATCCCAATATATAAAAAGATTATAAAAAACCGTAAGCGATGGACATATATGATACATGTCGTTTTCATGCATATTTCATGACATTGATCATTTATGTCATATTTAAGTTGTATTTAGATTAGTCTTAGATCAAAATTAATATTTTTAAATAATATAGTTTGAGAGTTTTATATCTAAAGAATTTGATTTAAAGGAATTTGAATATCAGCTTCAGTTTTAAATCATATCAAACACAGACTATTCAATCCAAATACACCCAATTATTATTTTTAATGAATAAATGATTATCCATTGATGACAAGGTGTTAAAGGCCATTACAACCGGAATGGTTATCAAACTCTTTTTCTAATACAGAGTTGAGGAACAAAGAAAATCAAATCAGACTGAAAATAAAAATTACACAAATTAACAAATAATAATAACTCACACTCCAAAGATATTAGGTCGACAACAACTAAAACTACTACTAATAATAATCTAACAAACAATTAAAATACGGTATTCTCCGATTTTTTTTTTATCTCCATTCTCAAACCACATAGTTAAGTATTTGGTTTCAACCTCTAGAAAGCACCAAATCTAATCGTGTAAAAATATCTTTCCAATACACCCAATTAAATATAGAGAAGATTAGAGTATAACTATTCCTAAATTGAGAATAGTAAAGTGCAATTAAATCCTTCATTTTTGCATTACACAGTC
>JAOWBF010000027.1:1978489-1989425 GCA_028566175.1 Vinca major
TCTCATGTCTTAGTTTCAATGGTAGCCATTCTCCTTCCACTTTTGGTGTGTTCACCCCATTCTTTTGCCGTAAATCTTGATGAAATTTTTTCAAAGCAGTATCATTCAAGATTCAAGACACAGATACAAGACCTACTTCAGATCCTTTAAGATCTGGAGTTTATCTCTAAATCCGGAGTTGTTTTGGGCTCTTTCTCAGTTTTCTTTATCTTTCCGAGACAATCTATGGGACGGTTGATACGCCCATGGTCTCGTAGATTATTGATTTCTAGGAAAGGTGATGAAACTGAGCTTGCTACTGCTATGCCAGGATCTCAGAGAAGTTGTTGCAAAGAGTTTTATCATGTATTTATATTTTTTACTGCTTTTTGTGTTGTTTATCCAGTTCGGGGTGTGAACTTTTATTTGTTATCATGGTGTTTAAACCATTATATAACTTTTATTTTTTTTATAATTGCATTTTATATTTTGATTGTAATAGCTTTGGTTATTTTTTTTTTATTGGTTAAATTTTAATTTAGAAAAAAAAAAAAAACAGTCTAAAGTACGTGGCAATATCAAATCGCGTCTTCTGCAATTTGATACTGCCACCTCTTTCCTTTTGGCTTCACATTTCTTAATTTGCAGGTCTTTCTTCTCAGAGACGCAATAAAAAAAATGGGAGACCAAATTGCAAGAGCAGAAGATTTCGAGAAGAAAGCTGAGAAGAAGCTCAGCGGTTGGGGTCTCTTTGGCTCTAAACATGAAGACGCCGCTGAGTTATTCGACAAAGCCGCCAATTGTTACAAACTCGCCAAATCATGTAATCCTCTTCGTTTTTTTGGTTCATTACTCGATCTATATGTGTTTTATGCGTAATTTTTATTGCGTTTTGAGATTTATTCTTTAAAATTTCATTTTCCGGTATTTATTGAGTCGATCAAGGTTTTATTATGAATTAAAACGCAGTTGGTTAACGGATTTGAATGAAGTTGAGCGATCGAGGAACTATAATGGTTGATTGATTGATCGGATGTGTTTGATTAGTAAAGGTTGTTGATAATATCATACATTTAGTTATTGAAGTTGTTGAATCTCTGCTAATTATTAGTGTAGATTTAATTTTATTTGTTGGAAGCATGAATAGATGAAGTTAAGCAGTGAGATTAGGTAAACAATTGTTTTTGATCAGTTTCATAGGGTGTTATATTGAGGATTAAGCTATCCAGGATCAGACTTATTCAAATTTTGGTTCTCACAGGGGATCAAGCTGGAGCAGTGTATGTCAAGTTGGCAGACTGCCATTTGAAGGTAAGGAAATTATATTTTTGCTTCTTTTTGTTAATGTATTCGTTCGAGTCTTTTTAAATTTTCAAATTCGAGTCTTTCAATTTCCTTACTTTGTTCCTTGGTAGTTGGATAGCAAGCATGAGGCTGCTAATTCTTATGCTGATGCTGGTCATTGTTACAAAAAGACAAACACAAACGGTTGGTTTTTCTGCTTATAATGTGTGAAATATCGTTGTTCAGATTCATCCTATGAGCTGGTAGTAGGAAAGGTGTAGACTTTCAGCAGTTAGACTAAAAATATTTATTCGAGTTATCCTTCTACTCACTTGGCGAGGAATGTCTTGTCATTAAGTTTATACATTTTTTCTTTTCAGAAGCAATAGCTTGTTTAGAACAGGCTGTCAATTTGTTTTTGGACATTGGGAGGCTCCCCATGTCTGCAAGATACTACAAGGTATAAACTGTTGCTTTACCAATACAAATCTCCTTGTCAATGAATTTCATGATATTCTGTCTGGAGTTTTCTTTGTTCTTGAAAGAGAACATATATGCTTCAAATTGAGTCTTTGCAGGTCATGTAGAAAGTTTCACTGTAATGCATTCTAACTATTATACGCTGTTCATTATTTACCGAAGTGCACTCTTGACCCAATTGAATGGCACAGTGTCTTATTTTTGTGCAACTATATGTATATGTTAACAACACAATTGTGATTGCGCAATTTTCATCTAGGAAATTGCGGAAATGTGTGAGAAAGAACAAAACCTAGAACGGGCTATTGTTTACTATGAGAGAGCCACTGATCTTTTCCAAAGTGAAGAAGTAAATTCAACTGCAAACCAGTGCAGGCAGAAAATTGCACAATTTGCTGCGCAATTGGAACAGTAAGTCTGTCTGGAAATATGTATTTCTGTTGCTTTATCATGTTATGACTTTAAGAAGGTTGTTTGTATGAACAAATTGAATTCAAGGCCTATTTATTAACCTTAAATGTGATGTTGGAATTCCATCATGGCTGGTGGACATATGAAAAATGCAAGAACTAAACACACGGTCATTTTATTCCATGCTGACACAGACTGTTGAAATTTGTTCTAATGTTGTTCACATTTTAAATGAACAACTTGTTGCCTTTCAAAAAGAAAGAGAGAAAAAAAAAGGAAAAATAAATAATAGTGGCATGTGACATGTACGGTTCAGAATTGCTCTTTTTAGTGTAAAGAGTGAAGTTTCAAATTGAACTCGAGAAATCTCGGAACATGATCCCTTTGACTCTCTTTATGTGCTGATCATGGTGAAGTCTAACCTATTAGGCAAAGATTAGGTGCTGCACTTGAAAGATTTTTCTCTTCCTTTCTCCTTTGCCCGTCCATAGAGTAGGTGCCAGCAGTAATAATAACAGCAAACTGGAATGTCAGGACTTCCTACATGTTTCTGAAGAACCTTTAAGATGATGCCCTTAGCAGTTTCATTTGATTAGCTTCATTTACGCCTTATACTTACCCATCGAAACTTATAACTTGAAACCAACCATGTTAATACTTATTGTATCTGCTGTAAGATTCTATTATGCCATGTAGGCCATCATTAGTTTCAATGTAAAATCACCATGAAGTCGTATTCAGCTAACTGTAACTGCAATTCATCTTTGCAGCGGAGAACTTCTAGATTAATTCTTATAGTTTTTATTTTCATATTAGACTAATCGTAAATTAATAAAGATAAAACCAAAAATATTGAACTAACACTTGATGTTAGCAAAGCCAGACTCTTGTCTAGAAGTTTTTTTGTAGTCTCTGGTTCATGTTTGATGCTGATCAGAACTTGAAAAGTATGAAATGTAATATTGTTGCTGGCTTGATGCTATAAATTCCTCCAGGTACCAGAAGGCAATTGAGATTTTTGAGGACGTAGCTCGGCAATCGCTCAGCAACAACTTGTTAAAGTATGGAGTTAAAGGACACCTTCTTAATGCTGGAATCTGCCAACTTTGTAAAGGTGATGTTGTTGCAATCAATAATGCATTGGATCGCTATCAGGTTTGTTTACCACTGATTTTGTCGAAGTTCGAAAAATGTTGATTTTCTCTGGAGTCGGACAGGTTGTAAGTACTTGTGTTTTGCAGGAACTCGATCCAACCTTTAATGGAACACGTGAATTCCGATTGCTAAATGTACGTAATTGCTTGCAACTTGTCTTGGTTCCAACTTTGCTTTCTGTTCTCCAACTTGCTATGTTTCTATTCTCCTGGTTTAATGTACAGTTTTTTAGTATCCCTTTGACTGTCTTTATGTACAGTTTGTCAAACTATTGCATCTTTTCTGAGAACCATAAATCTTTTCTATTCTCCTCTTTATTGCTGTGACGCTGTGGGATTATTCTTCTTTCTTTGTGCCTTGTAACTAAAACTACATTACAGGCTTAAAGGCTGATTATTGTAGTTTTTTTCTTTTGTTGTAATTGCAGGATTTGGCTGCTGCAATTGATGAGGAAGATGTTGCCAAGTTCACTGATGCCGTGAAAGAATATGACAGCATGACTCAGCTGGTAAACTGAGAAATTCCATTTTAACACTTTTCAAGCTTTTCAAATGAAATATTGTTTTGCGAGTCTGAATCAGTAATATTTTTTTTGTTTGTTAAAATGGGTATATGAATTGTAAATATGTGGATAAGTGAAAAGACAACAATAGTTTTAAACTGCCTTATTTCTGAAACCGTGATTGAGAAATTCACCATTACATTTCCTTATCATTTGAATGGTTATATACCACGTAAAAGGGATCATGGTACTTCTGAATTACTAGGTCATTTGTTTATCTCCAGAATTTCTCTTCCTTCCTCTTGGGATTGCAGTTGTCAGGTTGTGAGGAATAAATAGCCAAGGAATATGTTATTACCTTACTGCTTCAAGATTTATGCCTTTGACTGACCTTTTTCGGTTGTTTTCTATAGTTATATCAACCTTTAAGCTTCATGAAGCAATCAAACCTTGAAAGTAAAAAAATTGCATGTATCTCTCTGGATGTAGTCAAATGGGTTTTCAAGGATTCATCCTATTTAACTTATTTTTCATTCTTTATGATCTCTTTGTTTTATATTTGCTGATTGACTTGAAACTGGTATCGATTGAACTCATTGTATGTGTTTCTACTTTTGGCCGTCATTCTCGCAGTTCCCTTTTTTATTTTGCATCTTAACATGGTCTCATTGCTTTATTCCCAGGATTCATGGAAAACAACTCTTCTGTTGAGAGTAAAGGAAGCACTGAAGGCTAGAGAACTAGAGGAGGATGATCTTACTTGATTTGTTTCTCATCTTATATTTGTGACTCGATTTCCGATGATTGATTACTACGTGATTGTGATTGTGTTTGTGTCTCTTCGCATGGTTGTTTGATTTGTATACATAATGGGTTCCATCATGAGTTTGTTAATGAACATAATGACTTCCTATTTCAAAGTCATTTAATCTTTTATTAATCACCATTTTTATGTTGGTTTGTCGTCTAAATTGTGTACTTGTCAGTTATTAACATAAATACATGATTTTTTTTCCTTCTTAATATGGGTATTTCCTCTACATACTTCTATTGTGCTATAGGCGCATGTGACAAGTACTTGTCAAACTCAAAATCTCCATTGCTCTCTCTTTCTTTGACTAGATGTGATTAGTTATTTCAGATAAAAAAAAACAAATTAAGGAAAAAATTAATTGAGTTAGTTTTTTAAATAAAATGACTCATGAAATTAAAGTTTGATAAATGAATAAATGTTACAATGAAGTTATAAATAGATTAACTATTTTAGTGTCTTCGATAGGTAAGAATTTTGATCAAATTACACATCGTAATATGTTAAGCCTTCTAAATCTTATGAGTGCTCTTTGAATAGTTGGTCTGAAGAGTAAGGTATCGAATATTCGAAGATATATAATTTTATTACATTGGAAAGGACTACTCTAAATATCCTATAAGAAGCTATTATTGGGTGCAAATATCGTTCCCAAAAATAATAAAAATAATAATGTCAAGAAAATTCTTTCCCTCGTTAGTACGCTACAGTTCCCGCCAGCCAGGCCTCGTACAGATAGCCAACACGCTCCCTCGACGCGGCATTGTTGAAAAGTTAGGCTAAGACGACATCGTTTTCCCATTGAAAACTCCCTTGTTAAGGATTGGTTTGATCTAACACCCACTTCTCGGCCTCGTGGAGGAGAAAACGAGATAAAATGGTCTGTTCCTATTCTATATTTTTATGAATAAATATTTATCATATGTATATTTTTTTTATGAGTTTTATTATTTTTTTTTAATTTTTTAATTAAAATTTTAATATATGTTTTTTTTTTTTGGTGAGACGGAAGGAATAACAATGTAACAGAAGATTCTTAGCCGGGGAAAACAAAGAAAAAAACTAAAGTAACAAAAAACAAATCGTAGTCAGTATCTCTTTATTATCTTCTTTTTTTTTTTTAATTTTTTATTATTAAAACTCTGGCTGGGAAGAAGCAATGAGACAGAGAGGTGTTCCTATGAAGAAGATGACTTGATCTATTTTTGCTTTTCTTTCCACTTTTTTCAGCTGGTTAGTATCTACTACACATATCTTCATCCATTAGTTTTTTTATAAATTTTTTTTAATGCTTTCTGTTGTTCTTCTAAGCTGAATTTGTTGAATTTCTCTTTTTTTCACCCTTAATTTATTGTTTTTTAATCTTAATTTATTACTTTAGATCTTGTTTCTCTAAATTTTCAACTCCAACCGTTTATTCTGAGTAGTTTTAGTGATTGTATAGAGTTTTAGTTTTGAAATTTGGTTTTAGGTTTCGAAAAAGTTGAATGGTTGGTGAGAGGAGATACGAGCAAAATATGAAATTTGAGATTGTATCCGAATGGACCCATAGTTTTCTGTAGTTGCATATAAGTATTAGACCAGAATTGCCTGCCAGTCTTTGAAATTAGTGAATAGAATTGAGTACATATTTATAGCTTTACTAATTTGATTTCATTCAATTGTAGCCGCAACACTTTTTTCTTTTCTGATTTATGCAATTTTTCCTTTTCCAATCTTTTCTCTAAAGACTATATTTGAAACCAACTAGCTGAGGTATTTATGGATCTTCCCTAATTTTGGGATTTTAGTTTGTCCTGAATTTTCTTTATTATTATCTGAAGAGGGGATGTCGAACTCAGGACATATTGTTCCAAGTCGGAAGTGCTGCTCTAACTATGCCAGCCTTCTTCGATGTTTATCCTGAATTTGAAATGGGGTATTTTGAGGGAGATTTAGTTAGGTAGAGGAGTATATAGCCTGCTCTGATGCACACTGCTGCCTGAATTTTTTTTGGCTTTCTGATGCTAGGTTCCCCTTTATACCATGTGCAAGAGTAGGGCGCTGTAAATTTATTAGGAGGGAAAACAAATCCTGGAAAGCAAGTATGGTTTCTACTGATAATGGTGAAAAGAATGGTGGAATTGAGGAAAACAATGATGCAAAAGTCAAAAATCATGTTGCTTTGCACATTTCAACATCACAAAGGGGGCTTATAAATGATGACGGTTCTCAAGATAGATCCCATGATAACTTTGCCTCTCTTCCCAAGAGGCTGAGGTTTCTTAAATTTGGTAATTTGGCATCCCCATCGGCCAAATTTCAGCAGCTTGCTAAGGAAAAAGAGGAGGTCTCTCGTACTGTACCGTCTTCTAGCAGCCTTCACCTTCGTGAACGTGTCACTAGATTGTTCTCGCGGAAAATTGATTGGACTTCTCTGTGGACGATTGCCAAAGAATGGATAAGGGATCCCTTCAATTTGGCTCTTTTTATCTGGATTACATGTGTTGCCGTGTCTGGTGCAATTCTTTTCCTTGTCATGACTGGAATGTTGAACCATGCCCTGCCAAAGAAATCCCAAAGAGATGTTTGGTTCGAAGTAAACAATCAAATTCTCAATGCACTGTTTACGCTAATGTGCTTGTATAATCATCCGGGGCGATTCTATAACCTTGCACTTCTGTTGAGATGGAAACCTGAAGATATTCTCAAGCTGAGGAAGATTTACTGCAAGAACGGCACGTACAAACCTCATGAATGGATGCACATGATGGTAGTTGTCACTTTGCTCCATCTCAATTGTTTTGCGCAGTATGCTTTGTGTGGCCTGAATATAGGATACAGGAGATCAGAGCGACCAGCCATAGGGGTTGGAATATGCATCTCTGTTGCAATTGGTGCACCTGCAGCAGCTGCTATGTACGGTATGCTTAGTCCTCTTGGCAGAGACTATGAAACCGAGTTGGACGAGGAGTCACTTCAGGCAATTGCTCCTGCTTCTGCTGAGGGGTTGAAGAGAGAATCACTTGAAAAGAGGTTCTCTTTTGCATCTAGAGACGATGGAAGAGTTGTTGAAACAAGACCACAGTGGAGTGGGGGTATTTTCGACATTTGGGATGATATTTCCTTGGCATATCTTTCATTGTTCTGTAGCTTTTGTGTTTTTGGATGGAACATGGAAAGGCTTGGGTTTGGCAATATGTATGTTCACATTGCAACATTTGTTCTTTTCTGTGTGGCCCCTTTTTTGATTTTCAACTTGGCTGCTGTCAATATCGACAATGAGGCTGTCCGGGAGGCCTTAGGGATTGCTGGGATTTTGCTCTGCATTTTTGGCTTACTCTACGGTGGATTTTGGAGGATTCAGATGCGGAAGAGATTTAATCTACCATCCTACAACTTTTGTTGTGGCAAGCCAGCAGTTTCTGATTGTGCAGCCTGGCTTTTCTGCTGTTGGTGCTCTCTTGCTCAGGAAGTAAGGACTGGAAATTCATACGACATTGTGGAGGATAAATTTTGTAAGAAACAGGTCAATGCCGGTGACCAATTGTCTCTATCACCGTTGCCTCGTGAGGATGGGGAATATCAGTTTAGGTCCAGTCCAAGCCCTGGAACCAGTTACTCCCCCTCGCATATGATGTCGGCTAGGTCTCCAAGTCCCACGAGGCTCGCTATGGAATACAATAGCCCAGGTAGACATCTTCCTACTGTGGAGGAAGAATATCATACCAAAGGTAAGGACGAGACTATGACTCCACCGGCTCAATCAGTTATAACAAGAGAAGACATTTAAGACATTTTTGTTTGGACAACAAATGCAGCTGTAATTACATTTTTTACATACTATTGTCTTATCTTTGTGTGGTCTTGTTAATATGAATTTGTTTGTTGCTCATCCATCTCTATTCCTGGTCTCACACAGTTATCTGACTTTATGGTTGAGATTTGAGAAAAGGGATGCAAAACATTTGTACAAAGGTACAAGAACTCTCCCTCCTAAACTAGATCTTATTGAAACTGAGCCGTCTGGTTATGGTATTGAACACACAAAATTTAGTACACACCAAACATTTTTTGTTCGTCGGATAAAAAAATTGACGTTCCAGATTTTTTGGATTGAACGAGTGTTGTGATTTTTTAATATTGTTGCGTAAAATATATGTTATATGCTTTAAGACGGTTGGGAATCTTCTATTCTCTCGTTTAGTGTTCCAATTTCTATTCTCACTAATAAGAAATTGACGTGTTAATTTTTTAATTAAAAAATTATAACCTACAAGAAATAATGGAATTCGTAGGGAAAAAGTCAAGATGTGGGCAATATCTATTCGTGACACAGAGAACAAGATACAAAATGGATACATATGATTTTTTGCCCTTTAAAACGTACACTAATTATGAGAGAACACATTATATAAAATGTTACACCGGTTCAAAAATATTTTAATATATAGTAAATTTTTCGTGTTCTGCATTATAATCGTGACTAAGCCATTCAACTAAAGCTATTCTTGTTCCTGATCTGGGTCATTTATTCACCGTAGTGGTCAGACTTAGGTTGAAAGCTTCCTTTTGCAATCCTAACAATAAATGAAAATTAAGGACAATTATAACTCATCAAAAACTCTTTACTTGATATGAAGAAGAACTTCAGAAAGATGAAGGTTGGAATTAGATTATGCCCATAATATTTATGGTCCTCACAATGCTTTCATTTACTCTTCTTTTTTTTTACAATTTTTCAAACCTAATGTGCGGCTCATTAAATCGAAGACCATGAAATTCTTCGACATTTTGCATGGGTTTGGTGGTTCACCTAAGAAGAAGAAGACGGTGCCGACCTTTACTTAATTGGCACAATTACGAATCACTAAATGAAAACGGAAAAAAATGACATTGTAACCCTCTATATTAGATGTTATAGGAGCTACAAACAAAGCCAATCTACTATTTTTTTTTTGTTAAAAAAAGTTCGGGTGGGTTCGGCTTCGGTTACCACCACCGGCCAGGGCAGGCCCTAGAGACCATAGGCCGCTTACAAGAGTACTTACAGATCACCCACCAACACAGCACTCACGTCGATAGCGGGAATCGAACACTTGACCCTTGTGAGGACGTGCTGAATCCTTACCAAATGAGCCAACTTGTGTAGGTAAGCCAATCTACTATGCTGAAGTAGCGATGACACTCAATATTTTGAAATTTTAAAAATACTTTATTTTAATTTTAGGGGAAAAAATTAAAAATTTCTTCTGAACTTCAAGTTTTGACTCCAAAAAAATTACTGGAATTTTTTAATCTTTAATATATATTTATGTATAACTTGTCCCTAATACGGAGTGAATTTGTCCTTAAACTACAAATAGGAAGTTTGAGGATGTCGGGCATGGCGTGCCAGCACACAATGGGGTGCAATCGAATAGAATTACTATTTAACAATTAATGTTAAATTTTGTTAAATGTGAATTATTTGTGTTTAAAAAATGAAATTAAAGTAAATATTTTGTAATTTTGTTCAGTTTTATTAATAATGAGTTATTTGTTGAGAAAAATAGATTAAGATAAACATTTTATATTGGGTTTAAGAAGAACAAAAGAAATCCTTAATTAGTAATTGATTTCTAGTTAATGCAATGACCATTTTCTGAGTTTTGTGGTGGAGATTTCTCAACTAGTTTTAATTGTTAGTATATCTGTTTTCTTGAATTTACTTTGAGTCGCTGTCATGGCCAACTCTCACAATGCACCATTTTAAAGCTTCTCACTCTATTTTTTATATCTAACTCCAATTTTTTACAACAAATTTGGTGATTTAAAAAAATATTGGAACAACTGTCACCCTATACCTCCTCAGATCCTCTGTTGATAATATCTAAAATCTACATTTTAGATTTGATTTTACATTTTTTCACAAATCATTCAACTTTTACAAAATCAATTCAAAATTGAACTGCTATATAATCTAAGCCTTCAATCCAATATCCGACCTTTTAATAGAGCAATGGTGTTAATTGTCCCTTAAGTTAAGGAACAAAGGGTTTAATGACCCTTTATTTTACGGCCTCTGAAGTGAATCAAAGGTTTATTATTAGAGCTAAAATATGGAACTTTATAACGGGCTAATTTCTCTAGCTTTGCAAAGTGATAATCACTTAATTAGAAATGAGCTTTTCTTTATCAGCATTATTGTGGTTGCTACTGCCCAAAATTTGACACGTGCCTTTGGACATCAGCATTGGGAAAACGGAAGTGACAAAAGGAAACCGCACCATCTAATCTCAGTCCGGATCCTATGCGGAACAGTGTTTTTTCCGCATTGCGGAACAATCCTGGCC
>JAOWBF010000027.1:2030058-2041603 GCA_028566175.1 Vinca major
GAGTATGAGTATGTGATACTTACATGATCTGATCAACACTTATCAAACACTTTATTTTAAATGTTTAAATTTGGTTAAACATGTACTCTACTCGACAATATGACACTTAAATACAAGCTTGTAACCCCGAGTCCGGATAACATAGAAATGGAGACTATAGTTAATCCAGTGAAAAAACGTGCGGTAAATATGTTGATGTTACATATAAACCATAAAAAAATAACCACCCCTACCACATGTAAGAAAAGAAAAGTCAGCAAAATTGAAGGAGAACCCTTCCTTCTGTCTTTATGCTTATAATTAGTCTAAAGTTGTCAAAAGTTAGTTTTCTTTTAACCTTTCTACCTGTAAGTGAACTGAGAGAGAGACTGTAAGAAAAGAAAATGCAGGTCGTACAGGGGACTTCATTCCCAGGAGAAATAGCAGTGCAAGCTGTTAATAACACATTATTACCAAAACCAGTGTCAATGCAAGATGTTAATCGAAATTTATTCCCAGAAGCGATCAGTCCAGACCGTACTTTTGTTTGTCATGTTTCCGACAGGGTTGGATCGTCTGGTTTCTTTAGATCAGAAACCATTTTTCACTATTCTACACCTCTTTTGTTGTTGCAATTTTCTTTAATCGCTATAGTTGCTGCTATCATTGATGTCTGCATCAAGCCCCTTGGTCTTTCCCTTATGATCTCACAAATTATTGTAAGTCATCTATCTTTGTTTTAAATATTGGCTAGATCGTCTAGCTTGTGAGTATATTTGCAACTTATAAGACGTTGGCTAAGTCTCGCCCTTTCAAAAGTATTTTTTGAGGGTTGGACTTAGACCCAATTTAGTATCAGAGTCACATAACTCAATATTATGGGTGGATTGAGAATTTAATATTGTAAAAGATAGTTTTGATACCATTTTAAAAAAGATAATTCTGATATGGACCAGGTCCATTGGACTTTGCGGTCCAGAACTGACCACATCATCACAAAGTTTTCTCTCTCCTTATTCTGTGATGATGTGGCCAGTTCTGCACTACAAGGTCCACATGGCATGGACCTGGTCCATATCAGAATTTTCCTTTTAAAAATGGATATGAGCATAACTCCAAACCCCCCAAAATGTACCTCAAGAGGGGGAGATTCCCAAGCCTCACGATCAAGACTGTACATCTGTACCGTGAGAAACAATAACATCAAATAAGGGTCCAACATTAAAATAATTGACTTTGAAACTAGTTAAAAATGAACTTATATCTAACTCCAATCTTCAAAAAGTAACTCGAGGGGCCCGATTCATATAAATTTCAAATATACACACGAACTAATCGATGAATTATGATCATTCTAACTGGTCTGTTTGTTTTGTGTATATATCCTGCAGGGAGGCATAGTATTTGGGCCTTCAGTGTTGGGCCATAAATTAATAGCAGGTGAAATTTTGTTTCCACCAAGAGGAAGGTACATATTTGAAACAGCAGCAACATTTGGTCTAGTGCTTTTCATATTTATAATGTCAGTACATATGGATTCAAAGTTGGTAATCAGACCAAATGGGAAGGCCTTAGTTCTAAGTGCTTGCACTTTGTTAATGCCAGTTATTCTTACAGTGCCATTGGGAATGATTTTGAAGCCTTACATTCCCAAAAGTTCTTCGGTTTTCGAATCGTTACCACTTATAGCAGCACTCCAAAGTTGGACTTCATTTACAAATGTTTTCTGCATTCTGTGTGATTTAAAAATGCTTCAAAGTGATATTGGCCGAATAGCCATCCGTTCGGCAATCATGTGTGACGCTATTGGTTTTTGCCTTGTCTCATTAGGCTTCTCAGTGCTCCAAACTTTGGACTATCGAAGTATATTAATCCCTGTTTTGTCAGTTTTTGTTACTTTCTTTTTCATATTTGGCGCATTATTGATTCTTCGGCCAATGATACAAAGATCTCTGAGGGAAATACCAGAAGGAGAACCCGTCAAAGAATTTCATATATTGTTTATTTCGATTTCTCTTCTTCTTCTTACATTTGTTGGGGAGTTGATTGGACAACACTTTCCATTTGGACCAACAATCTTAGGATTTATTGTGCCTGAAGGGCCACCTCTTGGAACAGCTTTGATACACAAGCTTGAGGTCCCTGTAGCAAAGTTATTGTTTCCAGCTTTTCTCACCGTCAGCGGCCTCAAAACCAACATCTTTAGTATCCACTTTGAATCTCTCTGGGTAATGGCAGTGATTGTTGTTTGTGCATTTTTTATCAAGATTGCGGTCGTGACCCTAACAGCTTGTTACATGGACATAAGTCCTAAACAATCATTTGTTCTTGGCCTCATTTTCCACTCCAAAGGCGTTTTTGAAATCATCATGTACAATCTACTGATGGATGCCCAGGTTTGACATTAATTTTTCAAGATTTTCTCTGAAAATTCTCCTCAACAGCCGTTCTACTTCTATTGGTAGGGCTCTAGTCTACTGAGGAGAAATGGTAGAGAGTCGTGACCATTGGCACTGTCTCACTTGTTGCTATTGTTGCAGGTTCTGACAACTGAAACGTTCTCTTTGTGTATGATGTCCACAGTAGTAGTCACCGCAATCATTACGCCATTGATTAAATTCTTCCACACGTCTCAACTCGACGTTCCAGTTAGGAGAAGAACAATTCAGCATACCAAACGAGATACTGAGTTAAGAATAATGGTTTGCATTCATAACCCTGAGGAAGTTCCTTCATTGGTGAACTTACTTACAGCTTCAAATGCAACGGAAGAAAGCCCCATTGCAGTCATAGCACTCTTACTAGTACAACTTGTCGGTCGGGCTGCAGGAATGCTGATTGTCCATCAACCACATAGAAGCATACAACCGAGTCCTTCAAGATCAGGCCATATCATAAACGCCTTAAGACAATATGAACTCTACAATGAAACTTGTGTCACTCTTAAATCCTTCAGTTCCATCTCACATTACGACACTATGTATGAAGACATTTGCAGGGTGGCGTTAGACCAAAACGTTACCATTATTATTCTACCATTTCATAAAAGGTGGGAGATTGACGGCTCAATAGGATCAGTAGACCGAGCCATCCAACAAGTGAACGCCTCAGTAGTAGAAAGAGCAACTTGCTCTGTTGGAATTCTAGTTGACAGAATAATCCTCGACAACTCCATATCTATCTTGAATGGTCAGACCAGTTTTCATGTTGCAGTGATCTATATTGGTGGTCCGGATGACGCAGAAGCATTGGCTTATGGTGCTCGAATGGCTGGACACCCGAGAGGGACCGTTACAATAATTCGATTCCTTACTTTTGGGTATGATAATGCAAGAGATAGGAAGATTGATAATCATATAATTGATGAAGTTCGAAGAGGTAATGTTGGAAATGGACGTCTTATATATCAAGAACAGATAATGAGAGATGGTGCGGCATTAGCTACGGCTATTAGAGGATTAAAGAACAGTTATAATTTGATTATAGTAGGGAAGCATCATGATGATTCTCCTCTTTTAGCAGGGCTTGGAGCTTGGATTGATTGTTCAGAGCTTGGTATACTTGGTGATTTGTTGGCTGCTCCTGAATTAGAAACAATAGCATCTATATTAGTGGTTCAACAGCAGAGAATAAAGGCTAAGTTGATTAATAGGACCGCCAAACCTGTTGTTGCCGATCTAGATCCCTTCCGCTAATATGTTGATGACTTCTGAATCCTAGTATGAGTCTTGCAATGCTAGAATGATTCAAGAAGAAATCGAGTTGGAAGCATGTACATGTATACATACATACCTTTCTTAGGTTCTTTATCTAGACCTTGAATTATTATTATTTTTAGCTAGAAGTCGAATGCAGGATGTTAGATTGGGTTTCGCCTGTATTAGGAGAGGAAGCAGAAGGGTTAAGTTTTTTTTGTGTGTACAGGTGAAGTACAAAACGGAGACAGCCTTGACAATTCATCACTCTTGTTATCGGGACTAATCGAGTGGGTTGAATCGCCAGAGCTCGGACCTCTGGAAGATATATACTTGCCTCTATATATGTGAAGAAAGCAGTTTCAGTCTTGGAGCAACTAAATTTGAGAGAAGACAAAATCTTGAAGCAACTACAATTGCATTTGCTGCTGTGTGTTACTAGGGAAGTAAGATCAGCCTCAACCATGATGAGGAAGACTTGGTATCTAAACTAAACTGCCAGGAAGAGCTCTACATTATTGTAGACAGGAATTGTATAGTTGCATTACTTCTTGATGATACAAATGTATAATGCAACATATTCAAAGAGTTCCCTTTTTTTAAAAATGCAAATGTATATGTGTGTATATTCCCATAAACCGCGGGTCACATCAATCAATTTATCTTATATGTACAAATCAAAATAAATCGCGCCTTAAATTTTTAGAGTAAAAAATTATCCTACAAGAAATTTGTAAATGTAGAATTCTGAATGGTGGTACATGTACGATTGCCACTCAATTTCTGGCATCAAAATTAATCTTCTCTAGAGGCAAATTCGCCGATTTCCGCGGAAAATTCCACGATAGCGGAGAGAGATTTTGACATCATAATGATTCTGAGATAGTCCAAAAGGGGACCGGGGGAAGAGAACTGAAGCTCTGAGGTGAAATTCCCGTATGAGAATCTTAACGGCACCGGACGGAGAAGTTATTAGCGGTGGGTGTGTGGCTTCATTTCTAGCCGGCGTGGGAGACGGCGTTAGTAATCGGCTGCTGGTTTCTACCACCACGGCCAAAAGCGCTGCTACATCGAGTCCAATAGTAGAGTGTAGTCATTGTCGTTGAAAGATGTACTTTACAGTGACAACACTGATGTGATGCGAAAGAAAATTTGATAAAAGGCTAGAGTTTAAGCTTATATGTTTTTTTATTTAGAGTAATTTTTTAGAATAAATGATTTGGTAATAATTTTGATGAAGTAAAGAGAAAGGAAAAAAAAATATAGTAATTATAAAATACTGCTTCATGCACTAGAATGCTAATTTATTTTTAATTTTTTTAAAAGAGAGTTATTATTTATGTAATTTGGTACTCAATTTCAATCTATAATCTTCAAACCTCTAGGTAAAATAAGCATTTCTAAATTGATGCCAAGAAGATTGATATTTTGGGCAAACAAAGAGAGAAAAAAAAGGATATCACAGCAAGGACAAAAGCAAGTAAGAGCCATATTGATATTTGAATTGATATTTTTATTTGAGTAATCGTAAAAATGAATTATTAATGAGAAAATATATGAAACTTAAAGTGGTTCGAGTCAGACTAGAGGAGAAGTAGAATAAAAAAAAAAACTAAAGTGGCAATTTATGCTGAAAAATATGACAAAATTTGTGCCCAGAAGTACTAGTTTGGAATGGTTTATGCACTAGAATTGTAAATTCATAAAAACTGAGTTGTTTATGTTAATTCAGTAGAGTAGATTGCCTTGTATGCAAAATCTAGGGGAAGAAAAGGAAAAGGAAAAGGAAAAGAAAAGGGAGGAAGGCGCAGGATAAGGCCACATAGGCCAGTGGGTCCGTGCAAGCTAGCAAGCAGAAAAAGGTAGACATATCACAGTGGGTGAAGAAACTGATGAGAAGGGCGGACATTTCGAAGTACACTTCAGCTCAAATATAAATAAATTCCTCTCCATTTTCACTCCCTCAAATCCTTATACTTCCTCTCTCGATTCCTCAGAGATCTCTGCCGCGGCCGTATATTTTCTTCCGATGGAGTCCGCCGCTGTTCTCCGCTCCGTTCAATGTAATAATTTTCACTCTTACTTCCTATTTATGGTATAAAATTCGAATTAATTCATGCATTTTTGTTATTGTATTTTGTTTTCGAGTTGATTTGATAGTTTTTGGTGTAAGATTTAGCTAAACTAGAGTTTGAATTTTACAATGGAATTCTTTGTGATCGGAGCTTTCATTTCTTATTTATACCTCGCTCTGTAGATCGAATAAGCAACTGCGTTCGTCCTTTCATTAAGCTTCCAGCTCCGTTATGTGTAGTGTATGCTCTTACTTCCTATTTATGGTGTAAAACGAATTAATTCATGCATTTTGTTATTGTATTTTGTTTTCTAGTTGATTTTGGTACTTTTTGGTGTACGCTGATGCTCAGATTTAGCTAAATTAGAGTTAGGATTTGACAATTGCATTTCCTATTCTACCTCGCTCTGTAGATCAAATTAATAAAGGCGTCTGTCCTTTGATTAAGGTTCCAGCTCCTTCATTTGTGTTGTGTGCTCTGTGGTCAGTCTGATTTGTGTTTAAGATCCAGTCCAGCTCTTGTCATTTCTGTTGTGAGAGAGAGCTCTATCTCCTTTTTGCGCTTTTCTTCTGCTTAATTTGATAGAATTTGACCTTGCAGTATATGACTTGTAATAGAGGTTTACATATAATGGTATTGTTTTATGAGTACCGTTTTACTCCCTCCAACCTTTGACAAGTAAAATAGTTTGCATTATGCTTCAAAAAGACGGATTTTGTAACTCGACTCTACCATTCTGTTTTAGCTTTTTGAGTCCCACAATTCACTTGTCACCCTCTGCTTGCTGGTTCGGCTTCTAACTGTGTCCTTTTGGAGTTCACTCATTCAGTCAATTGCAAAAATGGTTGGTTGAATTTTTAGCTGAACTCGAATATATAGTTTAATTTTGTTTTGAGAATGACCAACGCACCAGTTTGTTTATTTCTACATTACATATCTTTACCTTTTTTTTGCGGCTAGTTTGATTTTTTGTTTCGTTTTAGTCTACCTATGTGGTACTATACATCCTTATCCACGCAGAATCTGATTAATTTGTATGGTTATTACCTGCAGTTTGACATTAATATGTCATATTTATGTTTATGTAGGCTTCATCTCTCCTTTGAATTCCACATATGAGAAACCTGGAGCGGTTCCGATGAACAATGCTGCCTTGTCCAGCGTTAGTAGGTTTTCAATCCAGGGTCTGGGATATAGTGGGAGGCTTGTTTCTTCTCAAAATAAGCTTGGAGGACTAACTGTATCATGCCTGAAGACTTCTGAAGCTACTGTGGCAGCTAACTCAAATGGTAAGTTCCTTTAATCCATTTGAGGTATTTATTTTATGCAACGTTATGAATGGTTTGTGTTTATTGGCTTAAATGACTTTTGGGTTGAAATTTCGCCCCATGTTTCATGAAAGAATTAACAATTTGGGTGCCCCACTAAGACACTGAACAAACATTCATCTATGTACTTATGATATGATTTGGGGCTTTTAGTTTTGAGTTTACACATATGAACCTCTTAATACTGATTCTCAGTCTTGGTGCATTAAATAATTAGTGAGACATTCTTTGATACTCTATGACCTTTCTTTTATTTTAAGAATTGCTAAATGCAGCTTTTTAGTAGCCTTTTTTACATTCAATCCCAGATTTATGCAACTCTAATGGAGCTACTATGTCAGATAGCTGCCTCAATGGATCAGCTGAGAAGAAACCGTTGCGGAGAGCAACATTTCCTAACGGTTTTGAGGTACTGTCTCTCTTTTAATGTTACTTGATACCTCTTCCCTACTGTAACATCAGAACTAAGTGGAAATAATAGAATGGAACTTTTTGGTTGCAGTAATATCTTTTAACTTTGGATGTACTTAAGATTGTTCATAGCACATAATTATATTACTATATTCTTGTATTTCTGGATCAGTTTTGTACTTTTCGAGGACTGCTGAAATGTTTTGTCAGGGAAAAAAGCATGGTAGTTGGACTGAAACTCAAAAAGTTTTTTCAGTTTTTGTGGAGTCTACTTCTAATTGTGAGAGAACAGGTTGGACCAAAGTGGCAAAATATTTGGATAAAATGTCAATCAAAATACGCCCATGTCAAAAGATTCTTGTAAAGCTAAACATTAGATTATGTATCCGAGATTGAAATATCTGTGCAGCTTTTCTAAATGGTTTTCAATTGATCTCCACAGCTTCAAACAATTGTTCCATGTGCTTGTAGTCATCGTTACTTCTAGGCTTTTAGGAATATTATCCATGCTGGTAGACATGTCCAAACATAAGATGCTTATCATCTACATATCTGAATATTATAGTCAATGCATGCTTCAATAGAAGAACCTCTGTTATTTGTAAATCTGTATTGCAACATTAGTAATTTTTTTTTTTTTTTTACGGTTTTATTCCTAATTTTTTTCAACTTTAAATTTGTAGTTTTAATCTCCTTCAGCTTTTGTCATCATAACACCTCAGTTGAGCAAAACTCCAACTTTAACATGATCCTTGTCTCGTAAAATAACATAATGAGAATGTTTACTTTCCCACCAGGCACTGATCACGGAAGTCTGTGACGACACAGAAATTGCAGAGCTGAAACTTAAGGTAATTACTTGGATCTGCCTTGTAAAACATGGTTGCATTTCCAGAGAAAAAGAATGTCATTATTGCTTGGTATGTGGAGAGTGAAAAGGAAGCTTAGCTGTATTTACCAAGTGAGCGGTTGGATTATCACCTTAATCAGTGAACTTTTGAAGCGTGCATACCTTGTTACAGGATGACATGGTGTTCACGATAGTGTAAAATAGTGCTCGAGATGCTGGAATTCTCAGCTATTATGTTCTAAATTTAAATGCAGACTTTTGACCTCTGATATCTCCCATCAAATAGGATTAAAAAAAATGGAAGTATTGGTTTCAAGAGCTATTCATGCCATAGGTAAGAGGTCAATGCGACCTCAAATTGTCCCAAGTGCAAATCCAATCCATTATTCAGGAAACATATTCTATGAAATGCATTTTCTAGTTTGAGTTAGCTATATTTATAGGCTTATCATGTGGCTAAAAGATTCTTTTGGGCATTTCGCACGGTCATCATGTTGTTTATCTATTGACCGAGGCTATGATTCTCATGCAAAACAGTGTTGATATATCAGTGCGATTTTGCCAGTTTAAGATACACGGTGAAAATTCTATATTTTACCGCCCATTTTCATTTTTCTTGTAGGTTGGAGACTTTGAATTGCACATGAAGCGAAATATTGAAGCCCCTGTAGCTCCACCACATATTGAATCCCCTGCAGTAGCTCCACCTATTCCAAGTGAACCAATGAATGGATCAGCTCCTGTTACTCCTTCGCCATCTCCAACGAAACCTTCTTCAGGAAAAGTCAATCCATTCACAAATGTTGCTGCAGAGAAGTCAGCTAAGTTGGCAGCTTTGGAGGCTTCTGGAGCTAGCGGCTATGTGCTAGTCTCATCTCCAACAGTTTGTATTCGTGATAAACTATCTTTAAATGATTTCTGAAATACTTTACTGGAGTCATTCATGAATGTATTTTCCAATTTTCTTTCCTTAACAGGTTGGTTCGTTCCGAAGGGGCAAAACTATAAAAGGAAAGAAGCAACCTCCAGTTGTGAAAGAGGTAACCTTCTCAAATACTAATTTTTCTATTCTTCTGCTGCCTCTCTCTCTCCCTCTCTCTCTCTCATGATTGGTGAGTGTTGGGAGAGTTTTGTTCATGAGTCCTTTCTAAATAATATTTCCTGGCAGTCTAGCTGGTAGTTTGTTCCTGTGCATTCTGTCGATTTTCATTTTCATTGCAAGATGCTTTGGGACCACACATTAACCTCCTTATATGTGTCATCTTATGTACCATCTCATGTATTAGTGCTGAAGTTGACACTGTAGTTTCTAGAGTTATGTTTTCATGGTGGTTTACGTTTCCTTCTCATATATAGGGTGATGTTATCAAAGAGGGACAAACTATAGGCTTCGTGGATCAGTTTGGCACCGAGCTTCCCGTGAAAGTAAGCTTTTAGCTTAATGTCTATTCTTACTGGTTTACTTTCATGACAGCATTATGTGAACTATAACTCTTTCCCCTTTTCATTTCTTTTATCTCTGCCCTGGGAAATGATCAAACAGTCGGATGCAGCTGGAGAATTACTGAAGATCCTCTATAATGACGGGGGTATGATATTAAAGCTTTCCTTTTTTTAGTGTTTTTATTTCATGTGTTACCATATTACGTGATGGCAATTTTAGCTGGATTTTAAATTGTTAGTGGGGGATCATTATGTTTATTCCATCTGAAACAGATTTAAGGCAGTGTGGTTGGCTGGCTGGTAACATGAGACAGATTTTCTCCGCACTCACTATTCTGCATTATGATGTCCCTAAACGATATAATCTGTGATGGATAATGAGATAATTCCGCCACTTGGATCTTTCTGTATGTTCAAATTAGTTTGTTTTGAATGACAAACTGGTTAGATCAGAGTGAATACTAGCATGTCTTTTGTTGTATGCATGTCCAAGCTACAAGGAGAAGCTCCTCTTATAACCACCAAAAAGAAAAGAACGGATCCTCTTTAAAAGGGAATTTGATTTGCTTGAACTCTAAAAATCTTTCAGGGAGAAAATGTTTAAATGGAGAAACTTTTTCTGTATTGCACATGGCTTGAACTTTCCTGTGAGTCAGTTTTGTAATATTTCTGAAATTTGGTTTTCCTTTTAATCATGGGGCAATTCTGAGTACTAATGCCAACTCTAGGTATGCTGAATTCCATCACCATTTAACCTTCATTATTTCAATGGTTAAATAAGATTCGCTGTCAGTGACATCTGACAGAAACCTGCTGCTTGTATGCTTTCATGCACTTGTTCTTTATGTTGCTTTGTTTCTAATTAGATCACTAGGATTAAATCCATAGTTCGAAGAATCCGAAACAGACAACCTGTCATACTTCTAGCTTTAAACCGACTATTCTGCTATAATGAATTGCAAATGGGATGCTCCTGATTTATCTGCTTTGATTCCAAATTTTGTTGGAGTTTATGCTTGGGCTTTGTTGCTTGTCTCGTTTTCATTTTCATGTAATTAAACTATCTGCTAATGTTTGCAGAACCTGTTGGTTACGGTGATCCACTTATTGCAGTCCTGCCATCATTTCATGGTATTAGGTGAAGTTACCAGCAAAAGATTTTGTGGCTAGAGTAGATGAAAAGTGCCAAGTTTTTGTTTGTTCTAAATTGTTACTGAATTCTTTTATCTTTAGCAATGAGGTTGCAATTCAGGAGCCATAGGCCTAGTCTACTGCTTTCATAGCATCAGGTTCAGAATAACTGATTTGTATGCATTGTGTTTCAGAAGCTGCTTCAATTTCAGTGTGTCTCTGTATACAAGTGAAGACTTCAGTTATATAGATCTTTATTCATTCAAGTTGGATCCTATTTAGCAATGAGGGGAGATTATTTCATTGTGAATTTAGTGATAAGTACCTCATTTGAGTACTAGTTATACTTTCTTTTTTGCTAAGCATTAACAAAAATATACTTTGTTAAAAGAAAATTAAAAGAAAATACCAAGGACCAGGTCTAAGATTCTTTTTGGTGAATACAAGAACTGAGATGTGTTTATACGTCCAATTTTGGCATCTATTTAGACATGGCTGAATATAAATTTCCTAGGGAATTTGGACAATTGAATATTCTATTCATTTCATAATATGAGCCGTTTAGCATATGTAGCAGAGAATAAATACCTTATTTTTTGCCCATTTCTTAGTAAAAATCCTTCCCCAACTTTT
>JAOWBF010000027.1:2048528-2061486 GCA_028566175.1 Vinca major
CTTCTGGAGCTAGCGGCTATGTGCTAGTCGTATCTCCAACAGTGTGTATTCCTGATCAACTATTAGTTAATTGATTTATGAGATACGTTACTAGAGTCATTTCATGAATGCCTTTCCGTCTTTCTTTTTTTTATTAGGTTGGTTCATTCCGAAGGGGAAAAACTATAAAGGGAAAGAAGCAACCTCCCATTGTGAAAGAGGTAACCTTAGCAAATACTTTTTTTATTCTTCTGATGCTTCTCTCTCTCTCTTGCTCGTGATTGGTGAATGTTGGGAGGGTTTTGTTCATGCGTCCTTTTAATACTCCCTCCATTTGTCAATATAGGTCGTTTAGGACACTTTGAAAAAATTAAGGAACTCGAACAAAAAATATTTTTTCCACCACAATTCCAATAATACCCCATCCTCCTCTTTCACTTTTCTAATAAAAGATATGTTGAGGATATAATTGGAATAAATTATTGTCACCTAATATATATCTCTCAAACGACAATTAAATGGGAATGGAGGGAGTATCATATTTCCTGGCTGTCGAGCTAGTAGCTTGTCAATGTGCATTCTGTCTATTTTCCTTTTAATTGCAAGATATTTTGATACCACTCATTTATCTGCTTATATGTGTCATATTTTGTATCGTCCCATGTATTAGCGCTGAAGTTGACAGCAGTTCCTGGGGTTCTTTTTCATGGTGGTTAATGTTTTCTTCTCATATATAGGGTGATGTTATCAAAGAGGGACAAACCATAGGTTTTGTGGATCAGTTTGGCACCGAGCTTCCTGTTAAAGTAAGCCTTTAGCTTAATGTCTATTCTTAGTGGTCTACTTTCATGACAGCGTTACGTGAACTTTAACTCTTTCCCCTTTTCGTTTCTTTTATCTCTGCCCTGGGAAATGATGATACAGTCAGATGCAGCTGGAGAACTACTGAAGATCCTCTATAATGATGGGGGTATGATATTAACACTTTCCTACTTTTGTTTTTTGTTTTAAATTAAAATTATTTTATGTGATTGACAATTTTAGCTGGGTTTTATATTGTTAATAAGTGACTGTTATGCTTATTCCATCTGAAAATAGATAGGCATTGATGATAGGCTGTATGACTGGTGTCATGAGACAAATTTTCTCCACATTCTCTCATCTGGCCCTAAAGAACACTCTGTGATGGATAATGAGATAATTCTGCTAGGATTTTTTGCATGTTCAAATTAGTTTCTTTGCATGCCCAACTCGTTAGATCAGAATCATTGCTAGGATATGTCTTTTGTGGTATGCATGTCCCAGCTACTAGAAGATGCTCATCTTCTACCTACCAAAAAGGAAAGAACAAATCCTCTTATTTAAAAGGAAATTTGATTTGCATGATCTCTAAATATCTCTCAGGGAAAAAAATGTTTTTTATACAGAAACTTTTTATGTATTGCGCATGGCTTGAAATTTCCTGTGTGATTCAGTTTTGTAGTATTTACAGAAATTTTGGTTTGCCGTTTCACCTTGGGGCAATCCTGAGTATTAATGCCAACTGTAGTTATGCTGAATGCCATCACTATTGTAATTGAAATAGGCTCTTCAGAAGCCAAGGAAATTAACTCTAGTTTTGCAACTAGCACCAGGAATATGATGTTTTTTTTATATATAAACCTTCATTATCTCATTGTTAAAATAAAATTTTCTGTCAGTGACATCAAACAGAAACCTGGCGCTTGTATGCTTTCATGCATTTTTGTTTTTCATGTTCCTTTGTTTCTAATTAGATTGATAGGATTAAATCCTTAGATTGAACAAAACCAAAACAGACAAAACCTATCATATTTCTAGTTTTAAAATGTCCGTTCTGCTCTAAATTATAATGACATTGCAAATGAGATGCTGCTAATTTATCTGCTTTGATTCCAGATAATGTGATACACCTAAGTTGTTTTATAGGAGTTGATTAGTTTCTTGCCTCATTTCCATTTTCATGTGATTAAATCTCTGCTAATGTTTGCAGATCCTGTTGGTTTTGGCGATCCACTTATTGCAGTCCTGCCATCATTTCATGGTATCCAGTGAAGTTGTCGGCAGAAATTTTGTGCCAAGATTATATGAGAAGTGCTAAGGTTTTGTTTGTTCTAAAGTTACTGAATTCTTTTATCTTTAGCAATGAAGTTGCAATTCCCGGAGCCATAGGCCTAGGCTACTGCTTGTTATTGTTTGTGGGCTTCATAGTCTCAGGTTCAGAATAACTGATTTGTATGCATTGAATTTAGAAGCTGCTCCTACTTCATTGTGCTCTGTATACAAGTGAAAAAAAAAACACATTAATTTCATGCTTGGTGCTAAAAGATTAAGCTGCAATCAGAGTTTATTGGCTCTGCCATCTTATTCAAGCTAGTTGACCTTTGAATGCAGAGATGTTTCAGGACAAGAGCTACAACAACTGTGCAAATTGACATCTATCCAATATTATCAGATTTCAATTAGAATTTTATCTACTCAATCTGGATCCGAGATAGCAGTGAGGAAAAGAAAGAAATACCAGTTCTGATATGTGTACGTCCAATTCCGGTAAATTCACACGACTAGGGGCTTAATCCTTCCCCGCCTCTCCTTTGAGGAAAAGGGAAGGAGGGGAAAGAAAAGGAGATTGATGGTTTTAGTTAAGATGGTGAAAGGAATGGAGGAGGAATTAGCTTTTTAATTGAACCCAATTTTAAAACATCAGTAAAATATAAAAAGAGAGGAGATTAATGAAATTTAAAGGATATTAACAATCACAAAAGATTTTTTTTTTTTTTTTTTTTCAAATAGCAAAAGATTCATAATAGGCTCAAGTGTCACACTAATAGTTTAGGCAATCAGGAATTAATTATTGACAACGTTAAAAATAATAATTCATAATAGAAAATGATTTGTATTTCTACGACACTGTTATCTAGGAAGGTTTGTGTATAATTGACAAACATTTGAGACTCGAAGTGTCATTTTTTCTTTTGGGATTTATGCCAATTCAATATATATCTGGACACTTTGACAATTCAAGAACAAATTTTCATAATCACGATAACTATTGGTCGAAACACAAGAGTCCACATGTCGTTCAATGGAAAGGACACTCAATTTAAAATTATCTTTGTTTGTATATTTTAGTCCCTTAATTATCAATTCAGAATCATATTAGGTTGTCAATTTGAAAATAATTGATACTTTTAATTAGTAATGTTCTATAATTTAAAAAAGAAAAAAACTAAAATAATGTCCAATGTTGCATATGTGCACAATTCTCTCACAATCTTCAACAAAATTCGCAAGTTAACCTAACTCTCTTCCACATTTCGATTTTTTAACATTCGAGATAAAACTCAAGAAAAAGAAAACTAATCTAAATATAGAACATACAAATTTTACATGACTAAAATGAAATAAACATTATTTTTAAAAAGTTCCTTTTACTCTCCTTTTTTTCCCCAAAAAAAAGAAAAAGAAAAAGAAAAAGAAAATCCAAATATAACTCCCTCGCCCGGGTGATAAAATTGAGAACTGTTTTGAAAGGGCAAAAGCATCATCTCCATTCTCCACTCAAAAAATAAACGGCTGCCAGTGTTCCTCCTTAAAAAGAGGGACAATTCGGTAACCGGAAGTAGATCTTTCCCATTCTACCCCTCTATCTTCCCTCTCCTCCTCTCCCAACCTGTGAAAAGACCAAAGAGAGGGAGAAGATGGCATCGCCACCGACACTTCCGATCTCGAATCCCCAATCCACCACCGGCGGACTATCACAGACTCAGCCACCAATCGCCACTCCCGCCTTCCGTTCATTCATCAACCGTCTCTCTTCCTCTATCCGCCTAGGCTTCTCTCAACGTCGCCCCTGGTACGAACTCATCGATCGGACCTCCTTCGCCCGACCCGATACACTCTCCGAAGCTGCCTCGCGAGTCCGAAAAAACTTCTCCTATTTCCGCGTCAACTACGTTTCTATACTCGCATTAGTACTCGCGCTTTCTCTAATCTCTCACCCGCTTTCGCTTCTCGTCCTTCTCGCTCTTCTCTGTTCCTGGTGCTTCCTTTACCTCTTCAAAGCTTCCGATCAGCCTCTGATTATCTTCGGCCGGAATTTTTCGGATCGTGAAACCCTAGGTATCTTAGTGGTGTCCACCATTGTTGTCGTGTTCCTTACCAGCGTCGGATCGTTGCTAATATCAGCTTTGTTAATTGGATTGGCGATTGTTTGTACTCATGGCGCTTTTAGAGTTCCTGAAGATTTATTCCTGGATGAACAAGAGCCTGTTAGCACCGGTTTCCTTTCCTTCCTCGGAGGCGCTGCTTCCTCGGCCGCTGCCGCTGCTGCTCCTGCCGTTGCAGTTCGCGTTTAGGTGGATCTGATCCTGACCTTTAAGGTTGGTCATTCCTAGGGTTTGAAACACTATATTTGATGATTAGCTTGCTTTTTTAATTGTAATATTTGTTTGCTTAATTTTGTTGAATTTGGCAGAACTTACTTAGGTTATTGCACCTTAGATTGGATCTGTAATCTGGAATTGTAGATTTCTGTTGGACTCTTGTAGTGCTATCTGCTATTTCTCAGGAGATCACGTCATTAATTGCTCAAGCAACTACTATTTCTTCTACTTTTATGTGTGTGAAGTGTGATCTTCTCATTTCTTTAGGGAATATATGAATTTTGTTGCTTTTATGTTGTTTATGCTTAATATTTCTTGATTTATTGTTCATGGAATTGTATTGTGTTGATCTGGTTAGATATGATCTGGAATTGATTAAAATTGACGCTTATAGTTTCTCTTTTCAGAAGCCATAGAGCTTGGTGATTAAATCCTTGAGATGAATCTTACTGATCTTTTTTATGGCGACAGTAGGTTGTGAGAGAATTGCGATCTTTTAGCTGTAGGACTTGAAATACAACTAATTCCCGAGTTCATTGAAATATATTATGTCTTCTTTCTGATCTAACAACTGGAAACTTGGGGGAGTGGAAGTTTGTAGGAAACAAATACTCCTTCCATTTCATATTAGAAGTCTTTTTAGCCTCTCACTCTCTTTCCAAAATATGTCTTTTACAACTTTAAGGATATATTTCTAAAACTACCCTTACTATAGTGAGAAAGGCAAAGAAGTTGGTAGTTGAGACTTTATTGGGATAAATTAGATTCCTTAAGGTTATTATAGGAAAAATACATTTTGTTTCCCTTAATGTTTTCCTAAGTACCTAGAAGAACTTCTATTATGAAACGAAGGGAGTACTTGTTTACTTCATTTTCTTGTATTAAGGTGAAAGACATAGATGATCATATAATTAATTAGTACAGTACATTGTTACCCCATTGAAGTCATATATCTTAATAAAAAGTAGACTTGTTGCTCCATTTGGAGTCATAGCTTAATAAAGAATGGACTCGTTACCCCATTGTTAAGAAAATGGACTTGTTTTGTGTTCCCTCACTTCTTCCTTCCCCTATCTGTTTAAAAACCCGCAAGAAAAAACAAAGTCTATAGAAGGGAAACGAAGTGACTAAACCTCTTTCCTTTTTTTCATCGTTACCAATTAGTTACCCAAATGGACTTGTTTTGTGTTCCCTCACTTCTTCCTTTACCTCCCTCATCAAAGCATGCCAGAAAAACCAAGTCACCGCAAAATATCTCTCTTGTACTTATATTCCCATTGGCTCAGTATTGAAGTTGCCATGTGAGAATGTCTACTTTGTACATCATGAAACCATTTACTTGTGAGATTCCTCCCAGATGATGAAATCTTGTTCATTTGAAGAATGAATAAAACCAGTGGCAGCAAATCCATATAGTCTTGGTTCAGCCATACCAATCTCTTGATAAGTTGGATATCTATGCATCAATGTAGAATGTGCATTAGACTTTTTCCTTTTGGGGTGGGGATGATGTTACACCCATCAGTGTGGTCGTTGCATAATGCATTTTGTTTGTGACATTCTTGAGCTTTTGATGATTGACTGCTATACTGTTATTCAAATCTTCCTGGTCACAAAATTTCTCCAGACGTGAATGACAATATCAAAATTTCTTTTGTCAAAGTAGCACCATTTTATCCTCATTTTTTTAGATCCAATTATTGAGCTGAATGTGTGCACAATTCATAGCTGTACTTTTCCCTTTTGAAGGTTCTGTTCTTTTTTCGTTTAGTTGCTGGGATGGGAGATGAGAGAAAAAAAGGTAAAGGGGGAAGAGGGATGCTGCCTGTTAAAATGTACGTAATATCTGTCTTCAGTTGAATGCAGATCTAGTGCCACTATTTCTGTTAAATAAGTAGCTTCCATTAGTCCTATTTTCTTGCTGGTGTTTATATCTTGATTGCTCTTGCTTTTGCATCCATGCTGGAGCAGTTTTTTGTTCGAAGGTCTCTAGCTAAACATTTTCCCAGCTTCTTGATGGTATTTTGTACTGCATTTAACCTGAGTCAATGATTCGGTTATTGGTACACTTGTTGAACTTACTAGAGCTAAGTGATCATGTAAAGTAATCAATCGCAAAGGTAGCATCTTCTGGTTCCCATGTTCTTTGTTCCAGAAACCACTGCTTCCGTCAAAAAACATCTGCTCGAGAGGGGGCTAGAATGTCTGCCAGAGGTTTATTTTTTGACAAAACAAGATACTTCATTCAGTTAAGAGAGGATTACAAATATGCTTAACAGAAGGAGTTCTAATGTCACTAATGGGCTTACAAAAACGGGCGAAGCTGGATACACAAAAAGTGATGAACATTTTTTCTCCTTCCTTTGCTTGTTCATTGGCACATTTGTTTGCCTCTTTATAGATGTGTGGGACTTCAGTTCCATGAAAGCGTTCCAGAATTTGCCTGCAATCAATGATAAAATTAGCATAGGGATGATTAACTATATCTAGATGATATCCCAGTATGAATTGTACCACAAATTTAGTATCTAACTAAATGGATAAAAACATGATATTCAAATCTAAAGCATGTAGTAAGCCATCACTGACGCCCCATAATTCCGCTAAAAAACTTTACACAATTACTCTAAATGTCTTTTAAGACGTTTTTCGCTTGGAGAAAAAGACAATTTTTATTATCATATTGAGTCAAAAATCATTTTCCCTTTCAGAGCATAACTAAATTAATGTTCTTAACCTAATGAAGTGGAGACCCAGCTTTGTTATTAAAGCAGTGGTAAAATTTATTAGTGGTTCTGGTCAAAACCTTGGAAAAGGATTTCTTTTTTGCTAACCTCGTGACCAAATTGGGCTTCCCTTAACTGCCACGTAAGTAGGTAACGGTGCACGCAGCAAAGCCATTTAGCCAGCATTAGGTTCACCACTCAAATTAGCTGCCGTGGGCATTTTAGTCAATACATACAAATAACGACAGCAACCTTAAATGTAGTAAAGGCCGGCCCACCAAGAAAGAGATATATATATATATTTTTTTTTGATGAATAGCCAAGAAAGAGATAGCCGTTATAGCAACTGAACGTGGAAAGGAGCCTCAATTACTAAAGCCCTAGGCATGCATTAGTGTTTGTACGCACATACATTTCACCGCAGGAAAACTAGCCGTTAGGCTTTTGGGCAAGGTGATGATGATGATCAAAGGAGGAGCCTTTGCCTTTGCCTTTTCGAATCTAATCTTTCATTTGTCTCTATCTATATTCTTTTTTTTCTTTATTTTTAGCTCAACATCTTTTAATATACTCTCTATTACATTATTTATATCAACTAAAATGCATCATATCTAATTACATCATTAGATTTATAGAATTAACCAGTACAAACCATAATTTCATTGTGATGTAATTTAATTAGTACACTAAATAATATACAAGAGAGTATATTAAAAGCTTTCCAACATTTGTTAACGAGAATTGACCTAATTAATAAGATGAATATACAGTAATCTTTCATTTCTAACTGAAAATTTAACCTTTATCTAAAATATATAAGTATGCTACTTTTTCTTTTCTTTTTTTATGAACATATAAGTATGCTACCCCTTCAGATAATATATAAGTCATGTCTACATATTCGAGAGCCCTACTAGTTAAAAAACTAAATTCTAAAGAAAGAAAGAAAAAAAGATCCCAAACATTTGTTTTCTCTCTCTTAAATGGTCTCTTCACGCGCATCATCAGAGGAGCCCCACCTCTTTAGGCTCTCCCCCACAGCACAATACAAAACCTTTGTTTTCCCCACTTGTTTCACTTGTTCATGTAGGACTATACCTCTCTGTAGGTGCACCCACCACACTTCTTGGAGGGGAGGGGGAATCATAAGGGGAATATAGATATATCTCATCACTGTAATTCCTAGTTTCTTCTCATTTTTTCCCAACATTATGGAGGTTGAGTCTCAAGAATTTAGGCATGACATTTCTGATAAAAAGAAGGAAAGATGGTTCTGTTTCTTTATCCAATTTTTTCTATTATTTCAGCTACTAACATGTGCAATTGAACCAGTTTCTAGCCAAGATTGGGATGGTATAATTATCACCCAAGCAGATTATCAAGCATTGCAAGCCTTTAAATATGAATTAGATGATCCAAAAGGTTTCTTGAAAAGCTGGAATGACAGTGGATTTGGAGCTTGTTCTGGTAGCTGGGCTGGAATCAAATGTGCTAAAGGTCAAGTCATTGTTATCCAACTTCCTTGGAAAGGATTAGGTGGAAGATTAACTGAGAAAATTGGTCAATTACAAGCTCTTAGAAAGCTTAGCCTCCATGATAATGCTATTGGGGGTTTAATTCCAACTTCATTGGGGTTTATACCAAATCTTAGAGGAGTTCAATTATTCAATAATCGATTTTCGGGTTCGATTCCTCCTACTCTTGGTTTATGTCCCCTTCTCCAAACTCTTGATTTCAGTAATAATTCATTATCTGGTACCTTACCAGCTAGTCTTGCTAATTCAACTAAACTTTTTAGGCTTAATCTTAGCTACAATGCTTTGTCTGGCTCTATTCCTTTAAGCCTAACTCAATCCCAACAACTAATGTTTCTTGCTCTTCAATATAATAATTTCTCTGGCACTGTTCCAAATTCTTGGGGTGGAAATGGAAATGGGAAAGGCCTTTTTCAATTTCAATCCTTGACTCTTGATCACAATTCTTTCTCTGGGAAAATTCCTTCTTCTTTGGGAAAGTTGTCTAGGCTTAGGATTCTTGATTTGTCTTATAATGGATTTAATGGGAGCTTACCTAATAGTCTCACCAATTTGTCTTCTCTTTCAATTTTGAATTTGAGAGAGAACGAATTATCCGGGCCTGTTCCGGACTCAATTGGAAACATTTCTTCTCTTACACAGCTTGATTTAGCTCAAAACAATTTCAGTGGAGAAATTCCAGTATCATTAGGTGATTTGATCAATCTTAGTTCTTTCAATGTTTCTTATAATAATTTTTCTGGCCAAGTCCCAACTCAGCTTGCTCAAAAGTTCAATGCAAGTTCTTTTGTGGGCAATCTTCAGCTATGTGGTTTCAGTGCTTCAACCCCATGTCCAATAGCACCTTCCCCTTTTGCCCCTGTAGCTCCATCTCTAGAAACTCGAAGAAAGAAGCATAAACTAAGTGTTAAAGACATTATTCTGATAGCTGCTGGAGCCCTCCTTGTTGTTCTGCTTGTGCTCTGCTTCATTTTGCTCTGCTTACTGATTAGGAAGAGAGCAGCTGCAAAAGCTAAGGAGGGAGAGGCAGCAGGAAGGACGGAGGCAGCCAGGGGCGAAAAGGGTATTCTGTCAACTGCTGGCGAAGTCGAAGCTGCTGCCGGAGAGGCTGGAGGAAAGCTAGTCCATTTTGATGGACCAATAGTTTTCACAGCAGATGATCTTTTGTGTGCCACTGCAGAGATTATGGGTAAAAGTACTTATGGAACAGTTTATAAAGCAACTCTTGAGGATGGAAGTGTAGTTGCTGTGAAGAGGTTGAGAGAAAAGATTACCAAAGGCCAAAGGGAATTTGAAACTGAGGTTAATTTGATTGGCAAAATTAGGCATCCTAATTTATTAGCAATGAGGGTTTATTATTTAGGTCCTAAAGGCGAAAAGCTTCTCGTCTTTGATTACATGCCTAAAGGAAGTTTGGCAATGTTTCTTCATGGTAAGTTTATTTTAGTACATTGTTCGTTAAACCAATTCACTTTTTTTCATTCTTCGGAAAAACTAATGAACACTTTGCTGTCTTTTGTGCAGTTGGTAGCAGCCCGGATACTCCGATTGATTGGCCAACAAGGATGAGAATCATTCAAGGAATGGCTAGAGGTCTTCTCTACCTTCATACACAGGCTAACATTATCCATGGGAATCTTACATCAAGCAATGTTCTTATAGATGAACATAAGAATGCAAAGATTTCAGATTATGGACTTTCGCGTCTAATGACACCAGCAGCAAACGCAAATGTGATTGCGACTGCTGCTGCTCTTGGCTATCGAGCACCTGAGCTTTCGAAGCTCAAGAGAGCAAGCACAAAGACTGATGTCTACAGCCTTGGTGTGATCATGTTGGAACTTCTTACTGGGAAATCTCCAGGAGAGGCAATGAATGGAGTTGATTTGCCACAATGGGTTGCCTCGATCGTTAAAGAAGAGTGGACTAATGAAGTGTTTGATTTGGAATTGATGAGGGAGGCCTCTACTATTGGTGATGAGTTATTGAACACATTGAAATTGGCCTTACATTGTGTTGATCCTTCACCGTCTGCTCGCCCGGAAGTTCAGCAAGTTTTGCATCAATTGGAAGAGATTAGACCGGAGACTGGTGGTGCAGCCACTAGTTCAGGGGATGATGGTGCTGCTGCTGCCCCCCCATCTGCAAGTGATGATTGAAGATGACTTTTTAAGTATACAAGTAGTTTGCCATTCTTTTATTCTTGAGTTATTTTTTGAAGTTCCACTATTTGGTTAGTGTGTTAAGAGTTTGTTGTAAATAGAGATTTATATTTGTTGCTATTTTTGAATTAGCAAAACATCATATTTTGGAATTTCTTCATTCCATCATTAATTTATGTCCATTCCCCCTCATTATTTGAAGATGAATTTTTGGCACCAATATTTGTTATCCATTCCTTTCTGGCTTAGAAATCTTTTGTTTATGTGTTTTATTGTCGTTACCACTATCAAAAAATTGACATGTCTTAATTTTTTAACTAAAAGATTTATAAGTTAAAATAAATAGTGTAATCCGTAAACATGTGGCAATCGTCTCTTCGTAGTATAAAGAATGAGACACATAATGGAGATTTTTTTTTGTCAGTTTCGACCGACCCACCAACACTTGGCCTTGATTTTTTAAAATTATTTTAAAATCACATAAAAAATATTTTATCAACTAAATTATTTATCTGGCTCACCGTACGCCTAAATACTTCATAATCAATACCACAAGGTAGAAAGAACAACGGGTAATTTTTATGGCTCTGGTTTTTATCGTACACGGGATGTTTTACAAGATTCTTGTGAAAACTAGCTATAAAAACGAAAGGAAGCTGGAGGGGGAAAAATAGAGTCTGAGTCGCTTTATTAATCCATGTAAGATAAAATTATTAATCCATGCGCCATTTTTAGAATTTTTTTTGATAAGGATCAATTCTATATAAATTGTACATAATTAATTACATTATCATAAAATTATTTTTCATTATTCTATAATAATATGGTCGGTTCTAACAAAAAATGCAAACCAATCAATGCTTGAGGTCAAGACTGGACTTCCGTCCTTGATAAAATTTCTCCAAGAACAATTTCATGGGGTTTTGACTCATTTCTCGATCTCAAATACTTAGCTCTGGCCCTATTTCTACAAGTAAAATCGAAAATAAATATTTGAATATGAGATGTGAATGGAATAATTCTAGAAGAAACTTAAATTTGAGGTGGTGCAAGGACGAAGATAGAGAGGGTGGGAGGGGCGTTTCCATTTATCTGTCACTTTAGTACAAAATAATAATTAGGTGCTGATAGAATTAAAAAAATAATTGAGATATATTAATTTAAAGATAGATAGACACTTTTAATCTTCTATTAATACATTTATGTTGAGACAATTCAAATTAGTTGCTGACTGAATTAATTAAATATAAGGGTAAGTTTAGAAAAAATACATTTAATACTCTCTTAGTTTCATAAAGTGATAAATAATTAAAAAATTGATAAAGTATGTTTAGTGACAGATAATTGGGAACGAAATGAGTAATAGGTATAGTAAATTTTATATTTAGTTCGTAATATTTTATCAGACGTTGCGTATTGCAAGTGGTGTCCAGATCTAGTAGAAGGTCCATTTGCTTGGTGGGCTTTTCCAGATGATGGCCCCAACTCCCAGCTCCTCTAATCCTCTGGTTCATTATATGCCTCTAATTTCATATCTGGTGCTGTTTTCGTAGTTAAATCATAAACAATAATGCAAGTAAAGATTAATGTCAGATTACTCTGCAAGTATACAAATTAATCAGTTTTTCACATACCCCAACAACAAAAATAATGCATGCGTAAGAACATAAGAATCATTCAGCAATTAAGAAAGGTAATAACAACATAAGAATCTTTTCTTTTGATTGTGCCTTCACCAAATCCAGATAGAAATTTATCAAAAGAAAAAGACAAATTTTTGTTACTATTTGGTTAATTAAAACGAAAAAAATGAAAAGAAAAGAAAAATGGGATTTGCTGTGCTGTGGTGCCAAAAAGCAATATTTCGGCACCTAAAAATTAATAATAAGCCAATCGATTTGTGACATGTGGAAAGTATGATCTGCAATAGCAAGTTTTCAATTTTTTGTTTTAAAAAAAATTAAGATAATGACATGGACGAATGAGAGTTTGCCACATCATCTCAATGAAATGACCGGTTACCTGTTAAACCGGTCAACACACATTTGTTAACCATATTTTTTTATTATTAGTAAATTTGGTATTTGTAATGGTAAAATTAAAACAAAAATTGGTAAATTTTAATAAATAACTAGTAAATGTTGAATATTACT
>JAOWBF010000027.1:2131051-2141997 GCA_028566175.1 Vinca major
CCTGAATTTCGAGTTGGTATCGGGTATGGATTTGGGTCGGTGGGCAACCCGTTATCATCCATTGAATTGACGATTTTGCCCCTGAAATTGTGCATGTGCAGCCCGCACATTGCAACGCCGCCCCTCTCGCCGGATTTCGTCAATTCCGGGCACTAATAGTTCCCCATAAATAGTTAGGGGCATTAATAGCACATAAAATAGTCTAGGGTTAACACTTCCATTTGAAACATACGTAAGGGGCAGAAATAGCTATAAATTCTTTAATTAATAGCAATGATTTACTTTTATCATCAAAAAAGGGGAAAACATTATTGTCCTTTTTTCTTTTTGGTAACTCTAGCATTATTATTGTCATAATCATGAAACAAAATCAAGATAAAGGTCAAAGTGAAGTGAAGATCCGGCGCGTAACGCATTTGTCCCAACTCTTACGTTGCAGTCTGCATACAATGTCCCGCTAGCCGTCGGATTAAAAATTTGATAAGTATTGTGAAAAAAATAATTTTAATTGTTTGATTTTTTATTTGATGACTGACATTTGATCGGTTTATACGAAATATTTATTGTTTTGTATTGTCTCTTCTCATTTTGTAGGGATGTGATCAATTCTGAACAACAATATTCAATGACCTTGATTCATATTAAAATTATCCTAAAATATCCCTGAAGCGTCCATGATACGAAATATATGGAATTTTGCACAGAGTTAGTGGCTGTTGAATAATTCATTCGTTGGTGCTCCAGTGCGGAGCAGGAGTAAGTTCTGGACGTGCGGGATTTACCTTCGTTCATCAAATTGAAATTTGAACAATTAAAATTATTTTAAAATAGACTCATATCATAATTTTACTATACCCGTCGTATTTTCTAAGAACAGTTGTTGTATTTTTGTGTTTAGAACACCTGACTTCAAAAGTTATGTATGCGCATATCTTTTAGTGTACCACATAACATCCGATTGTCATTCATCTTAAATGTCACTCAACAGCCGCACGTGCATATGAGCTGTTCCGCCCTAGCCATTTCGAAATGGTCCCGATTCGTGAACGAGACATACACAACCCGACAAACAATATTCCCGCCGTTTACTCCGTGGACTTCAATAAACGTATTCTCTGTCAATGGAACACGAAATTTCCAATGCACACTCATTTTGGCGCCTATTTAACAAGTACCCAAATTCTCCGTCGCCGTCGCCATACTCTCCGATCACTCAAAACCTTTGTCCAACCTTTTCTCAATCTCTTCTCCAATATTATGAATCCAATCCAATCCAATTCCGATTCCGATCCTCTTCCGCCGCCGTTCAATCCAAAGGAACCATCAATTCCTATTTCATATCCGTTGAAAACCCTAGAAGAGCTTGAAACGAAGTCGTATTTTGATTCATTTCACTTTCCGTTCAACAAGTCAACGGTGAAGTTGAACTCAGGAAGCTATGCTGACGGCGGATTGCGTTAGCGGCCGAGGATTTTGGTCTGTCATGATATGCAGGGAGGATATGTTGATGATAAGTGGGTACAAGGTGGGGATAATTCTGATGCTTATGCGATATGGCATTGGTATTTGATTGATGTGTTTGTTTATTTTTCTCATAATTTGGTTACTTTACCTCCTCCTTGTTGGACTAATACTGCTCACAAACACGGTGTCAAGGTACTTCTTAATACTCCCTCGGCTTCGTTTCTATTGACAGTATTTAATTTGGCACAAGAATTAAGAAAGGTGGACTCTGATGTTTTGATCACTTTGCTGTGTGTCTTAAATAAACCGCCACAACTTTTAGTTGTGGTTTTCGGCCAAATTAGACCTGTTTTGGGTAGGTTACTGTTTGAGCCCTAAAGTTTAAAGAGACGTATTTATTTTGACATACGAATATTTTGACACACTAACTTTAATTTTTGCCTTTAAATTATTGATCAGGTGCTCTACAAGTTTCTAATTTAGCCTGAAACTGCTACACGTGTAAATACTAGAGGTGATATAATTAGGCAAAAAATAGTTGAGTGCCAAAATAGCAAAGCCTAAATAATTTAGTCACCTAACTTTACTCTATTATGGATGAATAGTGTTGATTAAAGTAAATGAATCATTTTCATCTAAATTAATTGTGGTTTTGGTAGATTAATGAGATAACTGGAACTTAAGAAAATATATAGTTGTAATAAGTTGTAATCAAGGATGGAGGGAGTATAATATGATCGGTATATTCGTTTATTTTTTCTTTTCCTTTTTTAGTGTCAGAATTGATTCATCATGATTAGTTTTTTCTCCCTTTTAAGTTGTTTGTTAGTATAACTGTAAAATGACTTTCTTCTTGTTTTTGAAGTATAATGATGGGGTTCCTCGTGGACCTTGTGGCCCAAGCATCCGAAAAAAGCAAGACATTATAGATATACATGCTACTTATATACATATTCCATACTTGTACATGTTATGTACATATTCCATACTCTGAACTCGTTATGTACATATTCCATACTTTGTACATGTTCTGAACTTGAATACTGTTAGGAAATAACCAGCAACAATAATGAGAGAGAAACGAGGTCAAAAACGATAAAGAAATTGTTAAACGAGGTCGAAAATGATAAAGAAAGACACGAGAAATTGTTAATCCAATTCGTTAAGGAATTAACTATGTCTGGGGTGATGCCAATTCAGGATATTTCACCATGTCGAGATATAATATTTATGTTACATAAGTTGACTATATATAAGAAGAGACGCAAACCTAATTACAATTTTACGTGACGGTCCCATGAACAGAAAAAACCCAAAAAATCTGGATCGCCCCTGTTGTGGATCATTTGTTCAGTATCACATGCTCCATAACCTTGCAAATATTGTATAAGAGATTCACCATATATAGTTTTCATTTTGTAGTTAATATTTTTGCTTGGAAAAGTTATATTGAGTCTTTTAGATTTTTTTGGCATTTGCTGCCCGAAGAATTTGTTTATACGGGTTATTGTTTGTCAGGAAAGTTCTGTTTTATTTAATTTGTCGGCAGATTGTAAGTGCATTAATGATTTTCTTGATGGCAATAAGGTATTGGGAACTTTCATCATGGAGTGGGATGAAGGAAAAATTATGGCCAACAAACTTCTGGCGACGAAGGAGTCTTCTCAAATGTATGCTGAGCGTTTGAGTGAGCTTGCCGTTGCTTTAGGATTTGATGGATGGCTCGTAAGTTTCCGGAAAAAGTCTAAATGCCTAGATTTATAGTCATATGTCTGTAGTTGCATTGTTGCAAAACTGATCATTTTATGGCACAATATCTATAGTACGTCATTTTGCTGAAGCAATCCTGGGATATGCTTCGAACTTGGTTATTTCAATTGCTATTCTAAGAATCTGATATATCTAGAGATTTCCGGATCTTCAGGTTTAGTGCACCTTTCTTCTAAATACGAAAAAGAAGAGAAAGTCTAAGGACTTCATTGTCATAACCTACAATTGTTGCTGAATTAAAAAAAAAAAAAAATCCATCTGCTTTTCTGCAGTGTGAAGTTGATGATGCTTTAGGGTAATGTATATATTGTCAAGAATGCGTATATACTTTACAAACAACAATACAAAAATAACATAACTCATTAAATCCCCAATAATTAGGGTATGGGAAGGGATGCGTAGGAGACAGATATAACATTTGACAATAAATGCAAAAAGTGTCTGATCCCAGAAATATATTGGAGACTGACCTAACGTGTGACAATGAATGCACAAAGTGACTGTTCATATAATACCCTTGAAACAGTAATCCTCCTATACCTTCACGTTTGCTATGCAATCATGCCCTCAAATCAAAGTCAAAAGGCTTCAGAGAAGACAGATTCAAGAACCATTTTGATTTATGTGCATATACACATTACAAAATTAGTATTTTTAAAACAAATGCATATTTTCTTTTAATTTTTTTACTAGATAGAGAATTGTTTTTTGGGGGGTTGTATCTCCAGCATATTTAACAGATAGCGCATGATAAAATCATCAGTTTGGTTTCTCGAATGACTTATATGAGTGATAACTTTTCTCTGCTTCATTGTATTGACAGATCAATATGGAGGTTAAATTGGATGTAGGACAAATCCCTAATTTGAAAGAATTTGTCAGCCATCTAACTAAGACCATGCACTCCTCACTACCAGCATCTTTGGTGATATGGTGGGTATTATGGACATGTAAATTTTACTACACTGGCTTTATTGTAAGTAGAGCTTTCTAGTGAACAGATTGTTAATTGAGCCATTATGATGATCTAGGTATGACAGTGTTACAATTGATGGTAGTCTTAGCTGGCAAAATCAGTTAAATGAGAAAAACAAGCCATTCTTTGATCTATGTGATGGAATATTTGTAAACTATACATGGGAGGTACTCTCTTCATACAAGTGTGACTTCAAAAAATTTCCTGTTGTCTGTTAAGGTTTTGGTAAGCATGTTCTTCTTCATTACACAGGAAAATTTTCCAAAGAACTCTGCTGTAGTTGCTGGGGAGAGAAAGTTTGATGTCTACATGGGGATTGACGTTTTTGGGAGAGGCACATATGGTGGTGGGGAGTGGACGGTAAGTTTCAGTACATCATTGGTGCAATGAATTATATCATTTGCACTTCTTCTTGGATATGGTATCTTTGTGATGGAAATGTGGTTCTTTCTATAACTCATATGTGTTTACTTCAGTATACTTGAATTGATTAATTTCAAGAGAGTGTATTGTCAGAAATCAGAATGATTATAGTTACATTTACTCCAAACAACAAACTTTCTGCAACAGCAGCTTAATTGTTTGTGATTGAATCATGCATATCCACCTACAAACATAGTTTGATGAGTAGATTGACAATAAAAGTTTGTATCGAGCTCTTATGATATTGGGAAGCATATGAAATATCCTGAAGATTGGTACTATGTATGAGCTAGAAATCTGAACAACTTTGAAATATTTTCCTTCAATATTTGATGCCTGATAGGGGGAAGGAAGATTCCCTATTGGTTTAGCCATTTCGACAGTTGGATGATTTCCATTTCCTGTATTTTGTTTTCCCTTTAATGTGATTTTATCATCAAGTGTCTGTATCTTTCACTTAAGTGTAGAATATTGGATGCTTCTGAAAATGTGCATCTGTGGCTCTGTCGCTAGGCTTCGGTGTTTTTACGGCATCGCTTGACAATCTTTAGTATTTAAAGGAATAGGGTACGGATGCATATATGTCTTGATTACTTAACAGAAATAATCTAATTTATTCTTGGATTAATGGATTCTGAAATTTCACAGCAAGATATTTTACTGACTTTTGGGAAGAATTGTGATATGGAAATGATTTAATAATATCTGCACAGACAAATGTTGCACTCGATGTAATAAAGAAAGATGACGTTTCGGCCGCAATTTTTGCTCCTGGGTGGATCTACGAGACTAAGCAACCACCTGATTTCCAAACTGCTCAAAATCGGTATGTAATTCTGTTCTTTGTAGCTGTAATTGGGTAATTCTTTTGTTAGTGTTTCTTGGAAATCGCTTTAGTTTAATAATTTCTTGCCTAGGTAAAAAATACTTCCTATGTGTTTAATTTTGGCTCTGATCATATCATGTCCCGTCTTCTTAATTTCATCTTCTAAGATTATTTCATTGTGGAAAAGAAATACGATCAAACTGCAAATGTGGTGAAGAATCATGTACATATACTCCTTTCAGTAGCAAATTGTTTCCTCTGCTAACTGCCATTCATTAATTTGAGAATCATTTTTTTGTCAGCACACTCTTCAGCATTTTAAAGCATCTCTGTTCTTATATGCTTTATATTATGCATATTATTTGGTAAATTTTTAATCTTGCAAGTACATTCCACTGCAGGTGGTGGAATCTAGTTGACAAATCCTGGGAGATTTCTCAAAAGTACCCTAAAATGCTTCCATTTTGCTCGAATTTTGATCAGGTAATATTGAAATGCGACTAAGCTTATTCATCCATATTTTCCAGGTTCTAGTTTATTTGGTTCAGTTCTTAAACCAGATTACTCTTAACGAATTTGGTACTCTCAAATGAACTATCAAGCCATTCGGCTTTTTCATGGGAAATTTTTTCTTCATAATTTCTGATGAATATTGAACTCATTGTATTCCAAGTAACCGAGGACTGAAAAAAACAAAGTTCAGCTAAATTTGATTTAACTTATTTAGTGATTGTCTATGATGCATTCTCTCATTTGAATTTCAGGTCATACATTCTCTAGAAATGAAATCAAAGATACTATTTCTTTTAATTTGGTGTGGGTAAAGGGAGGGGGCTTTATTCAAGGGTCTAGCAAACGATCAAAATGTTTTATAAAGAGCAGACAGTCTCAAAAGAAGACCATAGCATCATATTTCCTTGTCAGTGTCATAGTCATAAACTATTGCAAATGTAACTCAGCATCAGAACCACTCTATGAAAGTAACTTTTACGCAACTATTTAGGGTCATGGCTACCACTTCAGTCTTGATGGAGCACAATTGTCAGATGCTCCTTGGAACAATATTTCGTCCCAGAGCTTCCAGGTTCTTTGCGAGTTCTTAACTTTCTTCCTTTAAGTTTAATTGTCTACGTTATCCTGAGGCATGAAATCATTTTCCGATTTTTAATAGTACATGCAACTTGGCATATGGTATTAGGATATTTAAACTTCTACCTATTTGCACTTGATGCTTTTGCTGCAGGAGATGACACAATGTGTTAGCATTTATAGTAAGGTCTCAGTGATGCTTATGTTGCATTGGCCGTTGTACTGCTAATCATGTCTAACCTTTCAAGTTTGCTACCTAAAAGATAATGAGTAATTTGGCCAAGCACGACATGTCTAAGAGAGGGTTGAGCTCAATATTGTTTCATTTTCTAGTTCAGTCTGATTGATGTTCTTTCGTGGACATGGCTTTTTAATTATTTATGCATTCGCTGATCCTTGGGTATGTAAGCAAAGATATAGAGAGGGAGAGAATTCATATAAATCCTTAGATCATATGGTTTACTGGATATTTTCTTGTGCATGTAGTAAGCATTCAATGATTTTATACAATTGCTATTGTTTTTTTTTTCCAATAGTGGTTCCCCATTTCCCCTCATACAACTCTACTGTTGGATCTTGTAATGGTATGCTAATAGTTTACACCTTTTATTCCTCCCAACAGCCTTTCCTGAAGTTCTCTGGAGATTCTTCTGAGGACCCAATTCAGGTTGCTGTCAAGTAAGTTTTCATTGCTGATACCAATCTCAAGTTGATTTTTGGTAATGGCACCCCTGTTATTCTGGAACTGTAATATACATTACTTTCATATAATTTGGACAATGGACTCATTGAATGATTGATGTTTTGAAGAACTTGGCGTTGTGTTTATTTCTTAAACTCAAATTTTTCTTGTGTTTAATACATAACTTCCTGAATGTTACAACCTAGATGACCAAATTCAAATGAAGAGACCCTGTTAAACTTAAAGTTCCTGTGGAACTGACCTAATTCCTACTAGACTAGAAAATTGATTTTTGTACTGCTGTACCCACTATTGAACTTGAATATTAATGGCTTTACAGTAAGTCTCTGCACTACCATGTCCTTAAATGACCTTTTCATAATCCTCCCAGGCCAATAAATACTTCACATTACATCTGCAGTTCTGCACAAACTTTCTGTGCTTCTAGTGCAGTTGTATAATGTGTGTAGCTTGTTACTATGATTTTTGTAGTGTCTCCAAATGTTTCATTTTATACTGGATTAAATATGTATTTGTAAATTGTAGTTTTAAGGAAGCATCTTTTAACGGAGGAGGGAATATCACATTTAAAGGAACTCTTGAAAGCGATGCTTATTTTTCTGCAAGGCTCTTTCTAGGAGAGCTCACTTTGGGAGATCTACCAGTTCACTTTACATACTCTGTAAGCCATCTAATTTCCACATAACTTGCTTATGGAACATCTCAAAATATACCATGTTGAATTGTTTCATATCAGGTCTAGAAATAATAGACCCACAGAACTTTTCAGATTTTCAACACCAACATTGCTAAGGATTTTATCAAATTTTCTCCACTCTATCTCCAGGAACTAAACTTAAAACGAATTAGTCATTAAAAACTTTTTATATAGATTTGACAAACCAAGTCTGAGAATGCAGTGATACTTGGAATCCTGACAGGAAGAATCTGTTCTTTGTTGCCCATACCAGCGATCTTTACTTTTTGATGGTGTACTTTTGAGACTAATTTTCAAGTTGTATTTTTGGTGTTGTCAGGTCAAATCAGATGGAAGCTCTCTCTTAGGCCTTTCTCTAGAGTTCACTACCACCACTGAGAGGAAAAGGTCCGTTCTTCTTGCATCCCATGGTAACACTCCACTTCTCACCATGAGCCGTTTCTCCAGTCACTTTGATACTATAATTATGCCACATCGAGTCACCAAGCTGGAGACAGAACCAGGGTGGATCAAGCAAGATAGTAGCATTGCTATGGAAGGACATAGATTAACAGGAATCCACGCCCTATGCTACATGTCAAAACCTGTAAGGGATGACTTCAAATCAGAAACACAAAAGCAAGATATGTCATACGGATATTATGCAGTGCTCGGTGAACTCTTAGTTCATACGGATTCAGAGAACCAAATCTTTCCGCCATCTAAAGCGTGGCTTGTAGACAGTAAATATATTAAATGGAGTTCAGGTTCTGAAGGCTCAAAGAAGCTCAGTGTAAAGCTCATGTGGGAATTGAAAGACGGGAATGCTTCTGCGTTCCCCAAGTACAATATTTACGTCCAGAAACTAGGGAATGCCATGGAAGTAGCAGATTATCTTGGAGTGGCACAAGTTGAAGCTTTCTACATTTCTGAACTAGTTGTTCCTTCTGCTACTTCAAGTGTCAAATTCATTATTCAGGTTTGCAATCTTAGCGGGGAAAGCCAAAAGCTAGAAGAGTCTCCATATCTTCAGCTGCAGGTAGAATCTTAAACTACCTGATACTTATAAGTTGCTCCAATTATACGTATGGGAAATAAGCTTATGAGGCAAGAAAATATATTTCTCTTCTTTATAGAAATTGAAGAACAGAGAAGAAGGCAATCCCTTCATTGTATTTGTTTTATAATAGAGTAAATCACTATTTATGCCCCTTCAACTATTTATAAAAGTAAGTTAAGCCCTTTTTTTATGTGCCATTAATGTCCCTTACAATTTAAGGGTGCCAAAAATACCCCTTTGTGGCGAAATCCGGTGAAGTTGGCCGTTTTTCACATGTGCTCACCAAATGCTCGAAATTTGAGTAGGGATAGCAATGGGGGCGGGTGGGGGCGGAGACCATGGTCTCCAGCCTCGACCTCACTCCACTTTCTCCATCTGATCCCCATCCCGGCCCAGCTCCGCCATTGGGGATGGATGGGGATCCCATCACCAGATCAAGCGGCCCCCCATCCCAATTGGAGAATAGCGGGAATTTTTTTCTCCATCCAAATCCCGGCTCTCGGCCAACTCCGACTAGAGAAACTAAGTGATTTTTTTGTATATGTCTATCTGTATTTAGTATTATATAGTATTATAGATGGGGGGAAAGGAAAGGGGAGGGGCAGGGCTGGGCTGGGCTGGGATATCATCTATCCCGCCCATAGCCCTGTCCCCAATAGGGCCTGGATCCGCCTTAAACTGGGGAATCCTTGCCCCAACTGGGTTCTGTTGGGTCGGAGCTCTGCTTTAGCTGGGCCAATTGCCATCCCTAAATTTGAGGGGCAAAACCGTCTAATAAAGTTCATTTCCCTCCCTATAGCTACTCTCCTTCAATTTTAATCTCAATTTCCCCTCCCAAAATTATTCTCAATCTCTAATCAATTCCTTCCAATCATCCCCTCCAATATCACTCCAATTGTTGAAGACCTAATTTTTTAGATTGTTCGTAACTACGATTTTAGCTACTCCATTTCAAGAAGAACCAACAACACACAATCTTTCAAATATCAATCTTATTGTATAGGTAATCCCTCTAGACTGGTGGTCACCTGCATATAAAAAAACAACCTTAAAACTTAATAAAAAGTTCAATGAGTGTGAAAAATTAAAGGTAAGTAGTGGTTTTTGTATGATTTTTTTTTTCTATTTATTTTGAGGTGTTGGGTAAATATTAATGGGGTAAAAAGGGCTGACATTTAGTGGTGGGTTTTATTAAATTTTTCTGCAAAAGTAATATTTTGGGTTGTTTATATCTTGTTTTTTTTCCTTAGATTAATGGTGGATATGAATTTTTCGAATAGATTGAATATCTGGATGAAGAAACTAAAATTGATATAGAGAAATACAAAAGAGCCTATTATGGTTCAAGTGAGAGCGAAGATGATTTAAGGAAGAGGATACATGAAGAAATCTTCAAGATGTGTTGTCAAGCATCAATTGTGCCTTGTGTTGTGATGTTCATTTTTATTGTGTATTTGCTCATGGAGCTTGCTGTTTGTAGGAAAGTTTTGTAATGGATAGTGATGGTCAAGTTATTGTGCCACAAACAAGTGCCAATTGAGTTACTGTGTCATTTGGCTAACTTTATGCAAATATATGTACAATAAAACAGAAGGATAGTTCTGGCAATGTAACCAAAAGAACACTAGATTTGAAACCAAATTCTGGCACTACATGTTCGTCGAAATTCAAATTCATTACAACTTCTTATCTATAGCCAAAATAATATTCAAAGAAGTTTGCAAAGACATATAGATACAGTTATGCCCCAACGGCACACAAAGTTTTAAGCAAAAAAAGCAACAAAATAAAGTGATTTGCTCTTGAAGAGGAGTAGGGATGGCAATGGGGACGGGGACGGGTGAATTGGAGATTCGAACTAGCCCAAACCAGTTGGACCGGGGATTCCTCGGTTTCAATTGGGAGTGGGGATGGGACTGGGGATGAATTTGGCCCCCCTAGCGGGAACGGGGGCGGAGG
>JAOWBF010000027.1:2318172-2330219 GCA_028566175.1 Vinca major
ACACCCCCCCCCCCCCCCCCCCATTTTCCTATCTGTTTTTGACTTCTACTTTTTTTCCAGGTATTTCTGGCAACTGATGATGATGCTGTACCAATAATTTGTTTTCTTCTCTGTGAGCAAAAGAAGTTGCTAGCCCTCCGGCTTCAGATTGTGGAAATAAATAGCGAGATTATCTATGATGCAAAGTCTGATATGAGCTGGAGCATACCTGCAGTTGCTGCAGAGCCTGTTACTGTTACCCGTCCAAGGTATAGTTTAGTGCTTCCTCCGATTTCACTGTTCTTACAATCAATTATGGTCTAAAGTGAAACTATCTTGTTCAGAAGTAACACAGGACTACCTCCATTCAGCGACATCATTGCTTTAACATTGGATAATTCCCTTCTTCTCTACGTAAGTTGTTTAGCTCATTATTGATGGGAGTTGTTTGCATGTGTATATACATCTTGCGGTTTTAACTTGGGCAAGTCTCTGATGTTTCCAATTATGGTTCAACCTATTCATTATTTACCCTGTGAAATTCTGCATGAGTTGTCTTGTAAGATGCAAGTATACATTCAGTAGTCGCTGCAAGGTGTTTAATAATTCATTTATTTTCTTTTAACTCTGTTAAGATGTAAATACATTGATTAATTTTATTACTGAAACTATTCCAGGTCTCATTCTAGTCCTGGAGAAATGGGTGCAAACAATTTGCACCCATTTTATTTTCTCAAAAATGGGTGCAAACAATTTGCAGCGCTCTGTTCTTTCTAGTCCTGGAGAAATTCATGCCTGTGACATTGATAGTTCCTTTAGGGGAAATAATTCACCAGAATAAAACATATTTAGATTCCAAGAGAATGTCTTACTGAAGAATAACTGAATTCAGACCCCCTGTTTGCCCCAGGAAAGTAATAGTTTCATGTCTGCTTAAAATAAAAGTATAAAAGAATTGTTGATCATTACAAGGCCAATAATTCTTTACAATCTTGGTTGTGGTGAACGGGGGAGAGAAGTAGGGTAAATGAGTAGATATACCTTGAGCAATCTATTTTTGCTAGGAAACGAAAGAAAAAAATTGTATGTAAATTGGATTCCTACGTGAAAATTTTCTTTGCTCCTCGTTAGAGGATTGGCAAACTTTGGAGGAAAAAAAAGACAGAATGATATATGTATAAATATATGCGTAAAATTTGAAGTTAAACGGAGGATTAAATCTGACAACACGAATTTTCGCTTATGCAATTACTTCCTTTCCCTTATTTGTTCCACTTGCCAAACAAAACGAAAGGAGATGTGATTGGCAAACCCAAGACATTCTACCCTCCTTTTCCTTTCCCTCTGTTGCAAATTTCTTTCTAAGTAGCTGAGGTCACTGAATTTCAATCCCAGTTAGAGAATCCATATCAAAACTAAAAGCTCAGGAGCTTAGTTTTGGTTAAGCTACATTAACTTGTTTTAAAATACTACTTATCTCTACTTTTATCATGGTATTTATGCTATCTGGAACTAAAACTAACTTCTTGCAGATATCATCTCTTCAGCGTACAGTATTTGCAAGGCAATTTATATACTTCTCTTTGTTCTTTTGGAATACTTATAGGATGAAGTAAATGACAACCTTGAGAAAGTGTAGAAGTTCTAGATCAGCATTTTAGTTGTCCATCTGTCTAGATGTTTATATTGTTTTATTGTACTTCTACATACATACAATGTGTCTGACCTTGTTATACTCTGTCAGTCTGGCAAGCAATGTCTTTGTAGGTACATTTTGCCTTCTTTTATTGGTAAAGGCCACATTGCGCGTGATTTGAAGTCTTCAGAGACACCCACTCTTCATGATATAAAAACTATTGGATTGGCTGATGCTGTTCATGGGCGTATCAACATTGTTGTGAACAGTGGACAGGTATTACTTGCATACGAAATGGTTTCATAGTCTGGGTGCATTTAGATTCCTTTATTTTTTAAAATACTTGAGAGCTTTTATCTTGGTTTTTATGAAAGTGAATTGTTTGTGAGACCCGAAGAGAAATTTTTGTTTTTTTGGGAACAAGGAAGCAAGCTAGGCGAAATATAGGATTTTGTTTTTTGGCTTTCCAGTTGTTTAAGCAATATATTGTGGAGTTCACTTCACCTTGTTTGTGCTTATCTCTCTCACGGACTCTTGGACTTAACTGCCTTTGATGTATCTTTCTGTGTTGGAATCTAACTACATTGTTTTGCACATAGCTCAAATAGTATTGTATTATATGCAGCACCTTCTTTCTGCCATACTCAGCATGGACTGAGTTGGATGTGGATTATCGAGGTAGTCCTTTAGCAGTATTTACTGACTGCTATTTTCAGTTTAATGTTTTATTTCCTCCATGTTTGCATGATATGTATGATTAACATATCATTATATTGGTTTTTCTGCCCCAGATTCTGATACTTGATCCCTCCTCCCCACTTGTAAATGATTGGCCCTACAGCTGTGGTTGAGGGACTTCTTGATTGTTTTTGACAATCATTCTAGCTGACCAGCTTGGCTATGCTTTGTTGGAATAGTTTCTTTTACCAAGCATCTACATATTTTATCTGTTTCCTGTTTATCTTGCTGGTTGATTGATGTTGTGCATAATGTGTAAGTGTGACTTATCATTGTGATCTGTGTTTTTCTATGTAGACTTACCGATGTACACTAAGGCGTGGTCCTTCATCGTCACTTGCGAATGATTGTATCACAGCCATGGCTGAGGGGCTTAATTCTAATTTCTTCAATTACTTTCTGGGTCTTCTATGGGGTAGCAGTGATTCAGCTGTAGCAAAGGCAGATTTGAGTGTTGAATCAGAATGGGAGTCCTTTTGTCATGTAACAATGTCTTTATGCAAAAAGTCCATTAACAGCTCTTGCAGACCTTCCTCTTCAGATTCACATTCATCATGGGATTTCCTGCTCAACAGCAGATATCATAAACTCTACTGTAAGAATAATAGTTTTGCCAGAATTTATGCTGGTACATCCCTTGACCTGCAGCAACCGGGTTCATCTGCATCAGGCCCAGATAGAACCAGCATTGTTGAAAAATCGTCTCATTTGGATTTGCTGAAGGGTACCCTGGATTCACTGCATGCTGTATATGAAAATCTGAAACTTGATGTCCTCCGCAAGAGGTAACTTCTATATCTTATTGTAATAGTTGGTTGCCGTAAATAAGCATTTCTTATTTTTTCTTTGGTTCTTAGTTATCTCTTTCTCCGCATTGTCATTATACACCACGTGTTTGGGTATATATTTGTGTCAGTATGCATGTGATTTTCCCTTTGTTGTGCAGCTGAATATGTATTTTATTAAACTTGTGGGTATATGGAATCAGATTTATCTGCCTTTCTCACCATTATACTGCTGAAACTTATAAAAACATTCGATGGTGAAGGAGTTTATCGTAGAATAGCGAGGAAATACATTCTTATCCTAGACAAATTAGCCTGACATCTTCTTTTCTCTCTTTTTGCGTTGGGAACTGTGGTGACCTCAATGGGCTTGCCATCTTTCAGAAAACAATATACAGTTTCAAATGTTTATAGCGAGCTGCGAGCATCACTTTTGTGGTCTATAAGTTATTTGCCACTAATAGTATGCTCTTGTTCTTCCTCTATCTTATTCTTTCAAGTGTTGGCAGCGGATGATGTCTTTATGCACATTTCTTGGCTTCTTTTGTAGGAAGTATCATTCTTGTACTTGTCTTCTTGTTTACTTTTTAACGTCTATCTTATTCTTTTACTTAATGCAGGGACTTGGATCTTCTGGTAATTTTATTGTGTGATATTGCTGATTTCTTATCTGAAGGAAGTTATTTGGATCATTATATACGTGACTTCCCTAGTGTTTCAGGAGACTATGGAGACCATCAGGAATCGTCTCTGAATAAGTCTCCTCCTAGTTTATTCAGATGGCTCGAGTGCTGTCTGCAACGTGGATGCTTTAATGCCAAAGTTTCTGACCTTCCTCTTTTAATTTGTAAAGATAGAAGTTCTGTTGTTAACTGGGGAAGAAAGATAGTTTCTTTTTACAGTCTCTTATGTGGCGCTGAAAGACTTGGGAAAAAGCTCTCATCTGGTGTCTCCTGTACCATAGCAGCTGGATCATCTTCTACCCAAGAGGAGCTAATGGTCTTGGCAATGACTGGTGAAGGATTTGGTTTGCCACACTTGGACTTACTACCTGTTGGTGTGTCTCTTCCTCTGCGTCATGTAAGTTGACAACTGAACTTATGTTCTGTTATGTTCTACTTCTAAATTCAACAAAACCTTTTCATTGTTTGTAATAAGCTAATATGGTTAGTGTTAAGTTTAGCTTGATTTGGGATAATTCTTTCGCTATACCATCACTTACCATGTGAAACTTGTGCTTTTAGTTTGTTTCGGTGACACCTTTTCTTGTAAAGATATCTGATTTTCTGTTCTATGTAGTGACTTTCTGAAAGACTTAGAGAGGAAGAATGACTTGCTTTCTGCTCTTTTTATTTCCTATAGCTTCCATTCTGCTGTATGTTGTACTTTTCTCTCTTTCTTTTCCTGAAGTGTTGAATTATGATGGTACATGGACTTAGACGGAAAGTCATCTTTGAGTTTCTTTATAGTAAAAACTGTTACTTTCTAAAATGCTTAGGCACTGGCCAAGTGTCGTGACTCTCCTCCCACAAATTGGCCTGCGGCTGCATACGTTCTCCTTGGTCGGGAAGATTTAGCTTGGTCTTCTTCGGCCCGTTCAAGCAAATCCACAGAACATGAACCTCATGCAAATGGGAGTTTTATTTCTGTGTCTACGCCTTACACGTCTCATCTGCACCCAGTGACAATTCCTTCCTCTGTTTCCGACACAAATGAATTGGAAAATACAAAGTTGGAGGATGTTGATTCTGTTGATGGATCTGTGATAGATGGAATGGAACATATTTTCAACTCTAGCACACAGTTGCGGTATGGCCGCGACCTGCGCTTAAATGAGGTAGAGTTTTTGTTATGCTACAATGAAGTAGTTTCTCTCTCCCTCAAAATATAGAATATAATTAAATTGCAGGGTCAAAACTGTTTTAGAATGAATGGTAATATTAGTAATAATTATCAACATGAGAATGTGTTAGGTATCAGGTATGATTATTCTGCTACCCGGCTTTCTCAACTTTGATGATTAGGCTTCTAGGCTTTAGAGTTTTTGCATCAACGTTGAACTGTCTTTGGTTTACTTGATTGGTTTTCAATTCTGGGTCTGAACATAGAGTTAGTTAACCGGAAGAAACCAACTGTTGATAGCATCTGCTAACGTTCTTGTTCTATTTACCAGTCCATTTTTCAATCAGATTCAGTTTTTCTGAACACAGATTGATTTGTTAAGATGAATGTCTGGACTTGCTGATTTTATTGCCCTGAAGTTCCTGAAAAGAACCAATTGCTTTTATTATCTTTGATACAAAAAACGTAAATTGTTGAAAAACCGCTTGCTTTGTTTGCAAGGAGTCAAGGGCGTAGCTAGGCAGCACCAAGATTTCGAAAACTGCATTTTTATCCCGATAAAATTTGAAAATTTTAGGAAGGTTATTAACAAAATTTATCTCTTGCCCCTCCATAACATGAAGTTTCTAGCTCCGTCTATGTTTGGTAGACTCTTCTGGTGTCAAATGACGGGGAGTTCCTTGTAATATTGTCCATAGCTGTAATAGCGTATTTAATGTGAAGAGTCGTTCTGAACTCTACTATGGATTTTTGTGTGTCATTTATGTCTTTGCTCTATTGAACTGCCTGAAGCTCCGGAAGTACTCCACTCAGTAAGTTTTTGTTCTTTTAGAAGTTATTACAGTCAGTTGCATATTCCAGATTGGTGGTGGTAATTTCGTGCTGATGGTTCTAACATAAATATGGTTTTAGTTCCAAAGTTCTGCAGAGAATTTAATGGATTTGTTATTTTTCTAAATGTCCAGTGTGGAATGTGCCTTTTGTTTTATTTTTTCAGATGACGTGTTACTCTGGTCTCTCGTAGGTTAGACGTCTTTTGTGCTCTGCAAGACCTGTAGCCATTCAAACATCAGTCAGCCCTACATCATCTGATCAAGAGCTACAACAAGTAAGTAGAGATGCTTCCAAGACTTAATAGAAGCAAACCGTTTTTCTCATTCTGTCAGTGATTTGGAATTTGAACGGGTAAAGATATGTTAATCTTGTAAGAAAATTAGGACAGACAAACAAACAAACAAACAAACAAACAACAAAGCCTTAATCTCAAGTAATTGGGGTCAACTAGAAAATCATGACACCTTGACACATTATTTTTTAAGTTCTTATTAAATGATAAATAATTTGTTTTTATGATGTAATCATGCCACATGTTGATCTTACTTTGGTGCTTATACCATTGGTTCTTGTAGCCAATTCCTTTGGTCAATTTGTTGCTCAAGGTGTAACCCATGCAGGTTCAGTTATGGCAGCTTGCTCAAAGAACTACTTCCCTGCCTTTTGGTCGTGGTGCATTCACACTTGCCACCACATGTACTCTTTTGACAGAGGTATCATTATCTTAGTATTAAGATATGTATATTTTTTTCCAACTTATTATTTTTTTTTTTTGAAGATATGCAGATTTTGGATTTTGTTTTGGTTTGTGCATTACTGGCTAAGGATACACTTTGATTTTGATTGTATTACTTAAATCTATATGCAGGCACTTCTTATTCCAAAGCTTGTTCTGGCAGGTCGATTACCTGCACAACAAAATGCAACAGTATGTGCACAAACTTATTTATTAACCAACTTATTTTGTGTTTGTACCCAGTTCTCTTGTAAATTTAGATGGATTCTTTGCGGAATTTCAACACTGATGAGTTCCCTTTGTGGCTACGAGAAATAACAACAAATATTTCATGACTTGTCCTTATTCAATATTACTGATGCTTTGTATCGCTGGCAAATCTTTGAACCTGTTGTTTTCAGATTAGAAATTGTTATTTTTCTTGTGCTTCTACACATTTTTGTTTCATACCGCTTGGCAGGTTAATTTAGATCCAAATACTAGGAACGTACAAGAACTTAAATCATGGCCTGAGTTTCATAATGCTGTTGCTGCTGGCTTGAAAGTCTCTCCAGTTCAGGTTTGCTTCTGCGTTCTTAACCCTCCTGTTGTCAGTGTCTGGATTGGAGGTTTCTTTTTACCATAAACTTTGAGCCAGACAATGCTGAGCTGATCAACTTTGTTTTTGACTTCTGATAGTTATTAACTAGCACATGCATTTCTCTCTAATAACTCTCAGAATATCCAAGTCCTGGTGACATGCTTCTCTTCAGCAATGCATGTTATGTTGCCTTTGACATGTGCAGGGAAAAATGTCTAGGACATGGATAACATATAACAAACCGGAAGAGCCGAATGTTGTTCATGCTGGAATTCTGCTCGCCTTAGGGTTACATGGGCATCTTCGTGTGTTGAATATATCGGATATATACCAATATTATGCCCAGGTTAAATTTTATAACCAATTGTGCTCTGTAATTGTCACCTAAGTTGTTTCCTTATTTCTTTAGCTTCCTTTGTTTCGTAGCCTGCATTAGGCCATTATAATGATTGAGAATATTCATGTAAAACTTATTTTTCTTGATTCTCCTTGTAGGTCTTTTGCATCTCTTTGTTTGTCAGATATTGTGTGTGTATATGTAGCATTTGGTGTAACACTTGGAGAAACTAGTTGGATTTTTATTTTCAGTGGAAAAAGATGACAGGGACATGATTTGCAAATAGAATGTGTTACGAGAATGTTTTACGAAGTATATTTTGTTTGGTCTTGCACTTCTTCTTTCCTTTCTTGGCTTAAGAACTGGGATAAGCTTTACTACTATTTGTTTCAACATCCTCTGTTCCTTAACATTGCTATGGTGCATATGGTACAAAAACTTCCAACTTAACTGTACTGCTGATTCTGATGATATATTGGCTTTTGCAAGAAATTGTTACTTGCTGGTCTTTAAATTCCCCCTCCCAGTTTAAGAGAAATGCTGATCTTCGTGCATTCAGAACCCGACGTCCCTTCCACCTAGGCAGTGAGGAAATAAATTTGCAACAAGTTATCGTAGTTGTTTTAGGTCTAGGAGTTAGAATTATATTAATGCAGTTCAGCTCTATAACTCCTTGTAATTCATTGACAAAGCAACTAAGTCTTTCTTCCCTGTTACTGCATTTAAATACTTTAGGCAGCTTAAATATGTAGCAAATCTAAGGTTTTCAAAGGATGCTTGATTAAAGTAGCAGACTTACCTTCTTAACTACTGCTCATATACTGTTGTAATGACTATTTGACGATCAACCTTTCTGCATTCAGAACCTGACTTCCGTTAAAAAAGTATTCTTTCCACCTAGGAAGTGAGGAAATGAAGTTGCAACAAGTTGTCATAGTTGTTTTAGGTCTAGGAGTTAGAAAGATATTAAAGCAGTTCAGCTCCATAACTATTTGTAATTCATTGACAAAGCAACTAAGTTTCGCATCCCTCTTTTTGCATTTTTGCTTAGGGTCTTAGGTTTTCAAAGGATGCTTGATTAAAGTAGCAGTCTTACATGCTTAACTACTGTGTATGCACTGTTGTAATGACTATTTGACAACCAACCTAGACCAACAGATAAACCTGGTACTCAATCTGTTGATTGAGTGCACCTCTTACAATCATTTGTTTTGCTTCAAATGCTCTAAAGATTATTCTTAATGCTCACTCTTTTTCACTCTTCCTCCTCCCTTGAGATCTCTTTCGTTGCTTTCTGAACACAAGTAATTGATGCTTATCCCTTTCAGTCTATAATCTTTGTATTCCTATTTTTTGTTTTTTTTTCTGTTGTAGGAACATGAAATAACAACTGTAGGACTAATGATTGGCCTTGCTGCCTCGTACAAGGGAACTATGCAACCAGCAATCTCTAAGGTAAAGGGGTGCCAATTGTTTTGCTATCTCTGCCAACTTATTTTTCTGTCTATGTTACTTCCTCTGTTGTCCTCTGAAGTTTCTGTTGGTTGGTATATAAACTTGCTCCTAGGAACGTGGAAATGATTTGAAGTTGTCAAATTAGTATATGGACTCCTGGGTTGGTTAAAGTAGATCTGAAGTGTTTTATTATCATGCATTATTTTCTATCTTTTTCCCCTAATAGTTGCGGGGAAAGACTTAAGTTGTTCAAGAAGTGTACCTGCTTAGAGCAAATAAATTGGAATTGAAATTGCATTTTACATCCAAGTGAAATATAATAAATTGTTCAGAGGAGGGTTATTTGATCTCTTCAACTTTTCCGAATTATAGGCTGAACAAGCCTATTATGTAAGTCCATGTCTTCCTTCGTTCTTTGCTTTATAATCCCTTTATTACATTATTTCTGGAAAGCATTGGAGGGTAACATTGCCATGTGCTTAATGCTTGACAGAATGACTAACAGACACACACACACAGGTTTGAACAAAAGAAATAAATTCTCCACTTTAGGGCAAAAGCTGTTTTTTTATTTTTGTATCTGGCAAGTGGCAACGTTCTTCTCTGCTTGTCACCTTGAAGACTGACTGTTGATTGGCAGTATATAGTATCTGATAGCGACTGGGAACATTCTAATTTTTGCTATTTCATCTGTTCACTAAGCCACAAAGATTAATACGAGCCTGACAAATTTATTCTAGTCAGCTGCCGCCCTATGGCTTGGCTTAGGTATATGGAAACTTACGTATATTGAAAGTTTTTTTCAACTTGGTTCTAACCTTTGGAGGACCAATCTCCTGCTCATGTTTTAAGGATATTATTCTAATGTTTCTGTGTAGCTAGAATCTATCTCTGCGTTGCTCTTCTGTTATTTTTTGTTCTGCTTGGTGGGGAAAGATGTTTCAACAACCATGATTTTCTCATTCTTCCAAGTAATGTTATTCTTGTTTATGTTTCTTGCTTGGTATTAACCTTTTTGACTAATACTTTTTAACAGTCTCTATATGTACACATACCAGCCCGCAGTCCGTCTTCCTTCCAAGAGTTAGAACTACCAACTCTTCTGCAGGTAACTGTAATCACATTCTAGGGTTCTGCATGGTCTTGCAAGTGTTATTATATTGACAAAAATTTCTTACCATTTTGTTCATGCTTTTCATGGCTATTAGTCTGGCGGTGGTATTTCACATTTCTGCATGACATTCTAGTTCCTGTGGCTTAGTTGTTATCGAATCCATTCCCTAAAATATGAATGCAGATTTTGACACTTCATCTCTAGTTACCTTAATGTCATTCTACCGGGACTTCTATTCGTATGTACTAGACTGATTTTTGCCACTGATTTCCTCTCTCTGTTAATAGTACATGCATAACTTAGAGGTTTTTTTTTGGTCTTCCAGTGTAGTTATTTGACATGAACACGTTTGTTCGAATATTTTACCTTTTGTTCTATGGAATTTTCAGTCGGCAGCACTTATGTCTGTTGGACTTCTCTATGAGGGTTCGGCACACCCCCAAGCAATGCAAGTTCTTCTGGTACTTTCTTCTGCTATATTGATTTATTTCATGGCTTGCTTTGTTTCTTCATTTTTGTTTAGCCTCTATTTTTCGTGGTGTTGGATATATTCACAAGTTTGGAGATTTTCTTGGGACATCTTTTCATTTATTCTGATGGAAAATAAATGTCCTTTTCCTAAATTGTCTAGTTGGTGTAAGCCTAGTTAAGTTTCCTTCTTATCTAACTGAAATTAAATTCAACTAGCTTAACAATCACATGTAAAATCTTCAGTTAACTTTAAGTTGCCTTTCTTTTTCTTATGTAAAATCTTTGATTAGCTAGATGTAATATTGGACTGAACTTACATATTTAATTTCTAATATTCTTAATACTTTCAAGTAATACTGCACGAAAGGAATACAGTTGCTGGCTTATGTTGTTTTCTCATGTACATTTTCTTTTAGCTTCATCAGCATATGAAATAGTGAGCAACCTGCAAACATTGCTACCATATTAGCATGTTGCGTTGCCTGATAGATCTATCAAGAAATGTGTTTTTCTTACTTAACCATATATCCTAAGCATTGGTGCTATGAAATTATTTCTTGCCTGATTCTTATCTTTGCATACCATCCTATGAGGTAGTAATTGTTTTTCTTTTGATCTTTTTCAGGGTGAAATAGGCCGCAGAAGTGGAGGTGATAATGTGCTTGAGAGGGAGGGTTATGCAGTTTCAGCGGGATTTTCTTTGGGGCTGGTTGGCTTGGGTATGTTACTAATGGTAACAGAATTTTCAAGTATGTAAACTAATTGAAGCATCTAACCGGTCCTTTTCATTTTTCTGGTTGATGAAATGAAGGTCGTGGGGATGATGCTGTTGGCTTCATGGACACGTTGGTGGATCAACTGTTCCTATATATTGGTGGCAAGGAATTGAAAAATGTGTGCAGCATTGCTATAGTTTTACCGTTATGCTCCGAACTTCATTAATACTTGCTCCAGAAACAAAACAAATGTTTCGATTGCAGTTTATTAACTTTATAAAGTTATTCTCAGGATAGGTTTAATCACTCGGCTTCTTCTGTCGATGAACTCAATCGGAATGTTGGACAGGTTCTCTTTACCCGTTGATGCTTTGATTCTGTATTCTGTTCATCCTTTCAATAGCTATAGTGTTGCAGGATGTATTGAGAACTCGGTCTTTTTTGTTTGTCCATTTAACCTTCTCCATTTTATCTCCTCTTATGTTGCTTTTATTAATATTTAGGTACTGGATGTGATTCCAATAAATGTTGATGTTACAGGACCTGCTGCAATAGTTGCTCTAGCTCTACTATATATGAAGGTAATAGCACAACAAGTATTATATATTATATTCTTTAAGAAACTTTTGAAAATGGTCCCTTAGCTATTTATGGATTGATGTTACAACAACAAACACAACAATAGCATAACCCATTAAGTCCCCAATAATTGGGGGTATGGGCGGGGATCAGTGTTGTTAAGGCTCACGCCTCAGGCTACAGGCTCGAGGGATAGCGCCTCAAAAGTTGAGGCGCGCACCTTGAAGAAAAGGCTCCAGGCCCAA
>JAOWBF010000027.1:2482570-2494403 GCA_028566175.1 Vinca major
TTCTTCAATTTCTTCCATAAATACCCCTCCACAGGCCGTCAACCCAGTTCAATTTTTCAACTTCTCTATGCAATTCAATTTGCAGGAACCCATCTTTTTTAAAACTTCAATTGTGAGCATTTGATTAAGAAAATTTGAGTTATTCAAATCCGTCTTCCAATTTTTGTTTTGGTTAGAGATTGGGAGGTGGATTTTTTTATTTTGAGTGATTTTTGGGTAGGTTAATGGTGTTGAAATTTGGTGGTTAGGGAGATGGTGGTGGTGTAGAGAGAGGAAGACGACAACAATGGGGGAGAGGGAGCTGCTTGCGGGTCGAGTACGTGTGTTATAAAAGGACTATTTTGCCCTTCTGTCTAAAGCACGTAATCTGTACATAGCATTTTTTTTGCTAAAAACAACCAGCTAAACTAGTGGTGGGATCTCATAAAAGTCACAATTTTTGTTTCAGGACCCATCAAAAAGTCGAAATAGTTTAAGGGTCTAACCATGTCTTCGATAATAGTTTAAGGATTGCAGATATCATTTTCCCATTTTTTTTTATTTATAAAAACAGTTTTTCTGAATACATGAAGTTGATCTCACATACTGAAAATTAAATAAAATTTCCAGAGTCTAATAGAGACAGAAATAAGAAGTAAAAGTATATCTATATGATTATTTTGTGTTTAACATATCTTATATTCAGAATTTTCAGAATTTTCAGTTAAAATCAATAATTTCAACATAACCTACACTAAAAAATACCTCCCAGCGTGCTTTTCCAAATCAGCCTTTTGAACTCATTTTAAGCTACAAGTTGGGTCAATAAGCAATTAAGAAAATGTTAATAATAAATTATTTTAAGTAAAAATTTATAAACTGTTACTTTTAAACTATAAAAAACAAACCACAGGTCTCGCATTTCTTACAAACAGTTCACTGTTAACATCCTGGAAACATAAACTTTCAAACGAAAAACCAATCCAAATACATTATGAGGGAGAGTTTGTAGCAAACTTCATAGATCAACAAAACCAATAAAAGAATCAGTTCCTTTAGTTGAGTACTTACTGCAACCCCAATCATGTACTGTTTCTCCGGTTAAAATCAACTTCAGAACAAACCACATAAACAATCAGTCACGACGATTGTGTCCTCTTCTGTATCGGTGTGCTTCAGCTTCATTCATCGAATCCGAGAGCCACACGAGACTCTTGTATCCGAAATATGTTAATGCTAACAGAGTTACCAAGATGGCAATGATCATAAGAAGCTTCCGGATTGCAGTGGTAATAATCTGCCAAAATGGAATCGAGATGAAATTTTATTAAATGCTAAAGATAAAGAAAGTAAAATTGCATCTTTTCTTGAAAGAGATTGAAGAAATGTCAAAAAAAAAACCTGCAATCTCGAAACTTTCTTGTCCTCTTGTGCCCGTTCTCGTCGCCTTCTGCGCTTTGCTACTGATTTTTCAGTTTCTGGCTCCTTTTTCTTTGAATAATAAGAAAAATTATAAGTTAGATTCTAAATTTACTCCAGATACACATCATAAACTAACTATGAGGCCCTATATATCCTGGAGGAAGCCCATTAATCTTAGAGATGAATCGCCTTTCTAACGGTATAACTTACTGGCACAATTATGACATGCTACTATGGAGAAAGCTTCAAAAGCAAGAGATGCTTTAAGCTTATGATCAGAAATAAACATCAAATAATCAAACTAAAATGCACTGAGAGAGTTCCCTTTTGAACCAAACCAAAATCTATTTCTACTTCTACAAGAATTTAAGGTGGGGTAGATGGTGTTTGGTTTGGAAGACAGCCATTCTGAAAGGAATTACCTCCTGTGCTTTAGATTTCCGAAGTAATAATTCAGTATCTGCAACACGCACTTTACTCTTACAATCAGAATTGCAAGGAAGAAGCCCAAGTCCATATCGACTTTTGAGTATCTCTTTAGGGTCAGAATTAGCATTCCTGTAGGCTGCTTGTACATCTTGACACCACCACTCCTTTTTTAAGGTCTGGCATGCGCAACGAATGGTAACCTTTACAAAAGAAGATGTAAGATCAGACTACACAATATTACCAAAAAGAGGGGTAATAGAAAGTTGCAGTTGCAGTTGCATCTGCAATGAATAAGAGAAATAAAAGTTGATAAAATAATATAAAGCCAAAAGACGGGAAAGCCAACTACTAGGGCCCCTACGCTGTTTCTGAACAACAGCCCAGGAACTAGATTTTCAACAAATATAATAGCTTGTGCTCTATAACGAATGGTTTAGGTCACTATCCCTTAAGAAGCTTTCACTCAGACTAGGATTGATAAGAAGAATTACGAAAGAAACCATAGACTAGAATACTTATAATCACTAATCCCTTTAAAAGCTTTGGGGCTATAAGGGGGTTCAGAGTCATTCCCTCACCCCAACTAAAAAAGATATTAATGCCTTGACACATGGAAGCAATACCTATTACATCCTTCTCAGTGCAAGCCTCCATAAAAGCTTTAGATTAACCTTTATTTTGACTGAGTATCTTGCATGCTTCTCAGAGCAACCACTGCTTCTTTGCCTTGACATTTGCTCACTGTCAGGCTTAAAAAAAGACGACTAGTACAGTATACCAGGTGGTGAAACAACCAAGAGCTGCTTCGAGAAGTCTCAAGTGATAAAGGTGAAAGGTATCGGTAATGAAGCACGTGACTTCATTTTACCCTTTAGGGTTCAGAACATTCTTATCTTTGTTTTCCAAATTTACAACTATTTTAACAAGGAAAAAAAACTATGGATTTGACAATTTTGATCTGACCACATGCAAAAACCATATCATGAACTGCAGACCAGTAGTACATCACGTGCTGCCTCTTCAAACAGAGGTGTCTCAGTAAATTATAAAATCTATTACATAACCATGAGTAAGATCCATGGTTAATCTTCAACCCACAAGTATCAAACCAAGTTGTTGAGAAAATATAACATGTTATTACCTTTTTTGAACATTTTTCTGGTGATGGACATTCACCAGGATGACATAACTCAGGGCATAGGTGTGGACAATTTGGCAGCTTTCTGCAGGATCACAGCGAGAAAATTAGTTTCTAATAAATTAAAGGAGTCCAGCATGCACCTTTCAGATACTGAGAACAATATTTCATTTGAAATAGGCATGGAATGCAGAGAACCAGTAGCCCCAGAATATTATAAAGCTACTTAGTCCTCAACAAGGAAAAGAAATTAGGAAGAAAAACCTTCAAGCGTCACGTCTACTTGGTTAAAGATATATATTTGCAATTTGAATGGTTGAGTATCCTCCCACTATAATCTCTAATTTTTGCTATACATGGTACTAGTATAAAAAAACGTCCAGTCTTTTCAAGAACATCATGCCACTTTCACAGGTTACACTTGTTTTTCATGTGAATTTACTGTTATGGATCTAATAACCCAGTGTAGCTCCAAATATGACTATTTTCAGAAGGATAAGAAAATATAATTAGTATTTTTCATGCTACAATTACCTTTCATGTTTGTTTTTGGCACATAGAAAGAGAAGAAAATATAGACTCAGGATATGAACTAGGGAAAAGAAAACCTCATGAATTACCTATGGCACGGCCCTCCACATGAACGAACAGCCATTTGCTCCTTTTCGGACAAGCTTTTATAGTATATGCACTCGAAAACATGAACCATGGAACCGCAATGACATGAACGCTTTATCAGTGATCTGCAAGGAGGGCATTCTTCAGGATGACAGGCAAGTGGGCAAGGGTGCGGACATGGAGGATCTCTCTCCTGATTAACAGAGATCACAGGGTTAAAAGAATTGGGAAAATAATTAATAATTCTAGGGGGACATAAGACCAACATATTTGAATTATAGTTTCACAGTGCAATTATTTACTACAGTAAGAGTCACTAGTATTAACAAGTTAATAGAAAACTTGATGGGAAATTGGCAAAGGAAGAGCTGCAGCTTACCCTCTGGCAAGGAAGATTACACTCTTCGCATGACTCGGCCAATCTGCGCCAATCTGATTTAGAAGAATCACTCTTCAAGCGATGACATACTTTAGTACAATAGTGATTGCCACAAGGAAGAGGACTACCACATAGGTTGTCACAAGAAAACTCTGTTCTGTCTGAGCAGACCATCTAAATAGTGGAACAAGAAGGTACTAAATTAAATTGCCATAAATTAACCATATTATGACATTGCAGGGTCAGAAACATGCCTGGATCCCAGTAAACGAAAAGAGAGATGCAGTGTCTAGAACCTATGCAAAGAAATAGAATAATTTAGATACGGTGCCAACCATTCTCTCAGCTCCTATATGATGGCCAAGACAAGATCTCCAAACAAGTTCCGGGCAAGGCGGGCATTGCGAACCAGGAATATTTTCGGGCTCGTGATTTGACTTCTTTTTCTTTGGTTTCAATGTAAATTCGGGAAGTGGAGGAGGTCTAGGCCCATGACACCTACGAACGTTTCCCAAATAGAATGCATATCAAGATTGTTGTATTGTATAGCAAGGAAAATGTAAGGATAGATAGAAAGTTTAATACAATTCAACCTCAGTTTGCATTGGTGTCCACAAGGATACTCATCATCACAGATTAGCTTACAAGTTGGGCAGGCTCCATAATGACACTTGTGTGGCTGGAGAAGACAACAAAGAATTGAAGAGAAATTAACAAAAAATGCAGGAAACTGGAATGAAACCCTGCAACTAACACCCAAAGAAGAGTGTATTCATTTTCGGTTAAAATTTTGGTGGAAAAGGATTCTTTGCTGAAACCGAATTGAGTTTACTCCAAAACCAAATCAAGTTCTCTTTAAAAAAAACCAAAAAATAATTTTTGAAGACCAAACTCAAAACTCAAAACCACAAATTGAAAAGAAACCCGAGTTGAACCATAGTGAAAAGGACCATCCTGAACAGCAAAATTCTGTTTGACTCGTAGGTTTTTCAGTTCCAACCGAATAATTAACATCTCTAAATAACAGTACAATTAAAAATTACAACCTTGCTAGTTGCCCTGTGCCTGCACAAAAGTGTTAGACGACATGGTTTCCGGCATTTTGGCGGTTTTTGTTGAGTTTCTGTACCACATGGAACCTGATACAAAAGTTCAAAATGAGATCATCAATAATAAGATATGAAGAATTATATTGCATATATAATATGTGTCATCTAGTATGAACTAAAAGCTGGCCTGTGAAAAAAGATATTATAGCAAAGAAGCACATATTTAGATTATATTACACTTCATCAACATATCTTGAACATAGTAAAATGCGTCATGCAATATTACGTGAAACTGAACATTTCTCTTTTAATATATTTCTTTGGATTAATGATAGATCTTCTTGTACATGTAGAATAATTCTTCCAACATGAGGAAAATGATATACAAACATAACAACAACATAAGATAGAGATAGATAGACTAGCCACATGTCATGTGCAATAATAACACCAGACCTATCAGGCATACCAGCACTTTCAACAAGCTAGACAAGCAATACTTTCTTCAAGTCTTCTTACCCAGTCACTAAATCCAATCTCTAGCCAAGTCACTTAAATGACTGACATTAAAATAGGTGCATTTGTTGGTACTCTTGCACATGAGCAAATTAGCTTGTCAATTCCCCGATTTTTGCTACTTCGACTATCTAATTCTAATGGAAAAAGTAATACAAAATTGTTTTGCAAGTCCAAATAAAGAAAATAGAGAAGGTTCACCGGTCCCTGTAATATATATGCTAGTAACAAGACCAAGAAGCAAAATAGTTAATGGAGAACATAATGAGCTCAAAACTTGCCTCAAAGTGTGTTTCCCCACATGAACACGAAATTGTAACCATTACTGGGCAAGGAGCACAAGCACCTCTGCAAGACAAAAGGATACGAGGCAAGTTACTTTTATGTTCGTATGAAAGGCAACAAGATTAGTCTGCTACAAGTTATTACAGGAGTTTGATAGTAGAACAGATGCTTAAAAGCAGCAACTTGTGTCAAGTGCTAGACCGCATACAATACATCTAATGAATTATTTTATCGCAAGTCAAATCATGCGATGAAAGCAATCGTATGTACCAATTCTCTCAAAATTCCAGTTAAAATCCAGAAATTCAAATAAGTTTTATTTCTAGCAAGAGACAAATAATAACTAGGATATCCTGCTATTTTATGGGAAATTATTCTCAGGGCTGGTGCAAAGTAAACGGCAAGTTTTATGCACCTCATATGACTAAGTTATTTATGACAATTTTACAAATGAGATGATGTTATCACAAAATTGTGGAAGAGTTTGAACATATGATTTCCAGTACATTACAACACACTAAAAATCCTTGTCAAATATGTCTCACCTGTACAATTGTACAATACATCAGATATCCTTCCTTGTGAAATATATTACACCAGTACAATCCAAAGTTAAAAAATAGCACAGTATGGGATTAATGCATTTAATTTCACGAAATTATAGACAGAATTTTGCATGCAATAAAATCCACGGGAATGTACTTACCTATGACATGGAGCAGGGCATTTATGGTTCCTACAACGAAGTCTCCTGTCACACATCTGATAATCCATAAGTGACAAACACAAATAGTTCCATGAAATATCCACCTCCAAAACAACAACATAAATGATAGAATTCAGGATTTAAACCTCAGAACAAGGTGGGCATTCCCCATTACAGCAACGACGCTTACATGCATGGCGTCCACAATCGCGCTCTCTCTGGCACTTCCTTTCACATGTCAAATCTTGATAGCAGGGAATCTATTCTAAATCAATTCAAAATATTTCACATTTTCAACTTAATTGAAAGAAAACACAATCAAGATCCATACTTTTTTCTACTCAACAAATAATTAGTCTTAACTTTTACCTGTTTCTTCAAACTCCCACACCTACATGACTTAGTTACAACTATCCTGCAAGTCTCAACACATGAGCCACGGTGACATCTTTCTGGACACCGATGGAATCCACAACTTAACAACTTATCACAAGTTCCCCCACAAAGAGGCACAGCAACATCACAAGCCATTCCTTCATGCACTCTCTTCCCACAAGGACAAGTCCTCTTCCCCTGAAATGGACAGTCCCCACACTCACCCTCATGACACCCTCTAGAACATTCATGCCTCCCACACCCAAGCAACTTGTTACAAGGATTATCACACCTAAAAACCTTCTCACAACAATCTCTTTCCATCTGTACCTTCCTACATTGGCATTTATATAGGCCCTTTTCGCGACAAGGCGGGCATTCGCCATCATGGCAAATTTCGCCACACCTATGAGTCCCACAAGCCAATTTCTTACTACAAACACCATCACACGAAAAAATCTTAAACCCACATCGCCTTACATCCTCTTTACCCTCACAATAACACCTAGTTTTCACCAATTTAGGGCAAGAAGGGCACGGCCCCGGATGACACAACAACAAACAATGGTGCCCACAATTATTTTTCAAAGGCCTCCCACAAATTTCACCACAAGAATGCGGCAATACCCAAGGATCATGAGGCGGGTTTTCGAGTTTCCCACAGAAACAATAGTAATATTTAGGGGTTTGGGATTTAGGGTATTCAATTCGGCATTTCGGGCAATGCCATAGAAGAGAATCATCCTTGATCGATGTAGCGCGCGTGGCCGCGCGTGCAGCAGCAAGATTGGAGGACTGGTGAGCCCAAGACTGAATACATGGGAGGTGGAAGACAGCGAAGCAGCGGGAGGAGCAGGACCAGGTGGGTTCAGTGGGTTTGATGCGTTCGAGGCAGATTAAACAGGAGAGAGCACCGGAGCGAGAGGAGGTGAGAAAAGATTGTATCTTTATAAGATCTTGTTGTTGAGGTGGTGAGGAGGAATGGTGGTTGCTGCTGGTGTGTTCTAGATAGGATTTGAATATGGTGGAGGAGAGGTCATTGTGGTGGTGGTGGTGGCGGGAAGAAGAAGAAGGGGAATCGGAATCTGAGTCGGAGGATGGCGGAGATAGGAGTCGTGGGTTGGCGGTGGTGGTGGCCATGTTAGGCTTTTTTCCGTAAGTGAGGATCCGAAATGTATCGGCGCAATTTCCAAATGCATATATTTCAGCATTTTTTTCTTTTATATAAAAATATTTTAGCACATGAATATAAACATAGATTACTAACCACTCAGGTAATAGCTTAATGGTTAAATATTTGACAAATTGATCAATGTATAGTTCAGTTACAGTATTTCAAAACATTAATTATGGACATTAAAATCATTAAACAATTTATTATTGATATGTAAAGTATTTCCGTTAAAAACATTACGGTCAATATTTGAATTCACAGTTAATTAACAAAAAGATTGACGAAAAAACTTTATGTACTAACAGTAAATTGTTTAAAAATTTTAATATTCAAAATTAATATATCAGGACCTTGCAACATATCTATAAATTATTTAGGACAAAAATGGTCAATTTGCCTTGAATATTTCACTCATGGCTCAAAATCTCACAATTTAAAAAAAAAAAAGAATTATGTTGTCAGAGATTGATGTTGATCTCTCGACCACAAGACTTTTACCCACTTCAAATACTCCATAATATTTTGTGCCACTCATTATAATATTCCTAATTAATTCTCAATTATAATATTTCCCTCATAAGATCTATTAATTAAAGTTTAGATTATAAGAATTTCCACTATTAAATTGTTACGGAGAGTGGTATAGAGAATTTGAATCAACTATTACCAATTATAATTATTTTCCCCCTATTATTTATTAATTAGAATTTGGATTAAAAAAATTCTATTATTAAATTGTTTCAGGGGAAGTACAGAAAATTTGAACCTACTATTATCAATTATAACTATTTCCCCCAAAGTTTAGGGGTTAGAGTTTAGGTTGTAAAATAAAATTTGTTACCAGGAGTAGAATTGATTATTCGAACCGTCTATTACCCGAGTAGCATATTGCTTTTTATTTTATTTTATTTTTTTTAAAAAAGTATATGATCATGACTGGTTGATGAAGATAGCTCGAGATATGAATTCTTTTTTTTAATGATAAAAACAAACGAGATATGAACTCTGATAGAAAGTTGTTGTACTCTATGCTTGAAAGTATTTTGTATAGTTCGTTATCTATTTTAAAAGTCATTAACCATGGATAGAATAAAACTGTACTATTTGATAGTATATGTATTATGTATATTTTTGGTACATAATATACATCTCTTACATTGAAAAAAAAAATATTTGGATAACCACTAATCACAAAATTAATAAAAAAAGTCCAATCATACTTGCAGCAAGAATCTTCCCTTCGAGGATGATACAACTGAGTACCAGTAAAATTCTACTAAAATTTACCCTATATTTAACAACAGCAACTTGTAAGTTATTAAAAACAAAAGGGTAAATAAAAACAATGGAAGGAAGGACACCAATTTGGAGCTTATATATACATGGAGAATTCCTGTGGAACCATATTTAACAGCAGTATGTTGCACACAAGAGCCTAAACATTATCAGACCTCAAAGATCTATCTTATTTGCAATACACACATATTAAGGCGAAGGATGGAGTAAGATGATACAAGGGATCTCTCATACGAATTCAAATCGCATAAGAACCTTTACAGAATCGTATTTATCTCCTTTATGGCTATGAAGAGGAACTGCTCGGATACCTTCTCTCAGTTCTGAAACTGGTAGGCATGTTTGGCCCCCGAAATCATCCTTGTCCGACATATCATATTCATGAACTTCAACGCGAAGAAGAGCCAGTTCAGGCACCGTTAATGGAAATTGAAATTCCTCATTCCATGTAGGTATCCAGTTATCCTCAAGTGTCTTTGTTTTCTTCATTACGGAGTCATTTGGCACGCCAGCAATTCCTACCTGCATATCCAAGACCAGTAATGCATTTCTCATGTACAAAGTAAAAGATATCAGTGGGGATAAAACAATTTTAGGGAAACTCTAGATCAAAAAGTAAGGCTAGCACTACCAGAATATGCTAAGTTCATGAGAAATGGATTGGAGAATATGTGAGGATCAATCAATATTAAGTCTGTAATCCCCTCTTATCGAGCATGATCTTTAAATGGGACGAAGACGTACTAAACAATGAGAGAGTTAGGGACTATATGCTAATGTTGCAGGAGGTTAACCAAAGACTGGAGATAGGTCAATGTAGGATCTTACCCTGGCATAGAAATCTGGCGGGGAGTACGTGTCGAAGTGTGTATTACGAAAGTCATAGTACCATCCTTCACCCCTGTATACAGTCACCTGATAGACAAGGAGGACAACATGTTCAATTGGAGGAAAAATGCCTACGTGAAGATCTTCAATTGAAATACACAGAGGATACACAACTGATTTTATGTTACATTTTTATTTTGTGATGGTATGTTTACTTACTTCGTGTGCCTATAAAAGGGCCATTCCTATCAGAACTATAAGGGAACTCGGCATACAATAGCTTTCTAAAACTCTTTAACTCACCTTCAAAGTAGTTTTGACTGGTAGTACGGCTCTGGGATCAAATATCTCACTACCATTCAATAAAATATCTGGTTTTCTAACATATCCGCAACCCCCATTAGCTCTGAACATTCCATGCATCACCCAAAGTGACCTCCCATAACCCTGGTTGGGATACAAAAACTTTTCATGAGGAACCGAGTGCTGGACTTGCAATGACTATTCAAGAAATTAAACTTTGCCAATGAAATAGCCAAAAAATGGAGGGATGGACGTAATGAATAACCTGCATATTTAGTGCAACCATCTGTGCTCCATGCATCCACCCAATGAGCGGATTGTAATTGGATGAGTCAAAGCGTGTCCCTTTTGGATATACTCTTAACATATTCCGCTGGGTAAACCTGAAACAAACAAAGAGCTAAAAACTGAAAACTGTGTGTTCAATTAAGATTAGAATAGCCAAAAAATTCCTCTAGCAAATATTGAGGACTAAAATGAAGGCACTACATATTCAATTATCAATATATATCAAGCAGCACGTGACATTTGTTGTAAGATGGAATATATGACTTTCGATGTAAACAATGAAATCACTCAAGTCAGAAACATGACAAAACACCCCTGTTAAACAAGCATAATTATGAGTTGAATAGACATATCAGGCAGTGAGAACCTGCCTCTTTTATTTAATAAAGTAACTAAGTAGTCTAAATTCATGATTGAGGGATTATTTATATGTTTCAGTATCACGTGGATGATACTAGTTAAAATCGTACAAAATGTAGGAAGATTTTTGCTCTAGTCGTGCATCGTGAACAAGCATTGCATCAAGGGAACTGCAAACGGTACCTCACAATATCTGTTGCATGGGTTTCTGAAGCCTTTACGAGTTCAAGCTCGCTTAAACTAAGACGTCTCACTTTATTAGGATCGACTTTTAGCCACTCATCCAATCCACCCTTTCCTTTTCCTGCATGAATAGCAATCAATCGGCTGTATTCTGGTGCTGTAGCCTGTTGAGATTTGTTATCTGCTTCATCATCTTCAATGTCTTCATCAGGTTCTTCTTCATTCTGCAGTAAAAATGTCAGTTGGAATTCCACACCACACAAGCAAGAAGAAAGAATGCATGAAAACCAAACTATATAATATCATGACAAAATAATTTAGACCTTATCATCATTCCTAGTTTTAAGATCTGAGACTTCACGCCCCCAGATTACTGCCTCATTTGAAACTTTTTCCTCTTTCAATTCATTCTCTTCTTTCTTAGCAGCTTTGGCCTCTAGGTACTCTTTGGGTGGTTTTGTTGATATAATGATCCTCCTTTTCAAGGCTTCTGGAGAAGGAAAAT
>JAOWBF010000027.1:2531178-2543241 GCA_028566175.1 Vinca major
ACATAAATGTATTAATTGAAGGGTAAAAGTGTATTTCTATGTTTAAATTAATGTATCCCAATCATTTTCTTAATTCAGTGTATTGTCTTAAAGTGACAGTTAAATGAGAACGGAGGGTGTAATAATAATGCCTTAAGTGGGGTATCATTTTGGCTTTATAAGCAAAAAAAACTGAAGCAAAGAATTCTATACTCTTTTAGAAACTTGGGTCTTCAACTTTTGATTAGCCCTAATCAATTTGAATTGTAGGGGAAATGCAGATTCTTATCCAGTTCTTGTTTTTTGTTTTACTCTGTCATATTATGGTTTCTTCCTCCTTCGCAATTGCAAAAAACCAGTTGTGCAGAGATGATCAAAGTACCGCCTTGCTACAATTCAAACAATCTATTACTGTCAATGTCTCTGCTTCCCCCGGTGGTTGTGAATACTTAGGGCAACTTCCTTCGTTAAAGACAGAATCTTGGAACAAGACCACAGATTGTTGCAGGTGGGATGGAGTCACTTGTGATAATCTAACAGGTCGAGTGATCGGCTTGGACCTGAGCTGCAGCAAACTTCTGGGAGTAATAGATTCCAATTCCAGTTTATTCCAACTTTCTCGTCTCCAAAGACTCGATCTTTCTTACAATGATTTTTCTTCTTCAGAAATTTCACGCAACTTTGGCGAGCTTTCAAGCTTGACTCACCTCAATCTCTCCAGCTCTGAATTTTCTGGTCAACTTCCTAGTGAGTTCTTACGCTTGTCCAATTTAATCTCCATTGATCTCTCATACTCTAGTAGAATCAAAGTTGATCCTGCAACTTTTAGATTGCTCCTTCAAAATTTAACCCGATTGAGAGATGTTTCGCTTTCTGGTATAAATATATCTTCAACTTTTCCTAGTAATATCTCAAATTCTATTGCATTTCTAGATCTTTCTAGTACAAATTTGTATGGAGATCTTCCTGGTCGCATTTTCCACCTTCCAAACTTGCAAAGACTTCAATTGACTTACAATCGTAATCTCAGCGGTCAGTTGACAATGATCAAATGGAACAATAGCAGTAACTTGAGATACTTGGACATTTACTCCACTGGTTTTTCTGGAGAGATACCTCAATCAATTGGCAATTTGAAATTGCTCAACCACTTGGATCTCTCATACTGCAACTTCTGGGGTTCTATTCCTGAATCTCTAGGGAACCTCACACGATTAAATCATCTGGACCTCTCCGGAAACAACTTCGTTGGTCCAATACCATCGACATTTTCTGGTCTCGACCAGCTATTTCGGTTACACCTTCAACGTAATGCCCTTCAAGGCCAAATTCCAAATTCTTGGGGCAATTTCAGAATGTTGACGGATTTAACTCTATCAGATAACTTCTTAACTGGGCCATTCACTTCTTCATTTACCAACCTCACTAAACTCTTGAGATTAGACTTGTCTAACAATTCACTTTCTGGCCCTATTTCTCCCGTTGTGTTGGGATTTTCTAATCTCACATTTCTCTCTTTAGCTAAAAACTCATTCAATGGGACAATACCATCTTGGTTATTTAGTCTTCCATCACTGTTATATTTGTCCCTCAGCTCCAATGAACTCACCGGGAAAATCCCTGACTTCCAATCTCATTCACTGGAAGAAATTGATCTTAGAGAAAATAAGTTGTGTGGACCTATTCCAAATTCACTTTCGAAACTCAATAATTTGACCGACCTTGATTTCTCATCTAACAATTTCAGTGGTAATATAGATATTAGTATGTTTTCAAATATGAAACAACTTGAGAATCTTTATCTTTCTTTCAATAATCTATTACTAACTAATAATGAAGCTAATACTACCATCATGTTTAAAACCTTGCACTTATCCTCTTGTGGTATAACAAATTTGGACTTCTTAAGAGGTGCAATGAACCTGTATTACCTACATCTTTCTAACAACATGATTCATGGCGAATTACCTAAATGGATGGGATATGATTATTGGAGTGAAAGTTTGTCCTATCTAAATCTTTCCAACAACTTCCTAAATAGCATGAACCATCTTCCCCAAGGTCTTTCTATACTTGATCTTAGTTCTAACTCGCTTCAAGGGCCAATTTTCACTCTGCCTATTCTTATTTCCTCCTTCTTTGCATCGAATAACAATCTAAGTGGAGAAATTCCTTCATCTTTATGCGAATTAACTTCTCTCGATGTTATTACTTTATCTAACAACCGCTTGAGCGGAGTAATTCCACAATGTTTGGGGAATGGTAGCAACAGCCTTACGGTGTTAGATTTTCATAAAAACCGCTTGCAAGGAAAGATTCCAGATACTTTTGGATTGGGGAGCAAACTAAGAAGTCTCAACTTGCGTGACAATCAACTAGAAGGAACTGTGCCGAAATCCTTATCCAATTGCAGAGATTTGGAAGTTCTTGATCTTAGAAACAATTTTCTGAACGATACATTTCCTAGTTGGTTGGGAATTCTACCAAAGCTGCAGGTTTTGAGCTTGAGATCTAATAACTTTTATGGTCCTATAAGTACTTTTTCTTCCAGTGGACCTGAATTCTCTGCATTGAAAATCATTGATCTTTCGCATAATCAGTTCAGTGGCATTTTGGCACCAAGATTTTTCAGAAATCTTGAAGGTATGAAACGAGTGGATACATCATCCTCCATAGTGTACATTGCATACGGTTATTATTATGATTCAGCTGAAATGATCATTAAAGGTAATGAAATTCAAATTGCGAGAATTCTTTCTGTATTGACAATAATCGATATCTCCAACAATAAATTTGAGGGGAAAATTCCAGATGAAATTGGAGAACTTCTAGGACTTCGGGGATTAAATCTTTCACATAACATTCTTGGAGGCGGAATCCCATCAGCGTTTGTGAATTTAACAGTTCTTGAATCATTAGACCTATCTTCAAACAAACTTGGTGGAGGCATTCCCCAACAGCTTAAGGCGGTGACAACTTTAGCAGTTCTTAATCTTTCAGAAAATCACCTGGCGGGAAGCATACCACAAGGTAACCAGTTTGCAACATTTAAAAATGAATCATACATTGGAAACTCAGGATTATGTGGATTTCCATTGTCAAAACCTTGTGAAGATGAAGGATTACCAAAGTCACCACCGTCAATCTCATCTGATGAAGATTATGAGGGATTTTTCGATGGATTTACTTGGCAATCTGTGTTGACTGGGTACGGTTTTGGGATGGGGATAGGAGTTGGTGCAGCAAGTCTCATGTTCTTCACTGGAAAACCAAAATGGTTTAGTGAATTTGTCAAGAAACATAGTTTCAAGAGGAGAAGAAGACGGGTCGAAATTAAAAGGAATTTCTAGTTACTCTTTGAAATTTATTTTTCATGTTAAAACTTTTGAATTGTACTTCATTTTGTTTTTATTGAACCATATTTCAAATAAGAATTTTTAAAAAAACTTTATATCAAGAGGAGGGACTAGAATATTCTATTCTTTTTTAGGATATCTAGTTAGAGGCAATTAAATAATCAATTTGGCCTAATGATATCGACATGGCAGATTTTCTTCTGCCAAGACAATTTGCATTCAAATGGTCAAGTTATTATTTTTGTCCACTTTCAATTATTTTCCCTCTTCAATATTTTGTTTCTTAATCCATTCACGCCCAATCTTTAATTTTCTCTTTTATCCCAAAAATCAGTCAATGATTCTTCCATAATCTATTAACATACAATCTCTAATATTATCTCTTTTAGTGGTAAAAATTTACACACAAAAACAAACAAACCATATAAACCAAAAGAATTCATGGTTTAAGGTTTCCATTCATTGGAACTAATAAGCAAGAATTTTTTAAAAAAAATTTATAGTGTGTGAGTAATACGACTTTGATTATCTTCTCTATTTCATATGTGACAAAAAATATCAAAGTATAAGTATGGCACAAACATTTAAGTAAAAGAAGAATTTATGGTGTTTGTTTGGTTTGTGTGTATGTGTGTGCAAACTTCTATTAATATTGAGTTGGTATAGATTAGAGAAGAAAAATATTAGAGAGATCGTGAGCTAATTGTTGGAATACGAGAGAGAAAATTGTAGATGGATTGTGAATATATTAGGGGAAATGGTAGTCTGCTCATTTGAAGGCAAATTGTCTTGGTAGGATGAAATCTGTATTGACAAATATCATTAGCCGTCAATTCGAGTCAATAGCATTTTGAGTTTATTACAATTTACTACCCTAAATTACAGGGTAATTGCATTGTAGTCTTTTATGTCCAAAAAGGACTCATATAAGTCACAAGACTATTAATTAATAGTTTTTTTTTCTAAGTACTATTAATTAATAGTTAAAGTTGTAAACCTCCATTAAATAGAATGAAAATTACCAATATGTCTCTCAATTATAATTGACAATGACATTTTTATCTAAAAGTAAGTCTATGAAAAATTTTAAGCCCCCTTTTCATTTATGAGTCGTATTTATTATAGATATTGTGATTGTTTATTGATATAGAATTTAAAACTGATTACAGACATACTCCAACATAAATAATAATGTTTTATCAGTTATAAAATACGGGTATACATGCCATTCGCGTGCTTTCAATAATTTACTATTTTTTTTAATTTTTTTTGCTAAATAAATAACAATAATTATCATCTTAGAATTCCTAGAGTTTTTTTTTTAAAAAAAAAAAACAAAGGAAACCAAAGTGCAATTACCTCCGAACCTTGACATAGTAGTAAACTGTAATAAACCCAATAATTTTTTTTTATAAATATAATATTATTAGTCCGTGTTGAGCCACCGTGCTCTGTCCCGAAAAGCAACTGCGACCTCGGAGTCGGACTGTGATTAGAGAGGCATGAACAGAAGCAGGCTTGTTCCAATTGTTCTTCTCTGGGTTCTTGTTCTTTTTGGGACCCTACTTCTGATTTTGGTTTGTATTCTATTTTAATTATCCCTTTTTCTTTCTTTCTGTTTCAAGTGTTTGATTTTGACTTTTATTTTGATCAAATTTGTTCCAAGAATCGCTTAAATGATCCGGGAATTTCACTGGAACATCATAAAACCACTAATGGAGAGCTTCAAAATAAGGCAAGTTAGCATGATTTTTTGTTTATTTTTTAAAATGGATCTAATTAGTATTCTGATTCTTATTTATAGTTCCTTGTGAATTTAAAAAATTTAATTGCTCTAAGTTCATAACTTGTTTATTTTGAAGTTGAAATCTGTTTTTTTCCCCTCTGTTGACTCATACTTTGATTAGGTAAAGAATTTGGAGAGTGCAGAAGAAGTGACTCATAAAGTCTACTTTGATGTCCAAATTAATGGAAAGCCAGCTGGTATGTGTTCATTATCTTACATTATTGCTTCTTGTCGTCTCTGTTTGAGTTTCTTTGAAATTGTGTAGCTAGTAAAAAAAATAATCTGGAAATGTACTTTGGATTTTTATTGAGGGATCAACTTATAACTAATGAAAACCCGAGCTCTGGGGCAATTGGTTGGGGCTACTTAAGCTGACACCGTTGACGAGGGATTGATTTCCACTTGTGGATTTCGACTCTTGCGGGATTTTCAGCAGCTGAGAGCCCCATGTAAAGAGAAGTATGGGCAAGGCTCCCCATTGAGCGGTAACGCTGCGGGTCAACCATGAGTCCGAGTCTAGATATAGTCATCCATGTTGTCTGTGGATACCGGATACCCCAAACGGATAACAAAAAAAACTTATAATTGAAGAATATCCTTAATTACAAAACATTTAAAATTTCACGAATATAATTAATCATGGACATTTATAAGTTCATGAACTTCCTTAATCAGATGTTATGGTGTTAGCTCTTTTATCTGTTTTTAGTGAAAAGTTAATCCTATTGAGATGGTAGAGTTAGTTTATTTTCTGCACTCTAAGCAATTGCCAGATGCAAATACCTGTCCCAAGATTCTCATTTCTACCTTATCAGTAGACAATAGACTGACCTCGAGACCGTTCTTTTAACGCCTATATTCGTATGTTGTATAGGTGCGAATATGTTATAGTCTTATCTTCTCTTACCGACTCAAATATAGTTCTTATGTAATCGATCAATCAACCCGTCATACATATTAAAGCCGAAATTGAACTTATTTACCAAATTAACTCACTGGAATAGAGCAGGGGTGGCATCATGCTACTTACAATGGTAAGAGAATAAATCTACTTGTTCCGATCCTCTTTCTCCTACCATTCCTTTGATAGTGATTTTTGGTTTTGTGTCTTATTTGTCAATGTAAATTAAGGTGGAGATCCCATTTATGGTTTTCCTTATATCAATGATTTGATTCTATCCAGAAGTTTATTTTTTATTCATTTCCTCACAGGTCGAATTATCATGGGTCTCTTCGGCAAAATTGTCCCAAAAACAGCAGGTATTTTACTAAGCTTTAAAAATGACCTTACGTTCTCTGCTTGTGTCCATTTTATCTATTTTGATGCACAAACTCAAGTATTCTTTGTATTTATTTTTCTGCAGAAAACTTTCGAGCTCTTTGCACGGGTAGCCGAGTAACTCTTGTTCCCTTTCCAATTTTTCTTCTTTTGGATGGGGCTCAGTTAATATTCAAAGATATGCATGCCTATTTGTATTTCAGTATGGGGACATGTCCTACTGTAATTAGAAGCTGATGAGAGCTTCTTTAGAAAGAAAAAAACTTGTTTTTCTTCACGGCTTATTGAAATTATATAATGGGGCCGGCATATGAAATCAAACTAAAGTAGATGGTTGAATTAGAAAACCTATGTTCTTTTTCATTGATGTCGAGTGTGCTGGGTGAAAGAAAAAGCATGCCATTTTTCTTGCATGCAATAATCATTAAGTGGGCTGAAGATAACTTCTGGTGTAGGCGAAAAAGGAATTGGACGGAGCGGAAAGTCTCTGCATTACAAAGGGAGCTCATTCCACAGAATCATACCTAGCTTTATGATCCAAGGGGGTGATTTTACTCTTGGTGATGGGCGAGGTGGGGAATCCATATATGGTGCTAGCTTTGCCGATGAAAATTTTAAGCTGAAGCACACTGGTCCAGGTAAGTCTTCATCACCCCGTTCTTGCCCATATAATATGTTTCCTCGTTGACTTTCCATCAGAAAAGTAGGATTGGGAAAGAAAATTCACATCGAGAAATTCTCATCGCTTCAAATTATTTTTCTTGCACAGGACTTCTTTCAATGGCGAATTCTGGACCAGACTCCAACGGGTCTCAGTTTTTTATAACTACTGTAACTACCGGCTGGTAACTACCTCACATTTACTGTTTGAATATTGATTTAGCAAGTTAGTAGAAGTAAGTTTTAAATGATCTTGATAATGGCATCAGTACTTATCAGTGGCTTTGGGTCTTATGTGCTTCAGTTCTCTCATGTTGCCTTTCTTATCAGTGGCTTTGGGTCTGTTAGCATTTTCTGAGTCCGTTTATTCGGCCAGAATCTATGGAATTCTGAATCTAATTCTGCGTTTGCTTTAGGTTGGACGGGCATCATGTAGTGTTTGGCAAAGTGATATCCGGAATGGATGTAGTCGACAAGGTTGAAGCAGAAGGAAGACAGAGTGGATCTCCCAAAAGCAAAGTTGTTATTGCCAACAGTGGAGAACTGGCATTGTGAGTAAGAGTATGTTGAATTTCTATATGGACTATAATGACTCCTTACCTTTAGGCTTTATCCCAAAAATCAATCGTGCAAGACCTTACATTGAATTTGTAAGTTTTCGCTTGGGATATAGGTTAAACAATTGAAAATGTTTCTTACCATTTGTGTTCTTTTTAGTGCCAATGGAAAATCTCATAGCGTCATTTCATTTTTTTTATTTCATCTCCTCTATTTTGAGTTCTCTTACTGAGGAATTACTGGTGTGTCATTTAATAACATTCATCAATTTACAGAACCGAAAGATCGATCTGGCTAGGTCATATTTTGTTTTCCGTTGTACCGAAAAGGAAATCTGTTGTTTTGTGCACTAAGCAGAGCATGCAATGCATTAGCATGAGTTTAGAACATTGAAGAATCTGTCCTTTAAAAATGCGCACTCTTATTTTGATTAAAAATGCTTTATTTTTTGCTTCCTTATTTTTCCCTATATTTATTAAACTGCCTATATTAAGAAAATAATAGAGGTAGTAATAATTAACTTTGACATTTAATTCCACTGGTAATTCATATTGAGATCAAAATAAGTGTTACTGCAGATTTATTCCACTACCACTACATCTTCCACTATCATTGCTCTTCGATGAGTGAGGCGTACTGTCTCTCTGATGAACCATATTTGAAAAATTAACAGAAAGATGAGAATAAAGTGAACGGACTTTAGAAATGTTACCATTAAGTTCATGATTTAAACGGACGTTTTTTTACCAAATTATCATGAGCTTTGGATCGGTGATTATCGTTGACTTGCTTAATCAAAACCCGATTCCGATCCAAAACCGACGGAACTTGCTGGAAGCTATTGTTGAAAGTCGGCCACATCTCGAAAGCTCATCATTCGCAGCGTTCATTGCCGCCACATGAGCTCTTTGAAGAGCTAAATGTCTGGTTATTGTTGAAAGTCATCCACATCTCGAAATCTCCTCATTCGTAGCGTTCATTGCCGCCACATGAGCTCTTCGAAGAGCTAAATGTCTGACCATGAAATGCGTTTCATTTTCATTAGTAAAAACACGTCACACCTCATGATTAAAAACAAATACTTATTGAAATGTAAGATAGCTTACACCTTTTTTTTAGCTAACGTACTTGATTCAATAATCACCATCATGGAGGGTGATTATTGAATAAAAGATGGATAAAAAAGACTCGTGATTTTCTTTTTACGAAAACTTTCATTTATAATCTAAATTAAAATAAATAAATCTCAAGCTCATAATAGATAAATGTAAGATTTGAATAAAATTGTAATTAAAAATATAACAAAAGGTGTCACACAAGATCCAGTGTGTCAAATGGGTATTGTCTCTAGTTTTGTTTTCGCTTTACATCTTATTCAGTACCGGAAGACTCAAAGAATTACAACAGAAGAACAACTATTGTCACAAGAATGACCCCTTCGGGGAATTTTAAATCGTAAACAGGTGCCAATAAATAAAATGATATGTAGCTGATCAACCTAACTTAAAACAAGGAAAGCTGTGTAGGTTATGCTCAAATGCCTCGGTAGAGAAAAAAAGATATACCAGTATAACGGAAAGTATCCACCATCAGAAGAAGATTAAACTTCGCAAAATTTGATCATCGCAGTATATAACCTCTTTCATGAGATCAAAAACTCAAAGCTTTCCGAAGCTGCAAAAGCCATAGTGCAATGTGCATTCCGAAAAGCCGAGTTTCTAACAAAATCTTCTCCCACCACACATCAATTCGAGTAAAAATTGACCTCTTTTGCCACAACTTATACTCTATAACTGCCTCAGATGAAACTCTTCCAATAATCAAGAATGTCTCGAGAGAGGATCCTTGCAGCTGCCCAAGACGCAAAGGTAAGGAGTACACTCCAAATTAACCCCAATTCAATGGTATTGTTGATAAAAGAAAGTTCGGGAAAAAAATAAGCGCTTAATCAAAACAGAAAGAGACGACAAAAAAAAGTTTTCTTATGAATTTGGAGATGGCAGTTAGAAATGAAATTTATTCAGCAATCAACAAAATGCACAAGGAGAGCCTCTTCAATGAAAAATAAATACCTCTGAATAATTAATCTTGGAATACAATGCAGATGCTGGAATGGGAAGTAGAATGTAGCAATAAACAAAAAAAAAATGAAAATGTGAAACTAGTTCAGATTAAGTTAAGTGCTGAAGAGCTGTAAGAATCTGAATTTCTGTATTTTGAACACAAAAATATATCAAGCTCTTTAGGTGGTCTCATATTGTGATGTTAATAAAGTAAGGTTCTTAAAGATGCCACTTATCAACCAGACAAATAGGGAAGAAATACATAAATAAAGATGATTAGAAGCAACATGGATATGCATACAAACTAAACACTGGAAAATAGCAAGAGAGCCTAATAAGTGAGGCCACATCATAGTAACTACTATGTAATCGCAGTACGCGTTGAAACTTTAAAAGCTTTAAACAGTCGGAAAATTTCATACCAGTGAATTCCTAACTGCTCGTAAGCAGTCATTTGTTTTCAGCATTAACAAAATAACTCGTGGCAACCTCCTCAGAAGCTCCGTGATTTGAGGAAAATATAGAGAAGCATACATCTGTAGAAGGAATAGTTTCATCAACAATCGGGTAAAAAAATTAATTTCACCAGCAAATTAAACGAATCAACAACCCAGTTATCACTACATACAGAGGTGGAATTAGTAGTTTATTCCATTCCCAGTGAAATGCTAGATTTTAACTACTAACATACGGTGAATTTCACGAGAATGCACTATTTCTGTGACAGAGGGAGTGGGGAAAAGAGAGGGAGGGAGTGCTCTATACATACTTTTGTAATTAAACCAAATACTATCACCGGCAACTCCAATTTAAGTATTTCATCCAGATAAACAGTGGCCTTGTCATTCAAGACTCACGCTGAATTTCTGATTCTTTTGGAGATTTGATATTTTTAAGGACTTTTTGTAGTATTTATCTTTCAGAGATTTAAGAATCTAACAAACTGACGTGATTAAGTTTCCTGAAAATAGGTAGTCACAATTTTATGACAAATTGACAATTAGAGACTGCATGTCAGTACACCACGTGAGTTGCAATGATATTCAACATAAGTTCATCAAGTTGCTCAATTTTGTGAACATGTAATCACCTGGAGTTCCGACTGATCAGTGCCTTTGACTACTAGATGATCAACGGAAGTATCTATGACTCTAGCCCAAGGCCTCATTGTTAGAATGCCGGCAAATAATGCATAAAGGTCATCCCCAGCACCTAATTTCACACAATTTTCCTTTATAGCTTTGGCATCAGAAAAAACCAAACCCTGCAGCAAAAGTATTAGGGTCAAGTAAATGAACTCAAACTAGAAATATGGCAAGGGTTTACATCTGCAATGCAAGAGTCATATGGACAGGCAGAGACACCTTCCAGAGGGATGCATAGCTGATTCTTATGGAGTCATCAAGCTCCTTGTACAGACCGTGATCCAGCAATACCAACTGTGGTTTTTTCTTACCTGCACATGCAAAGAGAAAAATCAACAATAAGAAACATAACTTGCGCCTTTGGACAAAGCAGTCAATCTAACATCAGAATTTCTCAAGGAAGTAAAACTCGGCATATTAAAAATCAGAGAGAATCAGGGCCAAAGAAAATAATAATAAAAGTGTGTGCTGCTACTACCTGGATCATTTCTTATGCTATAACTACCAATGGAAAATTTTGGACTTATTTAGAAATCTCAGGAACAAGCTATTAGAACCGTTTATCGCACATCCTCTTTTACTAGCACAGTTAGTCTTGGGGCATGTTCACTCCTGAACCCCATATAATTCTTCCCATACTTTATTCCATTTTCCACCTATAAAGAATTCCTTATACAAGTATACTGTTCTCTTCTCCAATATCTGAAAGCAGATATGCCAACTCACTGTTGTAACTCAGATTTTGTTCTTCCTTTTATGGCATTTCATACCTAGAGTGCACGTAATAAGAGGGGCACCGCATGGCTTTCTTTTTCTTCCAAAGTATTATAATGAGTGAGAGAAATTTTATAACTACTCAAAAACCACAAGAATTCTGCTAAAGTTTGAGCATCAATTTGCCAAAAGTAACATGAACTCGTCGTTCTTAACAAAGTCAATCTGCAACTCTGCAAGTAAAATAGGTCTAACAACTTCCAAATGAAGATAAAACCATCCTTGAAACCAAATTTATGATTGCTTTACCAAATATACTTCTATTGCCAGAAGGCAAAGGGCGAATTAGTACATTGGCAGCATGTGGATCACAATGCACAAAACCATGCTTGAACATCATTTCAGCAAAAGCTTCACTAACCAGTTTCGCAACATCAGCAGGTTTTACTCCCGGTCGTTGGAATGTTCTTCAAATCATTTACTTGGGCACCATCCATAAACTCCATGGTCAACAATGTTGAGG
>JAOWBF010000027.1:2603115-2614011 GCA_028566175.1 Vinca major
GGATAAAAGTTTACATCAAGAACTAAACGTTCTAAAACAGCCCCAAGGGCATCCCTTGCCAATACTTGGCTAATAAAGGGAGGTTCAACAAAATAAGAAATTAAAGTAAAATCGTCCAAAAGAGCGCTCTTTTTTGCAAGAAAATCTGCACTGGAATTAGCCTCCCTGTAGATATGCTTAATGCTGACGTCTGAGAATCTCTGCAGAAGGTCCCTGCAGTAAAAAATCAGGTTAGAAAGAGGGTGTGAGTTAAAATCTAGCTGATTTAGGAGGTTGATTACAACTATTGCATCCAACTCTACATCTAGATTAATAATGTTCAAGTTGGTTGCCATAGTTAAACCATCTCTAAGAACCCACATTTCCGCCATAGCACTATCATGTGCAGTGATCCTCCTACTAAAACCCCCACCCAGTTTCCCAGATGGTCCCTAAGAAGGCCTCCACTGCCTCATCTTTTGTTGAAACTGCTACAAGAGCCATCCACATTCAATTTAAATCTGCCAGGTGCAGGTTTTTGTCAAGAAATTCTAAGGACTCTTTTAGCAGAAGCAGTCTTTCTATCTGATGCCAAACTGATATATTCAACAGTTTTGGTAACAGTCACATTTAAAGGAGCAAGCTTGGGAGCTGAAGGTTTGAAAATAGTGTGATTTCTGCTAGACCAAAGGGCATGGCAAGCATAAACAAAAAGGGTATTCCAAGGGATCAGTTGAATATGGGAAGTTCTTGAGAGGGAAGAACCCTTTCTCAACCATTCTTTGAAGTCCATGTCCCAGAGATTAGGATGAAGTCTCCTGATATCCAATTGGTCCCAAAGTTGCACTGCAGTTGTGCACCTTTTAAGAATGTGTTCCTCATTCTCTTCTTCAGTCCCCACAAATAGAGCACAGAGAACAATCAGTAATTTGTCTCTTGTGGAGAAGTTTTCTGGTTGGAAGCCTTTCATGATTGTAACTCCATAGGAACATTTTAATTCTTTAGCTGCAGCTTTAACTTTTGGATAAAAGGGTTAATTTCAAAGTGACCCTTTCAAGCGTCACCACGACTCAAGTGCGGAACGGCACATGCAGAATTTTTTTCGTCGTTGAATTAAAAGTTTGACGGTTAAAATTAATTTAAAAAAACACATGTTCTGATTTTTATAAAATCAGTTCGCGCGAACATTTATTGCTAAGCTAAAACCACATATTTTCGTATATACTGAAAAAAAACATGTTGTGCATAAGAGTTGGACTGAGTGTTGGGCAACCTTTTCGAGGACGAGACATTTTAATATTTTCAATTTCATCCTCATAGTATCCAAGACTATAAATAGTTTTTTTTTGCTAAATAAATTGTTTGATCAAAATAAATCCCATTTTGGCTACTCCAATTAATGGAACGTAATCGTGGCAGAAGGTTTATTTATCCATATAGCTCGCTGGGTCTAAAGACCAACTTTGGTCACTGCAACACCAGCAATACACCAATAGTAGATCAAGCATTATTGTGTTAAATCTTAGTTTACAAATGCTCAGCTAACTTCCCTCATTGATGCCACAATATTTTAAACCATCTAATCTGAAGTACATTATGTCCCAGTTTTATGTTCATTTGGCATCTAACTGGCCAAGCATCTTTAAACTCCCACCTATACTACTGAATGCTTTCTCAAGGGCTGGGCAGCAAAGGAACTCCGCACGGTCTTTGGCTTTTCTGGTTCTCTGTTTACAAATGCAGACTCAGCCAACTCAATGGCACGAGCAAGACCAGCAGCCTTATTTTCACATTCCATTTGCTCATCCTCAGGGGTACTGTCTGCCACAATTCCGGCTCCTGATTGAAGGTGAGCGACCCATTCTTGACGTTTATGGGCATCCTTGTAGGAATACATTGTGTCATAACGGGACCCTGTCGGGAATACGATAGTCCTCAGAGTCAAGGCAATGTCCATATCACCTGAAAATGAGATACCTCCAAATCCACCACTATAGGGACCTCGTCTTGCAACTTCAAATTTATCTATCAACTCCATGGCTTTCACCTGTGAGACATTGCAGCTATGATCAAAAGAGGCAAAACTACTTTGTCTGAGCATGAATAAAGTATTTGAAGGCCACGAATTAATGCTACAGATTCAACAAACAAACACATTTACTTATAGATGGATGGAGTATCATTTGACAATGATCCTCTGAATGTCAAACTTTGAGGTCAGGGTAGCGTGTCTCGGTTTAGATTTTAATTACTTGGATATGGTTGCACGGTTGGATCATATTTACCAATTATTTCAGTAAATTTTAATTAAATGGTCAAGATTAGAGGAGACAATATGGACCTTTGGGGCTCCGCTAACAGTTCCAACAGGCAATGCAGCACGCAATGCATCCCAACAAGTAAGATGATCGAGCAATTCCCCTGTGACCTGCGAATGAAAATAGAATGGGTTCAAGCAACATTATTTCATGAAATAATGCCTTCATATTAGTATGCTAAGCTAAATAGTGGTTCTCGAGTGCAATATATAGACTGAAGTTGAACTTCCTTCAATATTTGGTTTTGTTATACTACACTGATAAAAGCTACACAAATATCTTCATGAGAACTTTGATAAACATGGTCCTATTATCAGAACACAAATTATCTTGAAATCCACAGTAATTTACAACTTGAAGCATAATCTCACCGTTGAGCTGATGTGCATCACATGGGAATACCGCTCAACACTCATAAGCTTTTCGACGTTAACAGAGCCAGGCTTGGAGACCTGTACCAATAATCCCATATTAGTCAGACAGGGTCTAGGAAGAGTAATAGATAGGCATGATAGACACTATATGTTCAGGAAGATATGGACCATATACTTTGTCAATGGACCAGAATTGCTCATTTAGAAACAGCTCGTACCTAATAAATGTATATGGAAATTATCACAGAGAACACTAATCATTTCGGAGATACCTTTCCAACATCATTTCTGCCCAAATCAACCAACATGACGTGTTCTGCACATTGCTTTTCATCGTTTAGAAGCTTTATCTCCTGCATCTCATCTTCATAGGGTGTCTTCCCTCTTCTTGTAGTCCCAGCCAATGGTCTGTTAACAAGCTTTCCCTGTTGACAAGAAAGATATATCCACGTTAGTTTTTACTGGAAAATAATGGTCAAAGTCATCAGAATTTTCTCAATGATGTTACCTTCTTTACTCGTGTAAGAATTTCCGGACTGGAAGCAACTAAAATAGCTCCTCTTGCCTGATATAAACACAAAAATTATACAAATTAGTTGATGAGCCAAACTAAGGCAATTAAGATAAGGACGCCTCTTCAAAGCAAAAGATGAGAAGAAACCTGTAAGTAAGACATGTATGGACTAGGATTGATTACTCTTAGCGCTCTGTAGACTTCAAATGGATCAGCATATGTTCGTTTTTCAAAACGTTGACTTAAAACGATCTGGAAAATGTCTCCTGCAGCAATATGCTCCTTTGCTTGTAGAACAGCATTCTTATATTCGTCCCTTGTCATGTTACTCTTGTTTAGAGAGAGCCCAAAATTATTCGTCCGCACTTCCACAGAGCCGGGGGATAGTCTTGGTCTGATGAATCAAATTTGCAAACTTAAACATAAAGAAAAAATAAGCAAAACCAAGAACATTTCTATTGTACAGAAAATGCTACAGAAGCAACTCACGGGTCTATATTTTGCACTTTAGATAATAGTATATCCAAGCGCTTCATTCCATCCTTATAAGCCTTCTCAACAGATGAGTATTGATCCAACTGAACCCAGTGAATTACAAAGGCTTTCTGCAGGAGAAGAGTTACAAAAAGCGCTTAGTTTTAGTGACTTCTGAAACTATCTGATTATTAAGTTTCCACAGTTTCCATGGTTAATTAAGGGTAACACAGACTATGCTTACTGGGCAAGCAAGAAGACTGTTAAGTTAATCAGGTATTTCCGTGTTACATGCATATTTTGTTAGTTGATTGCCATTTAAAAAGAACCTATAGCACACAATTGAACCGTTCAGTCCAGATTACTTGTTATCCTTATCCAACCAGACTTATTGGAGCACATATATAAGAAGATGTGTACAGAGAGAAGACATTTATTTTTCACTATCCAATGGTACCTTCTCTACATGATCAAATACTATCACATCATCATATAGCCCCAGATGAATGTCAGGAAGATTCCTATCATCATGTGGTGCTGAGGAGAATGGCATCTTCTTCTTCTCTATGTAACGAACAGTATCATAAGAGAAATACCCAACCCATCCACCTGTTAATGATGCCAATAAGCTAGAAAAGTCAGCATACAAGTAAAAGTTCTAAATGCATTAACTATCAGTTCAATAAGTAATGCAATTCCATTCTTTACTCATATAGAAGTCGAGATATACAATCTACTACTTTAGTTCGTCATAGAAGTCCCTTTTCCCACAATTTGGCTTCGAACGCATTTCTCCACACAAGACAAACCTTTTGAATGAGCCCAGGTGATTCAGAGCCTCCCTCTCGCCCAAATGAAATGGGATGAATCAAATCAATAAGCCTATTGATTAATTAGGGGCGCAGCAAAGCTCGGAACCATCTTTGACTTCGTCTTTCCACCTGAGACCTTTTTATGTTGGTATCCAGCTCATTTCGAATGTATCAAAAATTCAATTGTACTTCTTCAAGTGTAGGACCAGCCAAAGGGAAGCTAATTACTGACTAGAGGAAGGGCTACCGGAGAGGACGGGGCAAATGAATCTATTCTATTAGATGTGTCAAAGGAAACAACATGTTTTTGTAATAAAGCCTATAAGCATCATGCTTAAGTTTTGCCAACAAACTTCATTCATTTGCAGTTACTAGAGGAAGTTGAGAATTCTTGCCATTATTAGATGGGGAACACTCACTCCCAACTCTTGAAGTTTCCCATTTATGTGTATTTGTGGATAAGTTTCAATGTTAAAGGCATCTGTGTCACTGTCTCTACAACATATCGAGCAATTTAGTTACTAAAAATGACATAAAATGAATCATGTCCAAGGCCGAAGAAACTTGGAGTTCCGAAAGCCACATGTAACAGTAAGATGCAACAAAAAATGCAATATCCAGTATTACAGTTTACATTATTTGAGCTCATCTTATTAAGATATCCTCCTTATTGAAGCATTCATAATTAGGAAACAGAAATTGATTAAACAGTTTTTACAGATATAAGAAACAGGAAGCAACTTATGAAAATTATTCATAAGCATTTACTTTAAAGAACTCAATCGCTATCCACCACCATATTCTGAAATGAAAGCACTGCCAGATATTACTCATCAGAATGAATATCTCACCACAAAATGTATCAGGAAGTTCATTAATCAATTGAGGCTTCCAGCTTTCTGATATTTCTCTTGGAATAGTCATTGGATCTTCTACAACCTTCTCAGTTAACTTTCCACTGTAATGGTCCAAAATCGTCACCTTGTTTTCCTTTGCAACGATTTCCATTGCTGGCTGAGCACCCACAACGCTGTACCGACCCTATCAGAAATCCATGTAGACATCAATCAACCAATAAGATCTACTAATTCACAAATATCCAAGTCATAAATTGTCACGCCCGACTCATGCTATGGTAGCACGCACGATTGCCCACTTGACAATCGAATTCACTATACCAAAGTGGATATATCGAGGTGATAGTGAGTGTTTGAGCTCATGCTTATATATCAGTCAAACCTTTCAAACTTATTTTATAATATGGTATGGGAGTTCACGTAAATTCTTGTGAAAATTAGCTCATGGGCCTCTATATCCTCTCAAAACCAATTGGGAAGAAGAGGTGTTAACCATGAGCTTATAAGTTATTCGGATCTTCCTTAGGCGGGACTTTATATTTCAACAATTCTCGATCAAGGGAAAAAACTCCAATTAATTCATTTAAGTGTTAAAAACTTACGACATTAGAAGCTCGAAAACCAGGCTCGACGGATTCGAATAGAAAACTCGGAGCGTCTCTGTCGTCTTCTTTAACTAAACACCGGTAAGCAAGTACCGGTGTCAAATGATCTGAGAAAATGCACTTATAAACCGGTATTACATTCCCGTTCTTCGAAGCCTCCTTAAACCTTGCTTCGTCCATTACTAAACAACAAATAGAGAACCAAATATCAAAATCAAAATTCCGACATAGTACACTAAAATCGTAAAAATTGTGAAAGAATATAAGATTATATTAGCACCACAAAAATTATAATTAGCATCTTCTAGTACACTTCACTGATCCATTGTGTAACAGACGAGAGAAAGTTACGAGTTTGGACTAATCACATCCATATCTCCATCCACGTGTAATAATATTATTGGTGTACGAGACATATAATAAAACATCATAGTCTAAACATAATGAAATTAAAATGTAAAAATGTAGAGACCTGGAGATGATGAAGAGAGGAGAGAGGATCGGCATTGGATTGTATTTGTACGGCGGCAGCTAAAAGCGTGAGAAGAGGAAGAGCTTGAGCTACAGCGGCGGTTGAAGTCGAAGGAAACTGAAGAGTATTGGCCACCGCCGGCGCCGAGAGCTAAGCGGTTGGAGTTAAACGACAACGAAGACAAATTCTGACCAGTGCTGAGAGGCAATCCTTTAGGAATATATAGAGATTGCATTTTCACTACAGGCATCCAAATGCTCCACCGCCGCCTAGAAAACAACGAAAATCAAGCGGTGCAGTGCGGCGGCTTCCCCAAAATCCTCCGGCGTCAGTCCTTGTCTCTCAGTACCAATGAGAGAGAGAGAGAGATGAAAATGGAAATGGTGTTGAGAAAGAGAAGTTGATATGAAACTCTGTATTCGTGGAGATATGGGAGAGAGTGGTACTTATATTAGTGCCAAAAGTAGCAGATTGGTGTTCGATGACGATGGACGGCATTCATCGTCGTGTATAACGTGCAATTGCATTTTATTTTAAACAACTTTCTTTAGATCTCGTAGATCAAAATTATTCACACGATATAATAGAGAAATAACTAACTTTTTAAACAAATTATCTCTTTATTTATAATGTTGTAGAGAATTTCCAATCACAAAATTAATTAGATCACATTATACCATAATAGCATCTTATTTTGGAGAGAATTTTATCTTATATCAAATTTAAAATTTCCCATAAAACTTAATTTCTTTTTAAAAATAATTTAATACAATTCTTTTATTTTTTTTCTAATAGAATCTAATCAAATTCAAGTAGTTTGATTATCAAATCAAACTCTAATTTCACGAATTTTTTTTTTTTTAGTATTGTAATTGTCACGTTATAGCTCTTTGTTCATCTCTTTTCCTCCCGTCTCTGGTCCTCCACTCTGATTATTTTTTTCCATCTCCTTTTGTTTCCTTTAATCAAAACAGGGGGTTATAGAAAACTTTGAGGAAAAAAAATAGTAAAAAATATTCTCGAGAGATCAAAATATTTAGAGAAACAAATTTCAAGGACTAAAAGTTGAAAAATACTTGGAGGAACAAGGACGGACAATAAAAAAAGAGAGTTTTTTTTAACATTGTTCGGTATTAATTTCAAATCTCATTAATTACGAGTCAGACACTCGATAACCAAGCTATTATGTGAGTGACAATAAAAGAAATTTTTGAATCAAGTTCTTTTCTGAATTTAAGTAGAAACTATAGTGAATATTAGTGGCAAAAAGAGTATTGTACACACAACAACAAAATTTTATTTTCAAGTAAGTATGACCGACTGCATTAAAAAAAATTAAAATCAAATTAAAAAATAAAGTGAATAATAATATTTTTACGAGAGATAATACACTTATATGAATACCCAATCAAAACTAGGGGTGTTCATGGTTCGGGTTGGTTCGGTTTTACACATTTTTCACTATAGCTAATACACTTATATGAATACCCAATCAAAAAAATTAGACATGAGAAAAAAATAGTTTAGGCCACCTAGAGCTGCTAATGATATGAATGTATAATTAGAATTTAGGGTTTGCTTGTTATTGATATTGGGTGTATATAATAAGTAAATTATATTTTATTGCAAAAGAGTCTTTAATATATATTATATATATAATATATATTTGGTTTGGTTTGGTTTGGTTTATAAATTTTTTAAACCAAACTAAAAATTCGGGTTTAACTTAGCTCAAATCGAAATCAGTTCAATGCAACGCTCAAATTGAAAAATCGGTTTGAATTAGTTTAGATTAGTCGGTTTCAATTTTTCTTGAACACTCCTAGTCAAAATTCTAGTAACCTTTTTCCCCATTAAAAACAAAATAAAATTATAGCAACTTTGCTAACTTTTGGAACATGTTCTTGCTTGCTTTACAAGTGCCTAAGCATCATTGTAGAGTACTAGTAATATTTAAGATTTTCTAAGGAAGCAATAATTAAGATCTACATTATTGGCACCTTATCAATAGTTGTTAGTAGCAGCCTTTTTTCTAACAATAACTAAATAAATTAACAATATAGTAGCAGCCTTATCCATTTAACTTATTGGAAGCAGCCTTTGCAAGAACCACCAACCTTCTTACAGCAACAAGAGTACTGTAAATATTCAAAAAAAAAATATTAAAGAGTTCACACCAGTGGAAAGAATCTTTAAATAATGTCTCGAATTTAAATTATATAAATGAAAAAAAAAAATATGTTGAAAGTTATGTTAAAAAAATGTTTGATTGTAAAAGCGAATTGGATTAGTAAATGATTGTTAATTCATAATTAGATTAGACAGGGCTACCACATGCTAATTTTTGAACTATTAATAGAACTTAAAATCCGAAGTTAGACATTATATAATTGAGTTGGTATGTTTTGCATTTATTATATAACTTGTCAATCATTTCGTTTTAAAGTATATATTTCGTTCTCACTTTTCAAATAAATTAAAAAAAATTATGAAATTTAAAATACGAAGGCTAATCTACCATTTTCGTAATCATAGTTTTTACTTGACATTATTGAGATAATGAATGCAAAAAAAAAATAAAAATGGAATAGATCATTAATTAATACCACGATGAAATGAGGGCATTTTGAGTCTTTGAGTCGATTTTGGCCAAATATGAGGATTTTACGAGCTCGACTCAATTTAGCTTAGTTAGAAGTTACGTTCCCATTTAACTGTCATTTTAATACAATGCACTCGAATTAAAAAAATGATTGAGATACATTAATTTAAAAATAGAAATACACTTTTACCCTTCAATTAATACATTTATGTTGGGACAATTCAAATTAGTTGTTGACTTAATTAATTACATATATGGGTAAGTTTGGAAAAAATACATTTAATATTCCCTTAATTTCTTAAAATGACAGTTAATTAAAAACTGATAAAGTATGTTTAGGTGACAGATAATTGGGAACGGAGGGAGTACTTCTTAATAGCTTATTACAAAAATCCTGGTCAACTGCATTTGGCCTCTTCTCACATGATTCCTCATCTTCAAGAAAGTTTCATTATTGGGAGGAAAAATGTGTCGATAATGTTATTATTGTTCAAAAAACTATTGCGCTCAAATTTAATCTAGAAAAAACTTGTGATCGTCCCGAATGGAATTTCACTAGTGATTGTTTGAGGATCTTTTATTTTCCTTCTGGTGTTATCTACCACATTATGAATTGTTAGGTGTAAAAACTTAAAGCCTTCAGCAAAGCTAGAGCTTCGCAAAGTAAACAATCAATAAAGTCGTTGTTTTGATATTTGAAGAAAAATGGGCTCGATATGATGTGTATGGTCCTGAGATAAATGTAAGAGGTGTGACAAGTAAATAAATATCAATTTTTAATACTTTTAGTTATTTTGATAATATGATTTTATATAGTGAGGACGGTGATAAATATGTGGTTGTAGATATTAACGGGTGTATGAGTTGTGTTTTCTTGCTTATGGGTAGCCAACCATGACATTATGATACATGCACAATGGAAGCTACCTCAAAAATTCTGCGACCTTAATTTGGATGAAATTTAAGTATGTTTCGGACACTTAGTAGAGGACGTTAGAGCATCAAAGAGCGGTGAATACGATTTTTATTTACACTAGATATGTGTAAAAAAGTGTAATTGGTATATAAGTACATAAGTATAAACTTAAATATGTAAAAAAGTGTAATCGGTATATAAGTACATAAATATAAACTTAAATGATAATAGTCAAATTTAGATATTTATTTTGACATAGTAAAATGCTAACAAGTATGTTGTCACATCTGCTACCAAATTCATAAATAGCATTTTGAATTTAAAATTATTATGTTACGTAACGTATTTTCTCCGAAATTGAATATGCAATTTTCTATTAAATGATATTCAAAGGGAGATTATATTTACACTCTAAAAAAGCGTTTTGCACTCCTTTTCCATTTCTTTATGAATGAAATGATATGTATACTCGTACTTGTAAAACCAATTCTAAATAAATTCATTTGGTTTTTAAATAGACATAATTTTTTTTATAGAAAATGAAAATGTATTCTCTGTAATTTTGTCTAATAGACAGTTAATTTTGATGAACAGTTGTCTTCCAAGTATAAAAGCCACCTTTTGTGTTAACATATGAAAAAAATACTATTTTCTCCAAGTCTAAAAAAAATACTTTTTACAACAAAGAGTATATGTTTTTCTTTGAAGGGTTTTACTGATATGGGAATGAAAGTCATTTTATTCATTAAACAAAAGGAAAGAATAGTTGCAAAAGGCTCTTCTTGGTTAACCTCAGGGCCACCGGTGTTCTCCGACAATGTGGTGATTAATTCGGGCTTTATCTGTGATTGGCCCGTAGAGTAACCGCTAGCGGAGAGGGTCTAATTCATACTATCCTTATATACGGAGTCCTACCACCGCGGAAAAATTTTACAAGAGTCGATTTTTACGGTGGGAATCGAACCCTTGTCAA
>JAOWBF010000027.1:2771290-2783707 GCA_028566175.1 Vinca major
ATTATATCCTCAGCATATCTTTTACTTAGAAGAATGAAAAGGAATGAGGAAGGGAGGGAGTATTATATGTGTGATAACAAAATTAGAAATGACCCTTTACTTGAAGAAAATAGTAAGTTAATTTTCTTCCCAAATCCATAAAAAATAAAGGCTTGTATGAAATGGTGCATTGTAATTTTATGATACAATACAGTTTATGGCCGCTCTTAAACACAAGACTTTAAATTTGAGAATAACAATAATATACTTTATTAAATCCCCAATAATATAAAATTTTGAAAATCAAACACTATATATGATTATGAGTTTACCTCGTGATCCAGGGAGAACACGTTTGGGATGAGGGGCCTTATGAGTGGGAATGGCCTGGACTGTTAAGAGAGGAATGCTAACAAGCCAGAGGAGGAAGATGGAGATTGACATTGTGGGAAAGCATTGGGAGGAGAGATCAGAGAGAAAGAGATGGGGAATTAGGAGAGATTTTTCTTTGATTTGATTCAGAAATGAAATTATGGAAATGGAGTCAAGAGTTTCCATCAAAGGCTCTGCATGAAACTAGAGAAAAATTCATTGATTATTGGTTTATTTAGCCCCTATTATCTACTGGTTTATAAATAAATATGCAATAATTTATCAAAATAGATATAAACTAATATTTAGTATAATAAGTATATAACAGCGCCTGTAGCTCAGTGGATAGAGCGTCTGTTTCCTAAGCAGAAAGTCGTAGGTTCGACCCCTACCTGGCGCGTGAATTTTAATTTTTATTTCTTTATATATCTTTCACAACCTTTTTTTCTTTCTTTCTATTATTCAAAGAATTTTGAGCTGTGGTTAATTATGATAATCATATGGTATGTGAATGAATCAAAGGTATTTAGTTGAGAATTATTTTCATTTCTTATACACTCTTTACTCTTTCGAACAAAAATAATATAGGATCGTTCTTCTGAAACTGACCCTACAACTCTCATACATGAATTGAGTGGACTCGGAGATTCCAATGTAGCAGCTACAAGAACTAAAAGTGAGGAGTAATCCTTTGAGGCAACTTTTCTATAAAAGTACAACTTTAGGAATCACTTCTATATGAAAACCAAAGAGAGAGAGAGAAAAAATGCAGGATTATATAATAAGTATTGCTCAAGCAGAAGCTCCAACTGGCTCAGCAACCTTGAGCCTGGAAGATCCATATAGTGTTTCCTCAAATCGAATGATCTCGTTCTTCGATCCATAAGCCACTTGAGTCCTTTCATCAAGTTCATTGATAACCTTATCTAAGACGGATTGTTTTCCGTCACTGCTGTATCCACCAGCTTTCTCAATCAACAGCCCCAATGGAGCCACCTCAAATAGCAGTCTCAGCTTCGCTTTGGCAGTTGGAGATGTCACATTTGTAAATATTCCCTTTTCTTTCACAATTATCTGCAATTTTTTTAAAAAAATAAGTTTAGCTCGTGAGATCCATGAACTTGAATTCTACTTACAGTACTGAATTTCAATTAGCCAAAAACTACGAGATATATATCGGACCTGGTTGACATCAGGCACCATGCCTCCTGTGTACCTCAAGGTGTATTTCTCGCGGACATAGTAGTCGATGAGCTGTTATTTAGAATAAAATCCAAGAGTTTAATTCAATTTCTGATATAATAGTAAACATGGATATGAACATAGTAAGGGTAAATAGAGAAACCTTGGCATATTCAGGATTGTCGAAAGTTGCCCTCAAGTTTCCAGGGGAGAACATTTTTCCTTCTGCAATTTCTGTTGTGTCTTTGACATGTTGCCATTTTCCTGTCCAATGAAGCAAGATCAATGAAAAAAAACAAATGCTACTCTCCCATTCCATAATATAAGTCGTTGGTAGTATAGAAAATCTATTTTACCAACGACTTGTATTATGGAATAGAGGAAGTACATATATGCATGATTGCTCAACATTTGTCGAAGGTTATATTATGTCCAAACCTTCATCAAGGAGGAGAAATTCATGGGTGCCAGGGCAGTCTTTAAGAGCAAGAACATAAGTTGTTCGAGGACCGAAGATTCCCATGGCTGCAGCAACTTGGTCTCTTCCAGTCACTCCAGTTAGCTTATCTCCAGGCCACACTCCAAAAATTGTGCCCACTGTGAAGTTTGTGTCCACAATACTTGAGCCATCAAGCGGGTCGAAAGCAACACTAAATCCTTCTGGTAACATTTTAGATAAGCTATATTAATGAGCATATATCTAATATCTCTATGGCGATAAGTGGAAACTCTCAGCGACTAATCTTACCTCCTTCCATGTCTTGAAGCTCTGGGACTTCCTCAGAGCAAGCATATTTGCAGGAGTGCGAGTACTTCAAGGCCTAAATATGAAGGAATTGAGATTTAATTTTGTTAAACTTTGAAAATCTTTAAGTACGATCAATTTCCCCTGTTTCAACTTCTTGATCTATTGTGTATTGTTCATTTTATCTGCTGAAACAGATTAGCATAACAAAAAAGCCTTCCTCGCCATTAGTATCTTGCAGCATTGTGACATCTCGGGAGAATTGATGACTGCATCTTTGATGCACTGCTAGTACTAGTAATTTTTAGTTGGCTAGTCACAAATAGCCCCCACATAGAGCTACAGAATAAAGGATTATCCTGGACCTAGGCCGAAGTATGGATGGTGATTTTCAAATCTCGTAGAAAATTCCTTACATGATTACTAATGGTGATGGCACAATATATTTGAAGTTGGAAGGCACAAAACTTGAAAAGAAAAGGGCAGAAATCTAGGGTCTAACCTCAAAAAGAAGGTTGTTGGCAAGCATATCAACAGCAAGCTGCTCATCTCCAAAAGTGTTGACACAAGCTGTTCCTCCACAAGAAGCTGTTCTTACTTTAAATGCAATTGTTCTAAGTGCTTCTCCCATGCACATCATCAGCCTAATCAGCCCTTTATCTGGGGTTGCCTTTGAAAGAAACTCCTCCTATACAACAGCTCATATAATTAAAAAAAAATTAATACCGCCACGGGCGTCACTGATCTAATTATCTGTGGACAGACAAGTTCATCAAATTACTTACGAGGCTGTCGCCAATCTCGCATTTAGTGACAAGGGAGGAGGAGTTCTTGGACTTGGAAACTTTAATTGATGATCTAGGCGCGATACGAAGCGATTCTCCAAATAATGAGCTTGATTTCAGATTCTATAAGTTAAAAAAATAAAATCATGTTAATTATTAAAAACTCTTCTTCACAAGTTAAAGAAAGAGCATGTTATAAGTATATATATGCCTATGTCATGCTTTTCCGAGTAAGAGCCAGACTCTACACTAGTTCGGATCAAAGAAAATAAAAATAAAAAATGTATATGCATCATGATGATATTATTTATACCTTTGAAGTAAAAGAGGGAGAAATGGAGCGTGGAGAAAGAAGAACAGTAGAATGGTGGGAAGTAAGATTAGGTAGAACTGGTGTACGAGCACAACATGCAATCCCAGTTTCCATTGTTAGATAAAATTCTTGGAATTCTGCTACCAGTTAGTTTAAACGATGATCAATCAGTGAGGATTGGTAAAGGAGGAAGATGAGTTTTTGGGCAATGGAGAAAATGAGAAGTGAAGATAAGCAGATAATGGTGTTGCGCCACGTGGCGGCTGATGATGAGCAGATAGGGCTGATATAGTAGACTGGGAATGAGAGGTTAATTAGAATCGTTACGTTTGTGGTGTATGTCCATTCAATCCATCAAAATTATTTTATTTGGATAGAACATAAATTTTTGGAAGGAAATGCATGATTTTTTTGGGATAAAAACTATTCTCTTAGGTTTTTAACCCTTGAACAAAAAAACATTAAAATATCCCCTGAATTACAAAATGTATCAAACAAATGTCATCTTTGCATACATTTCTAACATTACAACGCAACAAAAGTTTAAGATATATGGTATTTTGAACAATAATATACCAGAATTAAAAGTGCTCCTAAATTTTTTCTACTGCTCGAGCCGCTGACCTTTTATGATTGACCGATTATGTAACAAGATGTATTTACAATAACGCATGATAGTCCACACATTGGATCAACTTAGAATTTGATTTTGTGGGGTGTGGAAGCTATAGATGTACCAAAGATATAATTTGAATGATTATTTATCTATCGTTTATAGTTTTTTTCTTAGTTTTCGAGATAAAATTTTCAGATAAGCACTTGGATCGTCGATATTTATTATTTTTCAGATAAATTTTTCCTAGATTGTCTGCAAGAAAGGTACCTAGGAGATGAGTCGGTTGCGGAGGAAGAAGAAAGTAGAAGAAATTTAGGTTTTTTAAGGTGTCTAATATGAACTTTCCAAAATATCCTCATGTTTTGAGCTTTCGTCACGATATAACGGTATAAATGGACGAAAGGGTTGCACTTGATACGTTTAGGTAGTTTAGGGTGCAAAATTGACATTTTTTGTTTGAGGGTAAAAAACAACAAAAATCGCAAATAATTTAGATGTGTGGATGCATTTTACTTTTATTTTTATTTTTTATTTTTTGAGAGAAAAGAAAATACACGATGGAAAGTAAAAAAAAGAAGAAGATAGAATGGTGTGTTTGCTTATGTGACTAAAAGGAGGGCTACAATTGCAACAAATCTATATTTTTGAAGTGTAAATTTTTATCAAAAAGAAATTGAAAGAATTTGAAGTAGAAAAACTGCTGAAAGAAAAATCAAATGTCATTTTCTTGGTTTGAAAGCCCTTAAATGAAAAAAGAATCAGATAGGACGGCGACTTGGACGGAATCCATCTCTAAATAATCTCATGATGACAGTATTACCCTTTCCCTTCCATGAAAATGCCATCAAAGTCCCATCTTCTCCATGATTCGGCTCAACGATGAAGATTCGGATCATCAATAACTGGAGATTTTCCTGATCATCGAACAGTGTTTTACCTCCGATTCTTATACTTCCTGCCGTCTTCCATCTTTTCTCAAGTAAAATGTTTCCCTCCACGATGCATTCAATATATTATTATTATTTTTTGAAATTGGAATTGTTGCGTTGTTATTATTATTCCATTTTTGTCCGCTGAAGATTTGTTGATAGTTTTTTGGTCAATGGTTTATGCTGTTCGCAGATTTTTGCAGAATCTGGAAAGTTATTTTAACTTCTCAACTCTTTTTGAACGGTTTCTGCTTTGATTATAACTCATATTTCTCTGTTTCATTTATTTATTATATGTTCGTAGTAATTTTACCGTTCTGTAAATTCATTTTTTTTTGGCAATTCATGAATTGGTGATTATGCTCTTTCTTAGTTTTGGTTAATTTCGTTAAGGATAAAGTGATTGATTGATTTATTTACTATCTGATCTTTTGGCGGGTGGTAATGTGATTGGTGGTTTTACAAGGAAAGTAAAGTAAAGTTATGATTCTTTTGAAATAAATGTAGTTTGAATTGACTGTATCTGTGAGTAAGAATTACAAACAAAATCTGTGGCTCCAGGAATCGTAGCGCTGTGACATGGAAGATAGTTCAATTAGCTTTGAAAAGTGATTTGCTCCTTTTGCTATTCTCTAGGTTGGGATTAGATAGAGTTTGAGTTTTTTAAATTTTCTCTCGTGAGAGGAGATGTGGGGTAAGAAAATTGAAATCTGAAAATTGAAATGTTGAACAAATGCACCTGTTTGCTATAACCAAATGCCGTATGCTGATGCAGGTCTCCGAGGAATTTGGTATGTCTTTTGAGGAGTTCAAATTGAGTTTTGGTTTGCTGGTAACCCCCCATCATACAATGTCTGCTTATGGCCATCAAATGGAGCGGGAATTTTCTGCTCGTAGTCTTTCAAGCAGAGGAGGTTCAGGTGTCAACATTTATCATTACTCTAAACATCAAATTGAAGTTCAGTTATTATGCTAGAGTTATGATAATCAAAATTGTCCTAGAAAGTGAAAAAGACATTCAAACCAGTTATGGTTTAATTTTGTGATATAATGTTAATCAGGTATTACTTTGAATTTTCTAAAAGATTTCAGTTAATATACTTCTAAAGTTGAAGATGATTGAGTAAAATTGCAATGAAACTGCAATCTATAACAAATGCGTGGAGAAAATGCGTTTGTGTGTGGGTGGGTGGGTGGGGTGGGGGGTAAAATTTACAAAAGGACATTTTACTACTGAAATCAAGGTCTTACAATGTTTTGAGTATTTGCATTTTAACAATTGGTAGCTTACAAGTTCTCAGCTTTGCTCTCAAATTGAATTACTAAACGATTCTTCTGATTCAGTGCAGAGGTGGAAAGCCGTTATGCAGTGGAGACTGGAATTTTCATGTCATCTTTTGCAGCTACAGTTTTCATTGCTGGGCTTGTAACAGTTGGCGTCTCATTAATGACGTTGCTGATTGCATTAGCTGTAATGTTACAGTCCTGTCAGAGTAAGAATGCCGGAAATATAGAGTTGCAAAAATCTGCTGATCACCATCATTATTGCAGAATTCTCGTTCTGAATTTAGAGCTCAACCACTTGGGTTCTGATTCTTTACCTACAGTATGTCAAAAATACACGGCTCAATATATTAGAGATGGTCATTACATGAAAGAATTGAATATTACATTGACGTTGATTAAGAATTACTTCAGTAGTCGTAGACCAGGTGAAGATGGACAAGATGCAGTGTTGATGGATGCAGATGATTTTTTTGCTTCAGAGCTTTTATATATCCATCAGTTACAAAAACGGTATTTTTCTTCTTTCCTATCTAAGCCTCTTGCTGTCACCCACCCTGCTTACAGGTTGTTCTTTTTTATGCGCATGACATGGTTTGTTGATTACTTCTACAGAAGAAGGCATGCTTTAAAACTGAAAATATAACATTTGCTTCTACCTTAATATTCTGTTTGCATCATACATGGGATGGGATCAATATTATTTTCTCATATTTAGGAAAATCTATCATTTAATACTTTTGTTTTGATGAAGAAACAAACTGCAATTATATGATTGTTCTCACAAACAGTATTGTGTGAACAGATTAACATCATAGTTTATAGGGGTATGCTTCATTTCTGCCTGATTACCAAGGAAGGAAGTTTTAAAAAGTCTACATCATAGTCTTTTCGCAAACATCTTCCTTCTGAAGGTGTGTATTTAGGAATTAGGGATTTAGTGGCCGATATTTAATTGATGCTGCAATTATTCTATTCATCCGGTTAGTTAGGATAATCAAGAGCTTTTTCTTTTTTGGCTGTGGTATACATAGCTTAGGCATAAGCTCACTAATGTCGTTGATATACTTCATGGTGCAGATTTGATCAATATGCTTGCTCTGATTGTATCAAAGAGCCAAAATACCCAAATCAGATGCTTCTTCATGAATTGTATATGAAACTTCGGGCGAGGGGCTGGCCATTGATTTTGTTATCAAGGAAATCAGAGAGACATCATGATGCTATCGTAAAGCATCTCCTTTCAATTGGATGTCGTGATTGGTCATCATTGATTACGAGGTACTGTCTATATCTGAGAGCCTTCTTAAAGAATTCAACAGAACCACATTATTAGCCTCCTTAAAATTCCAGAGACATTCTCTCCTCTGAGATTCGGTGATCTTATTGTTGTTGTAATATTCTCAACTTTCCTGCTTTCTTCTAGTAAGGTCACCTATATATAAAGGCATATGACAGGCTCTTCGGCATATTTGAGTGACAGGCTCCCATTTTTTGGCTGGCATTTGATTGATTTACCATGCGAGTTCATTTTCATGACTTCTAACTTCTTATTATGTTCTCTTTTTAGTGACATTTGCAAAATATCTGATTGTCATCTATATGACCAACTGTAACGTCTAATGGTGATGCAGAATGGACAGCGAGATGGAAATGGACAACCAAGAATACGTCTCCAGAATTATAGCTGCAATTAGCAGTCAGTGGGATTTTTTAACTGGCTCCGGCACATCGACTCAGAAATTCAAGCTTCCAAGCTTACATAGTGAAAGCAGCAACCTGAAAGAGGAGTAGGATTTCGGATAGAGAAGGATGGTAGTATTGGTAAGGCTCCATACATCGGGACTTTCCCTAAACACTGTTGATGCGGGAGCCTTGTGTACTGGATACGACTTAAGATGGTAGTATTGGTCATATGATTGCATTTTCTACATGTATGTATCATCCATGTCCTGCTGGGCTTTTCAAGGAAAAGGAATGGTAGAAGAGAACTCATAAATTTGTAGAAGTTCTATAATTTTTCTTGTTTCTTTAAAAGGTTGCTTACTCATTGAATACTTGATCCTTAATTCGAAATACTAAATATCATATCCTTGAAATGTAATGAAAGAAGCTAGAAAAATGCCCCCTAACTAGTAAGATTACTAGCACATCATACAAGAATAAGATATGTATATTACAAAAAGAAAAATGAATAAGTAAACTCACTCAAAAAAAAAAATTCAGATGGGTATACGTCCGGGTCTCAAATTGGACTTATGTGTAGGAATATACCTAATAATTCTGCTGTAAATCTAAATTGTATGTGGGATCATAGACCACTTAACCCATATTGAGTCACATCACTTTTTTTATTAAAAAAATATAAACACTTCTCATTTTGGTGCAAGTAAAGAGGGTTTTTTTTAATTAAAAGATGTTATGTGGCTCGATATGAATCAAATGGTTTATAACCCCACATATTACCCAGTTCCACAACAAAAAAATTCGAAATTTACCTATCTAAAAAAAGAAATTACTTGTGATATTTAAAATTTGAAGAAAAAAAATTAAATATATGGCGGGCTTCTGTAACCGCTTCACAAGTGGACAACAAACTTCTTCACGCGCCACAACTTCTCCTTCATATGGCGTGACCGAAATGTCCCCTAAATTAAATAAATGTATTTCAAGCAGCCCGACTATGGTAGAGTGTATTTTTTATGGACAGTTCGAAGAGATAAACAACATCATTGAGATAATTTTTAATAAATATTGAAGACAAACGTTTTCAGAAAGATATAAATGACTAACAAATGTTAAATGAATACTGATTTTGCTAATGTAATTCAAGAAAGATAGAAAAATAATTCAATTTACCCAAAAAAAAAAACGGAATTTGTCAAAATGAATAGGATAGTTAAATTTGAAAATAAATAAATAAAAGAAAAGTTAAATAATATATGGCGGGCTTCAGTAACCGCTTCACAGCTGTACAACAGAACCAAAAGGAAAAGCGCGCCATTTACAGCAAACTTCTTTGTTGAAAATCAAGCGCCCCACTTCTCCTCCTTCATCCTCATGGCGTGACTGAAACTCCCTTCTCAGTTCTCTCTCTCTCTCCTTTCTTAAACCTCCCACCCCTTCTTTGTCTCTCTCTCATTCATTTCCTTCTCTCCCAAGAAACTAACCAACCAACCAGCAAAAATAATGGCCGCCATTGTCACCCTTCTCCAAGCTCTGATCTTAGCCGCCACCGCCACTTTCACCGTCATGAGCTCCACCACCACCACCTCATCCACCACAGTAGGAGTCACCTACGACCCAACCTCTTCCCACCTTCCTCCGCCGGAACAAGTAGTCAAAACTCTTCGTTGCCTTCCCATCCCAACCGTTCGCATCATCAATCCGACTCCTGCCGCCATTAGAGCTTTCTCATACTCCAACATCTCTCTGCTCCTCACAGTTCCCAACCACTTCATTCCTTCCTTCGCCGCCAACCGTTCCGACGCTTCACAGTGGCTTTACAACAACGTCTTACCTTTCCACCCGCGCGCTCGCGTTTCAGCTATCTCCGTCGGCAACGACGTCGTTTCCTCTCCTTCTACTATGTCGGATCCGTCTTACGCTTTACTTCCCGCCATTAAAAACGTCCACAAGTCTCTTATCGAGCTCGGTTTGAAGTCGATTTCTGTTTCGACAACTTTCACCTTCATAAACATCATGGCGACGTCGTTTCCGCCTTCCGCCGCCGAGTTCAACCAGCCGATTTACGATATCGTCATCAAGCCTCTGCTCCATTTTTTGAAAGAAACTAATTCTACTTTCATGGTAAATGTATATCCGTACAATATCTATATGCTCCGATCCGATTTACCGATTGGATACGCTGTATTCGAGGAAGGTCCGTTTAATTTCCGAGATGATATCATCACCGGTATTCGGTACCGGAACTTGTTTGATATGATGGTTGATGGTGTAATTTCTGCCATGGCTATGACTGGACACGATAATATTTCGCTTATTGTGACGGAGACCGGATGGCCGAGTTCCACTAATTCAGGAAGCGGCGGCGCTTTACCGGCGGAAACTGAGGCTAGTCTGGCTTATGCCGAAACGTACTTGCTAGGTTTAATTTCGCACTTGAAGTCCGGATTGGAAACTCCGTTGAGGAAAGGAGGACTTGCGGGAGTTTACATATATGAATTATTTGATGAGGAAAATCCAGATTCGACCAGTGACAACGTCACTCATCAATTAGGGCAGGGTTGGGGGATTTGGTACCACAATATGAGCTCGAAGTACAAGATAAAGGAATTCTCGCATTGTAATGGTGGAGGATGGACTCTGGAGACTGCTCCGTTGGTGATTGTTTTGGTAATTGCTATCTTGCTGCTCTGGTAGATCATTTGTGTGGTTTTCAGAATTTGCGGTTAGTGTTTGTTTAATTTCTTCTTGATGCAGAGTTTAGTGATTTACAGAAGTTTTGTTGATTGAGATCTATTAGATGTTGAATATAGTCTGTGAAGATCAAAAGCATAATTGTAGTTAGTAGAGTTTTTTATAGATTGATTTCAGCATATGCAACTATGGATACTTAATTGCTTGTAAATCTGAAGAAATTTTTAATCAATACAAGCATTTAGCACTTTTATCTCTTTCTACATTTGTTGCATTGGCTTTTTTATCTTGGAACTTCTGACTGCTGCTGTGCTCTGATACTCCTAGGATGAAGTTGGTAATAGAGCTTTCGTTTGAAAATGTTAATTTAGAAATGTGATTGTTTGTGATAGAAGAATTAGAATTGAAATGAAGTTCAATTTTCTGGAGACAAAAATGTTACCCAAACACTCCCTAAGAATCCAGTACTTGATTCCCAGAAATTCCTTCCCAATCCATCACTTCAATGAGGTAAAAGATACTTGCAATTGGCTTCATTTAGACACTCTTCTGACCATTTTAGAATGCAAAATGATCAAAAAGCAAGTAGAGAAGAAAGGTTAAGCATATCGATGCGTCTATAAATTATTATACACATTTTTTTTTAGTACATAAATTGTTATACATTATCCTAATAACCCTTAATATATACACATTGACATTTTATCGTTTTTTGTGTGCTGAATAACATCGCATTTATCGTTGAATTAATAATTCACTTAAACTTTACACGTTGTGTACATCATATGTGTTTTAACTATGAAATTTTAAAATTAGAAACGTACCTATATATTATCTTCTTAAAAAATAATTTTTTTTTTGAAAACAAAATAAATTTCTTAGCATACCCCATTCCAGATCGGTACAAAATTGGTAGCTAGAGAGCTGGTCCAAATTTGTCCCTCCAAATTAAACCTAGACCCAACTCCGTACCAGCCCAATATAAGTTCTGTACGGGACCCATACAGGCCCGACGGGCTGGTCCATTTTCCATCTCTCTTCCTCCCTCTCTATCAGTTCAATTTCCCCACCATCACCTTCATATCCATCCATCCACTTCCAACCCAATCTCTCTCATATTTGCTGGGTTTTAAATAGTATATAAAAAAAATCCACAATCCGGGCTCTGCATTTACTCTTTCTTAAGTCCTGAAATTCTCTTTTTGACTTTGATCAAGAAGCTGTTCATATATCAAGAATCAAGTCCAAGAATATCTTTTCCAGAAAGATATGCTTTTTGATTTGATGCTCAAGATTTCCCTTTACTGTAAAAATCTAAGTTCTGCATTTTAACTCTTTTATGCTTCAGATCAGTTTTTATACCATTCCGGGTTCTCTGTGTCACTCCCTATAATACTACTCTCTGCAACATTCCTACACTAGGATTTTTATTTTATTTATATATGAATGAAAGTTTTCATAATTTAGACTGTTATATAGAGAGCCTTACAGGGAGGGACGATGAGATATGAACCGGTTTTTTTATACCATATGATGTAATCAAGTGCTGTTGTTTCTGTTCCTGATGAGTAGAATTCAACCTAAGAAGAGAAAGGATTGGATTAATTGAAGAGTTGAAGTAAAAGAGTTGAAGAAGCTCAGATCTAGAGATAAGAATAGCGGTAGCATTTTCATTTTGAAGTTAAAAGCTATGTCTTTTAGTGGGACACAACAGAAATGCAAAGCCTGTGAGAAAACAGTCTATCCGGTGGAGCACTTGTCTGCTGATGGAATTAGCTATCACAAATCTTGCTTCAAATGTTCTCATTGCAAAGGCACTCTTAAGGTACCTA
>JAOWBF010000027.1:2901594-2912330 GCA_028566175.1 Vinca major
CTCTTGGTCTTCATGAAAAGATTCCAACTTAAACATGAGCATTTTCTCCTCCGAAAGGACCAAAGGGCCATGCATACGTAACATGAGTAGGCGGCCCTCGATATCACTAATCTGGCGAGCCAGTCCCCAAATCTCCCCAGCTCCTAACTTTTGTAAAGCATTTTTTATGTCAAGAACCTTCCTAAAACCTTTGCGGTAGTGACGGATTGCATGGGCTTTAAACCCCTTCAAGTCCGAGCACAAGCCTGGTGCCTAGGCAAAAAAGGTTCAAACCTCTGTAGTTTTTAACCCCAGTAAATCAACCCATTTGACATTTTTCTATCCGTTACATAAATATGAAGTGATCCGACCCTTTACGCGATAATAATACAACTGAGACCTCATCCTCCAAGTATCTGTAATAAGCCTCTATCCAAACTCTTATAGACTGTGTAAGGATCATCCTGGCCATTGCACCAAGTATATTTCGGCCCTGAGTACCCCATATCAAGAAGATCCGAACTAGAGAGAGCCTCTCTAAATTGATCAAGTTGTCTTTGTGGTCGTTGAGCAATCCTTGTTTTTTCATCATTATACAATATCTCGTTAAAATCACCGACTACAAGACAAGACAAATTCTGTAATTGTGATAAACGTGTTAATAAAGTTTAAGACTCATGTCTTAGTTCATGTTTGGGATTGCCATAGAAGCCCGTTATACGCCACTTCGAACCAACATCCTCAGTTACATATGCATCAATGTGGCCAAGAGAGTGACTAAGAATATTAATATTTATTTCAGAATTCCAAAGTAGTGTAAGACCACCACTTCTGTTTACACGAACAACAAAAAAATTTGAAATATTAACTTAATACGAATAGCAACCATATTTGAACTGAAAAGTAAATTTTCTGAAAGGAAAATTACACTGGGGTTTACAGCAGCAACTAGACTGCACAAATCTTGAACTGCCCAGGAACTCCCCAATCCCCGACAATTCCAAGCTATTGTATTCATTGATATCTGCGGGGATGCTCAGCAACCCCCACCGCTGGTTCACTATGTAGTCTATGCAAATCATCACCCGCCTGCAGAATGTTATTATCCTCAACTAAGACATGCTCCAAGTGTTTCACCCTCTTCAAATCTCAAAACCTTTCCTGTTAAGCGTCCGATTGGTCCTTTGTATGATGCCGTTTGGTGACTTTGATAATCCTCCGAGGCTGGCACACTGTAACCAGTTCACCCACCGCCGAAATAGGTTCTACGATTTTAACTGCCTCTCCAAGGCTGCTCAGGTAGGCATTCGGATCAGAGTGTCGAACAAAAATATCAAATGGCATCTCCGTTACGCCCCCAAGATTAATCCCAAACGGAATTTTACCAATCTCCATTAGGTCCACCGGCTTTGCGGCACAATCTTTGTAACAGTGACCTAAAATACCACAGTAAAAACAAAGTTTTGGTAACCTCTCATACCTTACTTTAAGAAGCCTCTCAATTCCTTCATGCAATCGTAGCTTAGCGGCGCAAAGGTTTGGTTAAATCAATGAGTACCCGCAACCTCAAGAAGTTGTCTCCTTTTCCGCCTACCACGACACAGACTTGTATCTCATGACAGTTACTGAACCCCTTGGCCAGCCTAGCCGCCACCTCCAAACTCACCAAAAGCCGATCTCCCACCGCCACATGAACCCAATAAAATTCCGACTTAAAATCCACAGGCTTTGGGACGTAATCCGGCTTCCATGTACGAAGCACTACAACTTGATTATCAAAACTCCATGGGCCATTATTGAGTACGAATACCGCCTCTTCATCGGTGCCAAAAAAGAACTGATAAAAATCATCGTCCAAACTTTGGATATGAAAATCCCCACAACGCCAGGATCGAGTCATGGAAGACTTGAAACCCGAGTGGTTTATAGGGCTGTACGCATGTACCCGCCCCACCAGGCTGCGTTGGGATTCTGCCAGACCAGTCATCAAATCCGCAGCTGTAAGATCAATTTTTGCAGCTTCCTCTTCCGTCAAGGTGATTGATTCCAATTGCAAGGCAAGTTCGTGGTCCATTATGTGAACTTTGGTGCTGAGAATAACAAAGGATGTTGAAAAAGAGAGGGATTGGACACAAAATTGGCTGAGAAACAGAGAAAGTAACCAGAAAATTTATGAAACCCTAGTTGGAAAACCCTAGTCGACTAGGGAGAATAACAAAAGTTACTATAAATTTATATGAACTTAATTCATATTAGAATTTTTTCCGTTTTATATTGACCTTCGCTAATCCCCACAAAAGAAAAAGAAACACATAAGAGAAAAGATTCTAATACTAATGCTTTATAAGTTGAAACAGCGTGAAGAATATTATTTTAGATCGTCTAATCAATAGTTCTTCAAAACTTTTACCAATTCTTAACATTCTAAAAACTTTAAAGTTAAACTCAATTTGTTATCGTGTGTTTCAATATTTTTGTATTTCTAAATCTGCCACTGTCCATAAAATCCTAAGATTTTGTATGTATTAACGCATGCACACAAGCAAAATCAAACACACCCCACAAAGCAAAACAAGAAGTTATGTAGATGTGATGTATACAATACAAACTTCTGCATGCTGTTTTTTATTTTGTTGGTGTGCAATTATGGCCGATTCAGCGTTTCTATGTTTAGGCGGTCAAATATATAAAACCCACAAAAATAATTATTTGAGGTACGAAAACAAATATTTTAAAGTATTTATTTGAAAACTTTTATTTTCTAAAAATATAATTATAATTTTTCAAAATTTTGGAGACAATAGCCATTGCCATTACGAACCCCTTAGATCTACCATTGTGTGTGACTGTGTGTTTTTCAGCTTTTGAGAAAATTTGTGTAATTGAGTTGTAACATTCACATTCTTTCTCAATTTTCCCAAATGTGGTCTGACAAAGCGAAGCGAATTCATGATGGCCATGCAAATGTCCTTCTCGTCTTTGTTTTCTAATTGAAACCCTACTTTGGTAACAAATTTTCTTTCTTCATGCTGCTTTTGGTGGCCTTCATGGGGGTATTTCTGTCTCATTTTTCTATCCATCATTTGGTAACCTCTCTGAAGTTCCCACACCATGATCCATTTTTTTTAACCTCAATAGAGGAGGTGGGTCTCACAAGGAGGCAGATTATTAATCTTCACGTAGGAGAGGAGTATCGAACCTGCGCCCTTTCAGTTGCAGGTCGGTGTCCGCCCCACTGGGCTAGAGCACCTCCGATGATAAAGAGAGTTAACACTTCATTGTAACTCCTATTTTGACCCTTAATTTTTCGTTTCTTTCTACTCTGCAAGCACAATAGCACAAGCTGTATGAATCCCGTTGATGTGCGGTAACAGACCCTTTCCCTACCAACAAAAAAAAGCGCAAAAAAGGGTCCTAAGCCAAGATGGAATTCCTCGAAAGAAAACCATGAATTGGAAAAAATTTCCCCAATTATTGTATTTTTCAAATTGAAATTACCAAAATATTGTACATATTGATAGTCTTTTCAAAATATAGAAATCATTCATGATATAATCGTTTTTTAAATTTTAATAAAAATATTTTTGACAGACGTAATTTATTTTTTTTTGAAAGTGTCTTTGGCAGAAACGCTTTATTCAGAATGTAAAAAGCACATTTGCCAAGAATGATTTCTCATTAAATCATATTCGAGCCACAAATTATTCTTGGTATTCTAAGTAAATATATTATAAATTATTCATCCAATTATTCTTGGTACGAGCAATATCTATATTTTGGTATGAACATTAAACATAGAGTATTTTGGTAATTTTCTTCAAAAAAGAGAAGAAAATAAAATAGCATAAAAATCATGATTTAGTGACCGTTCATACTCCACCTTCCTTTGCATTAGAAGAATACTACCTCCCTTCCAAAGTACTTCACACATTTACACTTTTTATACCTATGAGAAAATGAATAAAAGGAAATTATTATAAAGAAAATAGTTTAAAATGATCTGAATTAATGACTAAAAATTATTGTTAATGATTAGTTATAATAAATCATGGACGATAGTGAAAAATAACAATAAATATGATTAATTTTTTGAAATGTATCATATAATTTGAAATATACAACTACAAAATATGTAATTTGAAAAGAAAGCAGTAGAATAAAAGGGCTCATCTATCTATCACCCGGCGTAGGCAAATCCACACGATAAGTGTAGCGGGTCGTCTCACCATCTGAACGGTTGGTGAATGGACAACTTGTGATGGAACCTTAATGAGAGAAAATTCAATCCTAATATCATTATTGTGGATTAGCTTCACAGTCTATCACATATTTATCTCTAGACGTGAGTTCTACCCAATTAATGTGAGGGACTGTGAGACTAATTCTATAAGGAAAGTCCTAGGAAGCGATGAAGCACTTAGGAATGGGTTCATTCAATTGTTTATTTTATTTTATAAAATGATAGTTTTGATATAAACCAGGTCTATTAGATTATGTGGTTCATAACTGTTCACATCGCTCCATAATAAAGAAAAGACAATTCTGTAATGACGTGACGTATTTTTAATCACAAGATACATATGGACCTGGTGCATATTAAAATTTTCCTTTATAAAATGGCTCATCTTTAAGAAGTAAAAACTGCCTCCAAAGGGCAATTCACCCATAATTTCTAATTGATCTCTCTCTAGGTTGTTGGTTCATCATCGTACCAACTACCAAGTTTCCAAGTTCTCAATCTATAGTTTGATTTCATGGAAATGGAACTACCAAGGAAAGGCAGTCGCGTGCTACTATTTCCTCTGCCCTTCCAAGGCCACTTAAACCCCATGCTTCAGCTAGCTGAAATCCTTCATTCAAATGGCTTTTCTATTACCATTATCCACACCAACTTTGGTGCACCAAAATCTGAGAACTACCCACACTTTGACTTCCATTCAATTTCTGTTTCTTTGTCTCAATCTGAAGCTTCAATGACCAATGTCAGGGAACTCATCTGTGAGTTGAATGTTAAATGTGTCGAACCCTTTAGGCTTAGATTGTCAGAGTTGTTGGCCGATACTTCAAAACCTCGTATCTCTTGTTTAATCCCAGATAGCCTCTTGCATTTCACGAGAGCTGTTGCTGATAGTTTTCAGATCCGGCAAATTGTTCTAAGAACTGGTGGGATCTCTTGTTTTCTTACGTATGCTAATTTTCCCCTTCTGCTGGAGAAAGGATATCTCCCTATTCAAGGTTTGTTGTACTATGTATGTAACTGTCATGGTTGCTACTGATAATTGGGAGGGTAAAAAGTGTCTAGGGCTCTTCAACTTTTTTCGATAGACCACGTTACTTAACATGATCAAGTTCGGGGGAATTTGGAAAAAAACATGTTCCGACCCTAAAACAAGCTGCAAATGGGAAAAATGTGAAAAATAGAAGGAAAATGTGTATGTTGAAGACTGATTTTTTATTCCTCTAGCGCCTTTTTTACGAGTCAAAATATACTTCTTTTAGAAATGCCCCGGGTTTGGTCATATGGTCTTATTCCGTCCAAATTTAACAACAAAATTGGATGAAAGAATCATCATTAATACTTTAAAAAAGTTCAGGGAAAAAATATTTTGGATTTTACCACAATCGAGAAAAATTGAGGGGAGAATGAACACATTTTACCCTCTATTAGTACCTTGATAGGTCTTGCGTGTTAAATTATACTGAATTTACCTATTCTTACTTATAGTTTTTTTTATGATGAGAACATTCAATTTCTGAGGGAGCTAGTATATCTCTTTATTGTCTTGTCTTATTTATAGTCCGCTTGTTTTTCAGGTTCTAGACTAGAAGAGGTAATTACAGAGCTTTCTCCGCTCAGAGTGAAAGACCTTCCTGTGCTTGATGCTAACCAATTGGAAGGACTTTGTGAATTACTGAAACTGATGATAGAAGAAATAAAGGCATCTTCAGGCCTGATTTGGAACTCATTCGAAGAACTCGAAGAACCCGCATTGACCACTTTGCGGCAGATGATGCTTTCCATCCCACTTTTTCCAATTGGGCCATTTCACAAACACTTTCCAGGCAGCTCCAGCAACTTGATAACGCCAGACAAAGGCTGCATTTCCTGGTTAGATAAACAAAAGCCCAATTCCGTGATCTATGCTAGCTTTGGAAGCGTTGCACAAATGGATGAAAAACAATTCTTGGAAATTTCATGGGCATTAGCAAATAGCAACCACCCTTTCCTTTGGGTAATTAGGCCAGGCCTAATTCCAGGCTCAGAATGGTGGCTAGAATCTTTGCCAGAAGGGTTCCTGGAGAAGTTGGACGGAAGAGGACACATTGTCAAATGGGCACCTCAACTGGAGGTTTTAGCACATCCTGCTGTTGGGGCATTTTGGTCGCATAACGGATGGAATTCGACTGTGGAGAGTATCTGTGAAGGTGTTCCAATGATCTGTATGCCATTTTTCGCAGATCAATTGTTTAATGCAAGATATGTAACCCATGTTTGGAAAGTTGGTTTGGCGGTTGAGATTGGATGGAACAGGAGAAAGATTGAAGGGGTTATAAAGGAATTGATGGAGGAAGAAGAAGGTAAAGAGATCAGGAAAAGAATGTTGCAATTGAAAGAGAAGGCAAATGTTTGTCTCAAGCCCGGTGGATCTTCCCACGAATCTATCAAGAAGCTAGCTGATTTGATTTCATCGTTTTAATAGATTTTTGGGCTCTTGATTAAGCTCTACCTCCCGAATAATTTCAAATGTTTGTCACTTCTATTTCGAGTTTTCGGTCTCATTTTGTATTTAATTATTTATAAACTCCATGCATTCTTTTAAAGGGTATGATGTCTTAATTTTAGATTAGTCTTACAATCAAACAAAATTCTTCATGTATTAATGTTTAATTCTTAAACTAAATCTAAAGAGAGTTTGAGTCTTAATTTAATTTCAAAATCAAATAAGACTCCATCTATGTACACTCATAATCTTCAAAATGGTTCATATGCTACTGATTTTCTTGTCAAAACTGAAATTTTCTTACTTAATAAATTATGTTATTGTAGTATCATTGTTACTCGATTGAAATTTTTTGTGATAGAAACTATAAAGCATACCCTATTGTATTTGGTTATCTTACTAGTATTAATATATTTTACCTGACTAAAATTACAAAATTGAGAATTATTGTAAACTTAACGGATTGACTATTTTAATTTACAAAGGACAAATTTTTTATTCATAAAAGAAAGGACAAGAACCTCTATAAATCACAGGTAAAAATTGTATGTATTTTTATATGTTTTAATTCATGTGTTCGACCATTTATAATTTGTCATGTAGACATTTCTTCTAATTATATATTCACATGGTCAATTGTGTAGGGCGGATCCAGGATTGAAATTTAGGGTGGTCCCTCAACAATTTAGGAGGAACCTACGAATTTTGTTGCATATTAGACAATTTAGGATTGAAATTTAGGGTGATCCCTCAACAATTTAGGGTGCAAATTAAACTTGTTTCTTTGATTTTGGGTGGTCCTGAGTATACTTGGACTGCTCCTTGGATCCGTTCTGCAATTGTGAGTAGTTGAGCACAAAAAAAATATAACATACACGAATACATACGATTATTTGTCATACGATCTATATAAACCCATAATATATTCTCCTAATTCTCAACTTCTTATTCTAGTATTCAATACCTTCTCAATTCAATGAAATGGCAACCCAATTCATCTCTATAAAACTCTACATTTCCTGTTTCTTCCAACAACAGTCTTCTTCTGTTTTCCCACTTGCCCCTTTTACCTTTCTATTCTCCTCTGTTCTTGAATTCTTACAACTAAAGTATCAAGGGAAAAAACGAAACCCCTTTCGAAACCCATCTCATTATAACCCGTATCTCCATTACTAGTTTGCTTATATACTGCTTATTATACATCATAGAACTCAGGTTTTCGTCGAATCATGGCTACCGAATTCGTGTTAGCAAGTATGTTTGTTTCTGTATGGGTTTAGCTGGTTCTGTTTCGTTAGCTAGCGCGACTTCGATTTTGTTCCCCAGTTCATTAGGCCGGTTTCGTTCTTGATCGTTTTCGCGCTTTCAGCAGCTGAATCGGTGCATTGGGTTTACTGCAGAGTTGTGCATGAAATAGGAAAATTGAATCGAAGAAGAAGAATCAGAGAAGAAGTATTCTTTAGCATGAACATTCATAGAATATTGGATCGGTGTTTTACTCAACAAAGGCAGATACTGCCTTCATGATGCCAAATGGGAAAAAATTTCAGTCTTCATACATGTCTCAACTATTAAGCATTTGTCATCTGAATATCTTTTAATTCCATTTTTTTCAATCGTCATTATATACACCCATAAAAATTTAATCACTATTTAATGAAAGCTGAAAAAGAGATATTTACATGACGAATTCTAAATGTTTGAAAGGAATCATCATTCCATTTCGACTTCACCTTCCAAACAATGGAATGGAAAGATGATTCCTTTCTCATTATGGGTGTAAAGCCATTCTGCTTGGAACACGATGTTAATGCTATTTAAGATAATAATATTGATATTTTATTTAAAAAGAATATCTTAATTTTTTCTTTTTTAATTTTTACTACTTGTCGTGAAAGTCTTATTATTTTTTCCCAGTCATACCCTTCATTTATTACTCAACTAACAAATAGTAATAACTTTTTAATCATTAAATAAGGTCATTAGACTTTTTTCCTTCATATCAATCATTTTCTTAATATGAGTAAAAGTGCAAATGTTACAAACAATTTGGAACGAATGAAGTACAAGTTAACAATGAAAAATATACACAGAATGTAGAAAATTATACTTCTGGGTTGACATCAATTTCATGAGTTTTTTTATCAGATTGACAATGTTTTGGCAAAATGATTTTATGACACTGTTTTTGGCATCAACGGATTCGTGGAATCCGTATTCCATGGTAACAGTGCCATGTGAAAACGATTCTACAAAAACATTGTCAATCTGATAAAAAAAACTCAAGTATCAAGATACAGCTTCTGCAGGAATTAAAGGCATTGTGTTCCTATTCTTGATAGAAACATGTCAATCATCAATGCAAACTACTACTCGATCTGGAGCAATACCTGATGATTGACATTGTTGGACAATTTCAAGAATATTCTTGGTCTCACCGAGTAGAACTGCTGCTTCTCTAACGCTTATCTCCCTATCCTCAATAGCATCACATTGACACTTGCGGATTATGATTCGCGGTAAATTGGTAAAACAATAAGCTGATATATCTGCAATCGTGACCGATAATTGCTCAAATATTTGTTCATCTATGATCTCATTGTCTCCTTCGATGTTTAACAAAATGGTTTTGCTTATTCTGTTCTGTACATTGAGTTAGCTGCTATGACCTTTGTGGGCCAATGAATTGGATTCTCCTTCTGCTCATTTGTTTTCATCTTGAACTCTGTAACAATCTTTTCAGAAACGTTCATTATTCCCAAAAGAACTTCTTTCGACGTGCTGCCATCAAGGTTTCTTAGTTCCAAATCCAGCCAATTTCGGTAAAGTTCAACTCCTATCCACAAACTCCCAGCTGCATTTTGGATATGCTCAATGCTTCTGCTAGTATCTTGGTATTTCTGTATAAGTTTCACATAGCCAAGTCCAAAATGGTCAGCAAATGATAACCATTCACCAATCGGGTCGCTGGGTCACCTTAATTTATATCCTCCACAATTCCTGTCGGATCTCGATGTTGGGAAGTGTCAGGGCTATGCTTGTTAAGGTCACTATTGGTAAAATCCAGCAATTAGGAGGTTCTTGAGAATACAAACTCAAAATTATAAATTATAAAAGTGTTAAAATATAATTATATACCCAGATTTCAAATGCTAGAGTAAAATTCTTAAACCATATTTTATTTTAAAAATTAGCATCTTTCTAACAACACCATTTGAAGTGAAATCGCAAATCAACTTCAATTTATAAAACTTCTCTCCATAAATACACTGATACAACCAACAAAATTTTATATGGAATAATTACGTTATGAAAAATATCAAATCTTCAATTTTTTAACTAATAAATTTTATATACCAATTAAGTAATTTTGGGGTCCCTCAAAATAAGAGGCCCGGTTTCAGATGTCACCTTAGACACCCTTGAAGGCGGGCATGTTGTAGGCCGTATTCCTCTTAGGTCCCTTCCTTGTGAGGTTTTTTGTTATCAAGATTCAAGTAGATTTTTTGATGTAATGGGAACTGTACTATTTCATCTAGTAATGAATATGTTATTTTTCATCCAAAAAAAAAAAACTAATGAACAAGGTTTGTGAGAGTAGTTGCATAAAGTTGAAATTAGGACAGTCAATTGAATTTATGATTGGTGATTTAGGTTCTCAAACAATTTTTTTATCCATTTAGATACTTAAATAATTTGTGTATTTGTACTATGAGTCCTTCTATTCAAACAACCGCTAGTCAACGGTTAGTCAACGCGAATTTCAAATTTTCACTCAAAACACAAGGGTATTTTTGGTATTTTTCCAAGTCACCAGTCGTAAATTGTTTGGGGACCCAAATCGCCAATCGTAACCAGAAAACTAATAAACACAAATTTCATTCCAATCAAGAATCACCATAATCAATAATCAATGCTTTTTTTTTTTAATCTGAAGTGTTAGTTTTCCAAGAATTTAAATTGAGTTTTTGTTTTATGTGGCAGGAAATGCAGGTCGGGGGAATGATGTAATATCCGAAACCTGTCTCTTATACA
>JAOWBF010000027.1:3144812-3162335 GCA_028566175.1 Vinca major
TTGTTTCTTTGGGCAATGCTGTTGGTTATATATTCAGCCTTTTTTTTTTTTTTTTTGGATTTCCTTTAGTCGTTATTTTTCCTTCTCATTTTTACTTGAAAATCAACTGGGACCAGATAGGTGAAAATCGTATGTTTCTATACATGTACTCATCGCTCATATTTCATCATTACGATATTTTTTAAAATTATATATACACGTGACGAATTGTGAGTGATTGTATATAGATTCCATTATATATACAATTGTGAGTGTAGATTCTGTTCTAAGCACGGTTGACTGAGAACGGAACTCCGAGTTCCGTTTTTCCCTGTGCCACGTCAACCACGTGCGCCTTGCCACGTCAGCCACCATCGCCAAAAATGTTGGTCCAAAAAAAATTTTATGCGACGTTTTGGCCTTTCTATAGAATCAGTGTCAGTCTAATGTTTGCTACAAGATTCTATAACTAAGGTGAATGTAGATTTCGTAGTTTGATCGGATATTCTAAATTAAAAATAATCTCATAAAAATAGATTTTAATTTGAATCGTCGAAGAAATGATCCAACAATCTCCCTTATATAAGTACATGCTTACAATTCACCAACTGGTAATATTCACAAAATTTGTCTTGCTAAAATTTACCAGGCCCATCCTCACTGACATGCTTGGAGCTTGATGAGTTCATATCCTCATTTAATCCCGATTTTCTTCTTTTTGATCTGCTCCTGTCTATGGATGAATCTTTATTACGTGCGCGTTTTCTTGGTTTCTCTGATGGCGTGATACCTGAATTCAGATTTTGAACTTGCTCCGGTGGCAATGTTGCCTGATTTCTGCTACCGGAACTTCTAACTTGCTTTGAAACTTCGATCTTTTTCTCCGTAGGAGAAACTGGAGGATGTGAATTCAAATTCAAACACGAAGATCTTGAGGAATTACCTAGTTTTCTGTCCCTCTTGTGATCTTCCGAGGTTCCAGTGACCCTGTCATCTGGATTACCACCCGCGTTTGGCTCACATTGTTCATCAACCAAATTTGCAGAAGTAGCTGCAGTCTCCATCTCCTAATCAATCACAGTATATAGAAGAGAATTTTAAAAGGATTGTGGAAAGAATCAGAAGATAAGTAGAAGCATACGAAGAAATTCACTTTCATAGAAAATTCCTCGAGCACAAACGTATTCAGAATTAGTCTCATTTGAAGCGCGATAAACCCAACATACTAAAGCACATTGGAGATGCTCAATTTGAGAAAGGTTAGCAGAATAAGTTTTACCATCCTGTATTAGATGCATAAAAGATATCTAGGAAGACAGTCTCCATCATAAAATACGCAGCTTGCGGAAAGGGAATTTTTTTGTTAATATGAACAAGAACAGAAGCTTGCCGAGTAATAGCAGTAGTCTACATATCCAAATCACATCTATATGGAAGAATATTATTCTTTCTGGGTTCTAACCACAAAATTCTCAACTCCTGAAAAACCTACTATTAAGTTCGTGCAGCTAATAGGAAAAATAAAATTAATACCTGCAATAATTACATTAAGTGGACAAAAGGATTCAAAGCATCACCTTATCAGTCATTACCTTGAAGAATTTGTTTCCTAATTCAAACAATTGAGACATGATGAATAAGAATGGGAGCCATACCTCATTTTGTATGTCTGTTATTGGCTCAGAATCATATCCCTCCTCCGCTTCCGAGTCTGCCATCTCCTCACACTCAAACTCCACATTTTCTCCAATTTCATCCTCAGAGTCGCTTAATTCTTCCTGCTCCATCACAATTTCTGGAAGAGACTGGTCTTCAATATTATCAACATTGCTTCGACTTTTTCCACCACCAGATACATCCAATGCACGAACACTTGAATTTAACTTGCTAATGGTTCTGTCAGGAGCACACGCTGCAGGCGTATATTGGCTGCTATCTTTGAAGGAATCCTTTGTCTTTTGAGATCCTAGCCTTCTAGAATCTAGTGCACTTCCTGCTGGTCCAGCCATATCGCGTTCATTTACATCTCTGATACCCTGAGTTTTCTGCCTTCTGGATGTGGAACTTAAGTGGATGTCCAAGTCAAGTTCATTAATCTTTTCATTTGGACTAATGAGTCTAATAGAGGCAGCAGAGGAACTACTATTAACATCTGATATCCTAGGGGCTGTACCCAACTTAGAACAATGATCCTCAGAGGAATCTTGATTAGCAGACAATAAAGCAGCAGATCGCGCACCCACCATGCTACAATTTATATCGTTAGATTTTTGAAGAAGGGGATGAAAGTCAATCCCGACAGACGAAGTTGATTTCCTAAGATTCAACGACTTTTCAAGGAAATTAACAGCATGGCTTGCAGGGCGCTGATTATGGAACAGAGTCAGATTCAACTGAGGGGGGCTTCCTGATAAGAAATTAAAAGTAGAAGTATTTGAACTGGAGTTCAAAGGATAATATTGAAAGTGACCATCTTCAGGGGCCTGGAAGAGTAAAGGATGCATCTGAAGATCTGACTCATCATTTTGTTCTGCCACTTGATTATTTCTGATGACAGAATTACGCTGCTGCGGATTACTATAGCCATTATTCACTGGAGTAGTTCTAACTTGTCCCGCTTTTACTGGATTTATGGGAACCAAGTTTGGAGTGCACTTGACCTCCTTTGTAACTCCACTTACTGCTCCAGGACAAAAAATAGGTGTCTTTGAAGATGTTCCACTTTGGTAGCTCTTAAAAGCAGACTGTGATATTACACGAACAGATGGTGGAAGATTCACAGGAGGCAGGTCTGGAGCTAGCTTTACCAAACGGGAATGATTATTTCTTCGAGCTCGATATGCTCGAGAGCATGGTTGGGAGATGGAGGAAGACCTTCAAGTACAGAATAGGAATACCCAATAGAATAAAAATACGAAAAGAGAATTAGATTTTCATGTCTTGATTTCAGAAACATCTGTATAAAGAGGCTGGAAAGGACAGGAATGCAGGAATACCTCGCAGCGGTTTGAAACTCATTGGAAATTGGCGGTTGGAAATCTCTGGTCTGAATATTATTTAGTAGTTCTCTGGAAGAGCTCTCTGGTACCAGTGGTTGAATTGGAGGGGACTTTTCCCTTGGTCTTAAGTCAGGACTTTTGGACAGGACATTTGAAGTGCCTGGTCTCCAATCCGCCAAAAATGCCTCATGAACATAAGCCTCATCTTCTTTATCTGCCTGATTGTCGCCATTTTTATTTTCCTCACCAGCTTTATCAGTGTTATTGTCCTGCAGTTCACAAATTTATATAAGTTGCAGCATATAGATTACCAAAGCCACCACATAGCTGGAGCCTGCATGAGTCACACTGTGCTTTACAGTTACAATACAGACATTCAGATATGTTGAAGTCATATTAATGAAGTAGCACACCTCTTTTTCAGATGATGTATGCCAGTTCGGGGAGGCTGCAGGTTTGCAATTTCTTCGTCTCAATTCATACAACCGTCTCTTTGCCTTCTTGTTTGCATCTAATTTATATGACTTTTGAGTTCCATGAGCAATACGCCACTGACGAGGGAGCAAGGAAGGATCTCTATAGGGTACAATAAACTTCCATATTGACATCCAATCAAGTTTACATGTCTTCAGTCCCTGAATAATTCAAGTCATGTTGCCCAAAGTAAGATAACTATACCCGACACAAGATATAGCTAAATCCATAGTTACCTCTTGTATACGCACTATCTCTTCTGCTATCAAGGGAGAATTCTTCATCCTGCGTACTGCCTACAAAATGCAGTAAATATCATAACCAAACTTTTATCAGTGAACCATACTGAGTTATCATACGTCAAGATTAATAGGGAAAATCTTGAGAAGGCTTATCATACGTCCAGATTAATAGATGTCTGAAAGAACACTTAAGACATGTGAAATACCATCTCATAGAGTAGTTTGCAACGTAATCAGGAAAACATAATCTGAAGATTGTTCTTTGGGGGGTGGGGGGTGGGGTGCAAAGTATTAGACAATCATCTTGCTAGATGTTTTGTTCAATAACAAGAATGCTTATTTCCAGACAATTCCCTTTTCTCTTACTATGATATCAATATCTGTGCCCACCCGGATTAAAATTTCTGATCCTGTTGATAGAGAACCTTTTTTTACTAGCTTTACCTTTTGCTTTTCTCGTTCATTTGAATTTTCATGGTGAGTCATGAGTGCATTAACACAGGCTTCTCTAACTAGTAGGAATGGTAAATAATGGACCAGTTCAATGAAGCTCAGCCAGACCAGTACGCAGATAGAGAGATCTTGATTACCTTTATTGGATTTTCAGGTGCTTTAGATGATGAACGATTTTTCTGCCTGACAAATATCTGTTTGAAAAATTATGTAAATAAACACATTAAATAAAAACCTTTCTGAGGCTAAGTAAACCGCTAGAACCTAAACGGCAATGCTATATCCACATATAAGAAAAATTCTATGCTGAGACAAAAAAATTAAAGGAAAAAAAAGACAAAAAACAGAATTTGCCCACTAAGAGTCCAGGGAATCACCTGGTGCTTAGATTTGCAAGGAAGAAATCGCTGCTGAATAGCCCTCCAGTCCGTATTATATTCCATCAATCCCAATGCCAATAACCTGCAATGCACAACCGCACATTCACAACACATTGGGTCACCAAAACTGACAGCAAGCTGGTCACATAAATGTAAACATCCACATGATAAGCCCGTGAGCATACATATATTCTCTTGCATAGGGTTTCACATGTAATATATCGCATACCTAATTCCATTATTATAAACTGATTAGACACTGGATGAACATCTCATTGTCATACCAAGCTTAAATCATACTTTATTCCCTTCAGTTTAGCTCAAGTACACATGCACATATAATCAATGACTTTCAAATGCAAAGACTACAACGAACTCCAGAGTGTCTGGTGAGATCAGTAATAGCAGGGTGGACAAAAGACTCTTAACTAAAATATGAGAGCGAGAAGGTGACAAAAAAATCCATAGTTGAAAGGGAATATCAAATGCAATAACAAGCACTGAAAAGTGAAAATCAAGATCCCATCAAGTCTGGGGACAATTCTTCTTTAGCCTGTTCATTTCCTCTACAAAAGGGATTGGTAAGAAAAGGAAAGAGATGTCAAAGTCTGAATATATAAGAGATGTATTTATCTAGATAAGTAGCAAATTCAATATCTATTAAATTGATCTTGAGAAGTGCACAAAATAGAAAGAAAGAAAGGATAATAAATAAAAATCCAAAGCAAGATGAAAGGACAAAGAGTACAAAACAGAGGTTGAAAGAGAATACTTGCAGCATCTAAGTCAAATCTACAGCAGCCAGCGTGTTCAACCCGTACTAGATTATTTAAAATTCAGAAGAATATTACTCCCTCCGTACCAAATTGAAGGCCCAATTTCTTATGCATTTTGAATATAAAAGTGGACATTCAATTTGGGACAGTGAAGTAATCTTTTATAGAGGAAGAAAGAAGATTGGCAGCAAATCATAAAGAGTACTCTAAATTGAACAGAAAGCATCTCAAAATTAAGAGACATTGACATAATAAATGGATGAAAGTAAAGGAAAGCATACAACTCACACATCCTCTGCATCAGTGAAAAGCACACGATTTGCAACAGGAGCAGGAGGTGGCTTATGAGGATAAAGGGCGGGATTAAAAAGAGGATAAAACCTCTGAGCTAACGTAGCAATCTCCTTCGGAACAGGAGCAACTGATTGCTTTTTGGCCCTCTCAACTAGTGCAGATGCCATTGTCCTTTTAGGAGCTTGATCACTTGTAGATGAAGGAAGGACCATATTAGAAGTTGAATAAGCAGTTCGTGGAATTTGATCACTTGGTTCAGCAGAAGCTTGAGAATTGTATAGAGGGAACAGCGGTTCCTTGTCAAAATGAGTATCACAAGAAGCACCCACCGGACGCCTGTGATAGTCTTGCACAACTGTTGAAGCTCCAGCTTAGTAATTGCTTAGGTTAATAAAGAAAAGTTCCAAAAAGATGGAAATATTTATTGAATACATGAACTGCACAAGAATGTAAGTGGGAAACAAATTGCAGACAGAATGCTTCTGCATGGCTTACCAGCATAAACATCCTCTATATAGCTACCAAACAATCTGAGTGGAGCTACATCCAAAACGGTTAACACCGGACCATTTATATAAGGTACCCAGGCAGAACTGTCAGGATTATTTCCAATACGAGGACACTCGCGTGTTCCGTTAGAAGAGGAAATGATATCAGGAGTCGCTATACTATTCCCAGGAGAGCAGCTTCTCCATACATCAACAACAGAACAAGTTTCATTGATGCAAGGTGCCACCAAAGATCTGGAAAAGTCAGTTGGCACTGATGGATGAACGTGTGGAGGAAAGAAGCAAAAACTAGGATAGGGTAACCTTCTCCATGCTAATACATGATCACGTACACGAAGCATCTCCGAAATCATTTCCTGAAATTTTGGAGCAATATGCCGTCTAGAAGGCTCAAGTATACAAATAGAAAACACCTGAATGAGAAGCTGCACGTGCTCATGGATCAGACAGTGCAACTGCCCAATCTGGTGCAGAGTAAATCCATTTATAGACCCATCATTTACAGGAGGCAAGTAGCTTGGAGCATGGCTAATCATGGAGGTGTTTCTATTACCAGCTGAAAAAGGTACTCTTGTTATTAGTGCATTTGGTAAAAGAGGACGTAGTGGCCTCTTCAACTGTCCCAAGAGCTTCTTGTTCCTTTCAGCAGAAGCTTTCTGCTGTCTATTCTGCCTTGTCCTGGGTCGCCGACCGACAGCTCCATATACTCGCTCTGGGATCTCATCCCTTGCATCTTCTTCAACATCACTCTCAAGGGCCTCTTCAAGCTCGAGCTCAAAGTCTTCATCATTATCTTCATCATCTATATTTCCATCACCATGCACATTTTCAGTGTCAGCATCTCCTCCCTGCAAAACAGCAGCAAGAAATTTCCTGTACTCTTCTTCATCATCAACATTCCGAAGGTCATCATCATCATCAGTTTCTTGAAGAAAAGTCTCAAGTTCATCAAGCGTAAAGCTAGCAAGTGAATATCGAGCTCTTGTGCGCATGCAGATTGCAGTATTATCATCCAAATTCATGGCAGGGTTCTTGGAACTTTCAACGTTGTTGAGCTCCTCAACCACCAAATCATTATCACTGCCCATGTTGTAGCCCAATTCATCACTCTTTTCATGTAATAATGATCCACTATTAAGGCCTTTCTGACATGGTCCTATAGAAGATGGCAAAGTTTGTGTTACAACCTCTTCGCCCTGGTCAGTATCTCCAGCAGGGTGTTCATGAACCGGATTGCAAGGTTTTGCCTTGGAATCAGTAGCCAAGGCTGAAGTAACATTTCCTCCACTGTCAACATCAAAACCCTCATTTTCAGAGCTCAGGCTAGAGGAAGCTTCTCGAGAAGGAGTTTCTTTGAGCAAAGGATTAAAATCTACATCCTCTTCCTCGTCCTCATCTTCATATGCACCTTCATACCTGCCCTCCACCACATCCTCATTACCATCAGCATCTGCAGTTCCAACTTTTTCTACATTAGCTTCAAGTTCCAAGGGGTGCTCATCGGTTTTGGCTAAGCCAGCATCAGACGGAGGAGAATTCCGCTTATTGAGGTCCTCAACTTCACTTGATAGCATGATTAAATGACAAATGCTATACAAGAAAGATGCCCTCAAAATCTAGCCAGCCCAATTTCATGACTGTTGATTGCCAATTGTGAATGAACTATCTTCTATCCTTTGTGGATCCACCTCAACCAATCTAAAAGTTTAAAAAATACAATTCAAGAAAGCGCAAAGAAATATATTAGTTGCGCAAGACAATCTAGCTAGTAAAAACTTTAATTTCCAGTCTTAAGATCAAAAAGTTTTTAACTTTATAACCAGAATAGAGTGAATTCTTAATAAATGAGCCTGAGTCAAACAGATAGAAAACATATATGAACACCATAATAAGAGTAACTCTACAATCATTCCAATAGAAAATGTACAACTCTTCCTAAAATCTACATAATCCCATGCAATCCTTCTTCAACACAGTGGACTAATCAACAAAAACACTACTAGTGACTTTTTTTTATTACAATTATTATATTGGGACAGGGGTATCAAACAAGGGACCTGCTATTACTGGTGGGGAAATACTTGTCAACTACGCTAGCCTTCCCGACCTATTACAGACTTTAAAAGCTCCACGCCTATTAAACATTTTCAACATAGTTCACCACATTACATGACTTTATCGTCATCAAATTAGATTTGCTACTAGAACCACTAAAAAAACAAAAAACAAAAACAAAAATCGTAATTGAGCAATTAGGGTTATTTGATAACAGAAAAACAACAATTCAAATCAATCGGACAACAACAAAACCTGGAAAATTATAGAACATAATAAAATTGAAGAGCGAGGATTGATATTGAAGAGTGTATATATAAATATATACTGAGAAATTGGGGGGAACTAACCTGGAAGAAGAAACTGAGAATTGAAAAGAATTTCAAAGCGAAGAAGAAGAAGGATGAAATCATGAACAGAGGTTACCATTACATCTAAAAAGCTAACGGACGGTTAATTTCAATTAAGTCACTGGACTTTTGTTTATTTTCAACTACTTCCTTAGAATGACCAAAAAAATGTCAATTTAGCCTTTAAAAAAAAATACAACAGAGATTCCTTTAACTCATTAGTCTCCAATCGTTTTACTATTCAAAAAAATATAAAATATAAAAGACATTTGTATATATGAGAAAAGAAAAGGTTAAATTTGCCGTTATTAATATTAATATTGGAAATTGTGGTATTACTTTTCTTTTAGTATCATTACCATTCATTTTGGGTGGGGGATATTCTCTAAGTTATTATTATTATATCATCTATATATTTACTATGTGTTACACTTTTTTAAAAAGATCCACTATTATTTTTAAATTTAAATTTATTTAAAATAAAATTCAATACTTAACAATGTGTTATTGATTAACAGAGAACGAGACACTCAAATGAAACTGAATAATTGCGAAAAAAGTGAGGGGGAGAAAGAAAAAAGAAAGAAGAAAGTGATAGTTGAATTGCTTAAAGTACAATTTAGATGTTTGGAATTCTCTTCTGCATAGGTGATCATTTATTCCAAGTTAAATATGTGGAGATATTGTTAATTAGATCGTTAATAATTACATTTACATTCAAGCTTATTTTAGGTGCATTATAAACTTTTAAACTTAATTCTCCATATAATTTATCAAAATCTTACAACTCACGCATTATTCAAAATAAAACTGTTAATTTGAACTATGGAGTAATTGAAAATATTTTCTAAAAATTAGTTGCATCCAAAACTAACATCAACTAGGTCAATTTGACCACAATGCTTATATGATTATTATTTTAAGTGTAGTATGTATAGATTTAGATCGTCAAATTATTTAATTTGATATTTTGGATTAAAAGTAGTTTCACATAACTTTTCATCAATAATAAATTTACTTTTTAGTAAATAAGTTTACTCGTACAGCCTATAGCCATAATTACCACACCAACGGCTAGGTTGGGTTGGGTTGGATCGGCCGCGACTATCATTAGAAAGAGAAATAAATTCCACACGTTCTGACACATGTTATATAAGCATAACGAAAAACGTGTACCATATCTCCAATAAAATAAAAAACTAATGGGCTTACCAGCGAAAAAAAAATATAATGGGCTCATCCATAGTCACAGGATAACCCCAATGCCTATAATTAATTTATTAAAACCCCACTAAAACCCAGCCGTCTCTGCAACTGCCGCCGCCGGAAAATCAAGAAAATGGAGTTTGAGAAGAGGAAATCAGCCACCTTAGCCACCATTAATTCATTGGAACCAGACAAGTCACCCAAGGGTAATATAGACATTCCCATAATTCCTCTACTCAATACCCTCAATTCCCATCATTGTTATTTCACCACCAGTTCTTGCTCCGGGCGTATTTCCATTTTTGCCCAGCCCAAAACCCCTTGCCCTTCTTCTAAGAAGAAGGCTAAAGGTGGAAAATGGTTGTTCATTTCCCATGATTATCCTGTTGACCCATATTCAGTAGTCCAATCAGTTTTTAATTATCAAGAACCCGAGTTTTCTACAAGTGAGTTCAGTTCAACTGGGGTCACCTCTTATAAGGTTACTGATTCGAGTCACTCAGGGGCCGACTTCATGTTGCATGATCAGGTTTATGATAAAGAACATGAATTTCCGACTAGTGGGTTCAGCTCAGCTGGCATCACCTCCGACCCCCAAGACCTCGATAAGGTCAAGGTCACAGGTTCAAGTCACCCAAGGACCGGGGTTTACCAAAAAGAACCTGAATTCCTTGGTGGCCCACATAGCCTAGTGTTTAGATTTGAGCCCTTGATCATTGCTGTGGAGTGTAGAGATATAGAATCAGCTCAATTTATGGTTTCGTTAGCAATTTCATGCGGGTTTAGGGAGAGTGGGATTACTAGTGTAAGTAAGAGAGTAATTATTGCCATAAGGTGTTCAATTAGGTTGGAAGTGCCATTGGGAGATACAGAAAAGATTATGGTTTCAGAAGATTATGTTAAGTACTTAGTTGAACTAGCAAATGAGAAAATGGTGGCTAATAGGAAAAGAACTGATTCTTTTCTTGATGCATTGTTGAAAAATGGCTTTTCTTTATATGGACATAGTGTTAAGGAGCTAATGATTAATGGTAATGTGGGTTCTGCTGAAGAATTGGGGTGTGGAAGTACCGGAAAGTTGGAAACTTTGGTAGAGTCTTCAACTAATGGTTGGGCGAATGACGAGGATGATCAAAGGAGAGATCTTGATCACAGTAAACATGGTAATTAACAAATATATTTATAAATTTATTCAGATTATATTTATAAATATTCTATTATGTATGTAGATTCTAAATGTTTAAGATCCTTATATCAGTTTTCAACTATCTGCTTGGATAAATGTTGTAAATTTGAGTATATAACTCTCTTATCTGAACTTTAATGCCAGAGGACCTATTCTGTATCCATATAGTCGTCTGAGTGAATTCAGCGTGTGTTTACATTCAGGATTCGCCTAAATTTTGAATGTTATTTTTTAATGCGATCATCACACCATCAACAACAAGTGTGGTGCTTGTGTTAACTATGAAGAAATAGCTTCTCTTTTTCTTTTGAAATAAACCTCTTTTTGGGACCATGCGTATATAATTGTTTACTTCTTGTAGAAGCACAAGTGTCTGTAGTGCAATAAAATTCTAACATATGTGTAATTGCAGGATGCTTTTCGGTTAAATCTGAGCACAGTCTGAATATTTCAAATATTGACAGGATTATCTGAAGCTCCTCGTATGGATTTATTAATGTCTCAAATCCCTACTGTTGGCGAACCTGCTGAGAGGCTTTTTCTCTGGGGTCACTCTGCTTGTGCAGTGGGAAGCACAAACCATAAGAAGGTTCTTGTTTTTGGAGGTTTTGGAGGTATTGGGAGGCATGCACGAAGAAATGACTTATTGCTGCTTGACCCAGAAGGTTGGAAGATCGAAGCAGTCAGTGTTCGGGAGGCCCCATCACCACGCTTGGGTCACACAGGTACCGTGGTACAAGATTGTATGTACGCACTTGGAGGCAGGGGTGACCCATTGGATATTATGAATGATGTATGGGCCTTCAGAATAGAGACAGGGGAATGGAGTCTGTTACATTGTAGTGGCGCCTTATTCAGCCCAAGGTGATCTTTTTAAAGTGTAATTTCGCTCCCATAACATGTTGATAGGGGCACTTGTTTCTAGTGATCTCTTAAAAATAAAATTCTCCCTCGTCTTTTCACACATTTTCCTTTTTCTTCCAAATAAATTTCTTATGCCGATACTGAGGTTATGCAGGCATCGCCATGCAGCAGCTGCTGTGGGCTCGAAGATATATATATTTGGTGGGATTCTCAATACTGGAATATCTTCTTCACTCTACGTCTTTGATACACAAAATTTAGAGTGGAGTGAGATATCCATCCATGGGGAATGGCCATCTCCCCGTCATTCTCACTCCATGCTGGCACATGGGAATTATTTATATATGTTTGGAGGATACAATGGAGAGAAAGCCCTAGGCGATCTTTACACTTTCAATATTCAATCGTATAAATGGAAGAAATTAAAGATGGGAGGAAGAAAACCATGCCCAAGGTTTTCACATTCAATGTTTGTTTATAAGGATTATCTTTGCATCATTGGGGGATGCCCCATCAATCAGCATCACAAGGAATTATCTCTTCTTGAGCTGAGGTCTTGTTCATGGAAGCATATAATGGTGGATTCTATTGGCAGTGACCTGTTCGTCCGTAGTACAGCCAATGTAATAGGTGATGATTTGATAATGATTGGCGGTGGGGCATCTTGTTACGCCTTCGGAACAAGGTTCAGTGAACCTGTTAAAATCAGCTTGCTTCCCTTAACGTCTCTTGGTGATAATTTTTTGTCTCCAAAGGGCGAGGAAGTGCGCAGCCATTATGGTGAAACTGAATCAACAGAAAAGGGGAATCTTAATTGTAATGTTAGTTATAGTGATTCAGATGGAAATGCTCCGTGTCAGTCAGCTACATCATATTGGATTCTTCGACTTGAAAGAAAGTACGGAAAAGTTGGGAAGGATGTTCTGAAAATGTTTGGATGGTTAGATCTTGAGAGAAAGGTTTTCTCACAGGAAGATGGAAGGTATATTTGCTTCCCTGTTGTCGGAAGCTTTTGCCCACTGTTCATCCGGAAGAGAAATAACTTGGATGCCGAGTCAGAACTACTGGTTAATATTCAGCCTTTGCAACTGGAGGAGCCTAATTTACAAGAGATATCTGAATCGGCAGCATTGGATCTTTTAATTTCCTTCGGTGCCACAGAACATGTAGACGAGATTATAAAAGTCAAAAGAGCAGCAATTTCCCCTTTAAAACTATTGAAGGAAGCCGTGTCCACTTTGATTGAGCAGAAAGGATTACCTCTTCGTCTTCTGGAGCAGCTACCCTCAAGGTTATGTTTCTTTCTTTGGTTCTCTGGTATAGAAATTCTGCTTCTTTTGTATTTGTTAGTACTGAATTACTAATGGAATTGCGATATCAATTGCCTAGTTGCTGTGAACTGTATTAATCCTTAATTTACGAAATTAATGAGCTAATCAACGATATCCCTTCTTCCTTAAGTACATTGACATCTCTTGTGTACCTCAGATGGGATCGACTAGGGGATATTATTGTGCTTCCTGTGTCGTCTTTCAAAGATCAGGCATGGGAGATAGTTGGGGAGGACCTTTGGCCTATTGTCGCTCAGTCGCTTGGAGCTCGACGCCTTGCTCGACAAGTAAGCCTAGCCCTTTGATTTAGTAAAGCTGCTTGCTAATTGTTTATGTACATGCTTTGTTTCTATAGTACTTTTTACCCAGGCTCAAAGAGAGACTATTTTCCTACTCTGGAATCTATTACCTCATAAACGGTATGATATAGTGTAGTGTGTCTAGTCCTGACCTGCATAAAGCTCGTAAATATTTGCTCAATATCTTTGAACTTGAAAATAGCACCTATTTTGTACAAATAAAATATTTAGCTGACCAGCTACATAGCTTCTGTTAGAATAGATGTAGATTTGCATGTTCAACTAAATAACTCGGTGAGAAAAATTGCTAATATATTCTAGGGTCGAATTGCTTCAAATGGAACAAGGGACAGCAGACTGGAGATTCTTGTTGGGGATAATGGTTGGGTTGAACACCGTGAGAATGGGATCCTGTATTCTTTTGATGCTACCAAGTGCATGTTCTCCTGGGGTAATCTTTCTGAGAAGCTTAGAACGGCTCTACTTGTCTGCAAAGATGAAGTTGTTGTCGATTTATTTGCTGGAATTGGTTATTTTACATTGCCATTCCTTGCGAGGTACGCTCTAATTCATTTTCGCTTCTTTCCACCTATTATGCTTCTATTTCAATTCTTTAAAATATTGATTTTTAAATATCTTCTTTGGTGATTTGGTTGCTCAGAGCCGGCGCAAAGCTGGTTTATGCCTGTGAGTGGAATCCTCATGCAATTGAGGCACTCCGTCGCAATCTCCATGCTAATTCTGTGGAAGATCGTTGTGTCATACTTGAAGGAGATAATCGAATTACAGCTCCAGTAGTATGTTATTGAACTCGCTCCTATTATTATAATGAATCAGAAGGCTGGAATCAAGTATCTACTCTTGTTTACAGGGCGTTGCTGATCGAGTAAGTCTGGGTCTCCTGCCAACAAGTGAGGGTAGTTGGGTCACTGCTGTGAGAGCATTGAGGTGCGTAATGATTAGTCTAGAATTCTTTACGTTAAATTAAACTTCAGAATACACAATTATCCATAACCTTATTATTATTTATTATTTAACTTGAATCTGCAGAAGCGATGGTGGAATGTTGCACATCCACGGGAATGTGAAGGATGTAGATGAGTGTTCGTGGACGGAGCATGTTTCCCAATCCATTCATGACATCGCTAGATCAGAAGGTATAATAATGTCCTTAGGTTACATGGCATCCCCGTTACAGCCATGGCGAGTTTCTGCTTTCTCATCTGGAACTAACGGAAACAAAATTTGTTATTTTCAGGTCATTGCTGGGAAGTTTCAGTAGTACACGTCGAGAGAGTAAAATGGTACGCCCCTCACATCCGCCATCTTGTCGCAGATGTAAGATGTAAGAAAGTTTAGCAGCGTGATCTTGAAGAAGCGTTGTTGTTGTTATTATTATTATTTTTTTTGTAATGTGAATGTTACAAAATCTAAAAAGTTTCTGTAATATTACATGGAATCATGGATATAAGACTATGGCTTTGCCCTGTGAATCATGTGTCAACTAGGTCATTGAGTATTTGTGGAAGTTTGCCTTGCCCTTATGATGAGACAAGGTCTACTACTAGGTTAGGCCTCTCAATCTCAGACTCAAGAGCTTATATCCAGATCCAGACTCATTAGACACACAAGCTCGGGGTTCTAGACATACTTTTTCATTGCACATAAAAATGTACTACATTGGAGATTAGCCAATCCTTATAGTAGATTCCCATTCAAAGTTTATATTTGTAGGATTCATAATTCTTTTTATAAATAATTCAATTTTTATATAATTTATCAAATTAAATTAAATGAACTTGTAAGTTATAACATTAAATACTCCCTCCGTTCCCATTTAACTGTCATTTTAAGACAATACACTCGAATTAAGAAAATGATTGAGATATATTAATTTAAACATATAAATACACTTTTACCCTTCAATTAATACATTTATGTTGTGACAATTCAAATTAGTTGTTGACTTAATTAATTACATATAGGGGTAAGTTTGAAAAAAAATATATTTAATACTCCCTTAGTTTTTTAAAGTAACAGTTAATTAAAAACTGATAAAGTATATTTAAGCGAGGTATTAAGCATCATAAGTAATCCAAAAGGTGGACTTTACCAAAGGGAAGATTTTTACCCTTTTTTTTTTATCATTGAGATGTTTAGAAATTACTCCCTTCGGATTTATTATTGATGGTTAAAGATTTATTATTAAAAATTGATGGAATCTAAGGAATTTGGTTTGCCCCTTTAATTGACTTGGCAAGTGTTAAATTTACATCAGAAAACTTGAGGGAAAATGGAAGATACCAAGGGAGAATACAAATCCCCTTAAAATTAGTATGAGCCCTAATTCGTTACTTTGACCGAATCTTTTTGCTTGTGAAAGCACAGTAGAAGTTAGGCTTCTTGACGCTTGCTGCTCTTTTTTCCTTGGATTATTCTTCCTTCAGAGAAAAAATTACACATGGTTCAATGAAGGTGGTAGGAATTTTATATTCTCCTTTTGTGTCATATTTTCTGTCTCACTAATAAAAAATTAACATGTGTTAATTTTTTAATTAAAACTTTATAACTTAAAAGAAATAGAAAATTCGTAAGAAAAAATAAATACGTGACAATTATCTATTCGTGTGATAGAGAACGGAAAAATAATGGGACTGATGATTTTTTTCCTCATGAAGGGGCCTCCCTGAAAAAGATAATCCAAAATGATGGAAATAAAGACATCAAATTACGGGAGTATGAAAATCAGTTCCATTCCATGCAATTGTTCTGGGATGAACCCAGGAATCTGATGTTGAGGGCGAAACTGTAATAGTATGTAAAAAAATTTGGGGGAATAAAAACGGTAAAAAAAATTCTTGGGGGCGAAATTGATAAAAAATTTCAATTTTTTTAAAATACACATAAAATTTCGATAAATAGTAGTATTTTAGGCCCCGCCCTGTCTTTGTCTCTGCAGTCCGACTCCTATGCGGAACGCCCAAAGTTCCACACGTGTGGAACAATTTTAGCCGTCGGATGAGACTTTGAACGGCCCAGATCTGGAGAGAGAAAAGTTGTGGCTGACTTAAAAAATAATTAAAAAAAACTTTTCTCTCTCCAGATTTGGGCCGTTAAAAAATCTCATTCGACGGCTGAGAACGTGTTCCGCACGTGCTGAACAAAATGGCGTTCCGCATAGGAGCCGGGAACTCGTCTCTGCAATTGTGTATCATGATTTTGTACTTTCGGATTTGTTAATTAATTAACTAAAACATTATTTCCTTTTTTTTCATCAAGTAGAATAAAGAAATTAGTTTTGTTTTTTAAAAATATATATATTTTATTCATAAAAACCAAAGAAAAACACAAGACCTACACAAAAACCTAACGTCTTTTAATTACTATACTTATATAAACATTCCTTTCTAATTAAATAATAAGTAGTTGGCGACAAATTAATGCATCTATAAAAGCACAAGTTTTAACTTTTCTCTGAACTTTTTAGCTTTGCATGAATATTAAATTCTACTAATCCTTATAAAGTAATAAATTAAAAAGCTAAAACTATGATTTGCTGCTTTTTAAAATGAACTTCCAAAACCAACGCCATGCAAATGTAAAAAAAAAATTAGGATTAATGCGATAAACTTTTAATAATATATTCAGATTCTTACAGTTGGAAAGTTAATTTATCATCATATCAAAGCGGCCCTAAGGAGTGGCAATATGGCAACCATTGGAATCTAAATTAGAAATTTATTTAATTCTTGAATGGCCATTTGAGTTGAAGTTTGAAATTATTTTTTGTCAATTAGATAGGGACATTACAACACCTGGTCTTCCCTTTTCTTGATTCCTAGTCATTAGTTTTTTTCCCCTTCTAATTAGTTGCTTTTAGATGTCATTTCTTTGACTAATCTTTATTTTATAAGGTTAATTAATCATAGAGGTCGTATTTGTAAAAATCAGAACTTTTCGCTTACGTGTTAATTATGGGTAATTTATTTTTATGTGACTAAGTGTGTAGCGTATGCACTTTGTGTGATTATGTGTCTATCTAATTTTATAACGTATTGTATATTTCATTTTATAATGTGTATATTTTAAGGGTCATTTCACACACATATCATAGTTGGGATTTAAT
>JAOWBF010000027.1:3301945-3313824 GCA_028566175.1 Vinca major
CCCAAAGGGAATTGATTATGAGGAAAAGTTTGATTATGCTTTTATAGGTTATTCTTTATTTAGGAGAAGGAATGTGGATGAGCTTATAAGCATGGGCAAACCTCAACCTCTCAAGCCGGTTTTGGGTGTGAGTTAGGCTCATACATAACAAGTCTATGAATTATTTGAATAACACCAAAAAAATAAATAAAATACTGATCCAATGGTGCATTATACAGATGTAGTGTTGTTGAATTTCTAAAGACAACATATATTTATCAATCCTTGCTGCCTTTTTGATTTATTTGTTCAAGGTTTGTATAATTTATTTACTGAGATTTTTTTATTTAGCTTAATTAAGGTATTTTTGTGATGAGTTTTGCTTGAATTTCATATTATTGAACTTTTTCCTTTTCCCCTTTGATTTTATCTTTCACGAAAATAAAATCCATGTTTGTAAAATAGAAATTTGTGGTTAGCAAGGAAAGAAATTGTTTGCTTTCTTTACTTTCTGTATGAAGATTAACAAGAAGAAAATTGTTTGGATATTATGAAAATATACTGTTTTGGGGAAATACATCATTCATGTTGAGTTTTATAATGATGTGAAATTTTTCCTCACAGTTTTTTAGTTTGGATTTCTTTATTTTTACTTTTACTTTTAAAGAAATGGGATAACTGCATAATTTGTAATCTCATATAAAAATTATTAAAAACTTTTAATTTCAATATTTATGAAAGAAACTCATAATCTAGAGGAGAAAAGAGATTTCTCAATACAAATTTAAGCCTAGAAATCCATCAAAATCTTTCATTTAATGAGATGTATGAGAATCTATATAGTTTTGAATACCAACATATTTTAACAGATAATTTATAATCTGAATTGAATATCTATAAACTTTAAAAACCTATAAAATTTAGATTGAATACACTCTTATTAAGCTTTTCTCACGGTTTTCATCATCACATAAAGTGGTTCTTTTCAAACTATGTGGACTAAAATGTAATTACCTCATAAATTAAGGGCAATAAATTCAAATAAAAACAATAAAAAAAACAAACAAAATAACTGTTTTTTGGTTAGGAAAAACGTGTTAATTACATATAGATTGGCCCAACTACCGATAACCCCTTGAGGTTTAGAAAACTACATTCTCCCTCCTTTAATTGAACAAGCGTTTAACAAGTTCATACATGGGGTCTTCAGATCCTCACTATGTTAGGAAGTGAATGGAGTTTAGTAAAAATACAAATATTAAAGCCTAAAAGTACTTTTAATTAACCAGGAGATTTGATGAATTGTCTAATATATCCTTCAACTCCAAATTAAAAGAAATATATCAAGAAATGACCATTTACAAAAGTTAGTGTACTAAGATTTCTCTTGATCAACCCATCATCAAAGCTTGAGTGAATTCACTACCGACAAATTTTCATCAACATAGACGTTATTTCAAGCCTCTAAGAAAGTTGTCTAACTTAAATATTATGATCACTAGAAAATAATTTTGAGATCAAACCTTTGAAGGCCTTATTTTTTGGATTGATAAATAAATATTGTGATTTCTCCGTCAATACGAACACCGCCTTCATGTTGGAAAAAAATAAAAGAAGCCTAGAAATTAAGATTACTTTTTTAAGGTTACTTTTGATTAACTTCTCTAAGCAGTTAAATTGGGTAGTTAAGTTTCTAAATATGCAAGAAGGTCATTTGGAAAATGGCCTTTTCTCTCTTTTATTATTTTACAAAATCTTTGGACAAAAGTGTCCTTTATTCTCATTGTTATTGTAAATTAACGAAATATTGACCCAAAGGTGGAGAATGTAGTTTGTCTAAACTTAAAGGGTCTATCCGTAATTTAACCAAGCTCTAGGGGAGAAATAGAACTAATCCAAAAAAAACAGTAAAGGTCAGAAAAAGAACAGTTCATCCATCACCTCGCATCCTTCGAGTTCGATCAGTGAAGGGCCGGCGAATTCTTTGTTGGAAATTTAGAACTTCCGATTGATTGTATAATTATTCAAACATAAATTATACATATTATAAAATGTTCACTCAGTTCGGAGCGACGGCGGAGTCGCTGAGCAAAGCTTCTACCATGGTGTTTCGGATCGGAACGGATGCTCATCTCTACGACGATCCCGACGACGTCAGTATTGCGCCACTGCTCGATAGTAAATTCGACTCGGAGAAGTGTGAAGCTCTCAAGCGGTTACTCGCTTTAATTGCCCAAGGATTTGACGTCTCCAATTTCTTTCCTCAGGTAAATACATTCGTGTTTCTCGTCGTAATTGATAATTGATTCCAATTACTGTGAAAATTGTAGTCATTGAATGCATAATTTTAGCTATATGCTTTGTAAGTTAGAAATTTGTACCTCAAATTCGCCGTAACACACTTTGTAATATTTCCTGTTTATAGTTTATCTTTCAGAGATTTCAGAGTTTATTTTTTTACAGTTTAAGATAGAACGAATGCGGATTTTAAAAATATAAACATTATAGTAGGAATTACATAGAGAGTGTTATAGAAGATCCGAATCGGAAAATTTGATCTTATGAGTTATGACTGCTCTGATGAACTTCAGGTAGTGAAAAACGTTGCATCACAGTCAATTGAAGTGAAGAAACTGGTGTACTTGTATCTACTTCATTATGCGGAGAAGTATGAAAATTACTGCAAATGTATTTTGTTATACTGTATTATATATTTGCTATGCCAGTTGTGAATGATGCGATTCGAATTGTTTTTATATCCTAGGCGGCCAAATGAAGCATTGCTCTCGATAAATTATTTCCAGAAGGATTTGGGGGATCCAAACCCGTTGGTGCGAGCACTGTCCTTGCGCACAATGGCGGGGATCCGGTTACACGTTATTGCCCCAATTGTTCTAGTAGCAGTGGGCAAAGCTGCCAGGGATCCGTCAGTATATGTGAGAAAATGTGCTGCTAATGCACTACCCAAATTGCATGACCTACGCTTGGAGGAAAACACTGCTTCCGTTGAAGAGGTTCGTTCCTATTGGTTTTAATTGTAATTTGTTGGTTTTTGTTGCTGCAATACTTTGATTTTCATTATATCTGTTGATTCTAAAAGTACTGTGGGGCAATTTTAACTCAGTATTAGCATTTATTTGGCTAGGTAGTTTCTATTGTTTGCGATCCTTAGAGGCGGATGATGTTTCTATTCATTTGCAGTAGCATAGGCATGCATGGTGCAGTTTTTCACAAAGGTTAAATTCTTTGATGGGTTGATCTAATGCATGCTTATCAAGTTGAGGCTCCTAGAGTTATTGTTTCAATCAAAATACTAACATCCCTTGCTTTTCGATTAAACTCCACCTATGTCGTATCCATTTACTGCTTTTCTAGAACCTTTCAGTGAAAACTCCTTTTTATACCTTTTTGTACTAATATTCTAATTATGTACCTGATTCACCCTTTCAATATCATTGGAATGAAAAGCAAGTAACAGTATACTATAGACTTCATAGTCTCCGATAAAATGATTGCAATTTTTTGCTCATGCAGCTTGTTGGAATTTTGCTGAGGGACAATTCTCCAGGAGTAATAGGAGCTGCTGCTGCTGCTTTTGCTTCTATTTGTCCAAGCAATTTGTCTCTGATAGGAAGAAACTACAGAAGACTATGTGAGACTCTACCTGATGTGGAAGAATGGGGTCAGATTGTTCTGATAGGGATCCTCTTGAGATATATAATTGCAAAGCATGGTCTTGTTAAGGAGTCCATCATGGTATCATCTCATTCTTCAGATAACCACACTTCTGGAAAAGAGGATTCTGATACTTATTTTGAACTGAAAGAAAGCAATGCTGAGATTAGCAATAGGCTATTTAGACCCGAGTTTGCAGATATAATATCCAGGAGTTACCTTGAAGGGTCGGATAAATATTTATCTAGGTCTAGTCTTGCTGATGGGGTTTCTTCTGGATTAGATGGGTTGCATCTCACATCTGCCAAAGATAATGATGACGTTAAGATCCTGCTTCAGTGTACTTCACCTTTGTTGTGGAGTCATAATAGTGCTGTAGTTCTTGCAGCAACTGGGTTGCACTGGATTATTTCACCAATGGAAGATATCAAAAGAATTGTTAAACCACTTCTGTTTCTCTTGAGATCATCAAAATCCTCAACATATGTGGTATTCCCCATTCTCATTTGAATGTTAGTTTGGGTTTTTCTTTGATAAGTTAGTCGAGCATTTCTTTCTCTTCATAGTTGATGCAAATTTCCCTCATGCTAGGTTCTGCAACATATTTTTTTAACAGAAATGTACATTATTTTTCACTACTTGCATATGTTATATTTACTTTTTGTAGTACTTGGATGCATATATAATTGAGAAATTTGGTGGTTGGGGAAATGTCTTGATGTTTCAGAATTATATAATCTCCTCCGATATATTGGGTGATATCAAAGTACCTGTGTATGTAATAGCAACAAAATGAAAGAGCAAAGCTTTTAAAATCACCATTAGTTTGAAGGATTTATATAGTTCTGTTTGAAGGATTCGTATAGTTCTAAGCATAAAGTACATATTATTGGTCATACAGACAAGAAAACTCACTCTGTCACAAGCAGGGCTAGAATATTCAGGAACTTGTTATGAGTAGGGAAGTTGACTTAAAGATGCTCAAATAGCAGTTTCAATAAGATAATGCGTTATTGAATGTGAAATATTGTGATATAGTATGTTCTGATGGTTTTTGTGTAATGTTATTTATGAGTAAACCAAAAAAAGAGTTACTTGGCAACAAAAAAAACAAACCAAAAAAACAAAGTTCATTATTTCGACATCTTTGATAACAGACTTCTCTCTTGTTCATTTTATGATTCCTTTTTCTTTTAAAACACATGTTGCAGGTTCTCCGCAACATCCAAGTGTTTGCTAAAGCAATGCCTTCTCTCTTTTCTCCACATTTTGAAGACTTCTACATTAGCTCTTCTGACTCTTACCAAATAAAGGGGTTGAAACTTGAGATACTATCATCAATTGCTACGGACTCTTCAATTTCCTTTATTTTTCAAGAATTCCAGGTAATTCTTGTAGTTGAATGATATTAGAATGTTTATTTCCTCCACCCAGTCCTGAAGTTTGTGCTATTTAGGTCATTTTCGTATGTGTATGGAGTAAGTATGTTTTCCAACAAATGATGTCTGTCTTCAGTAATCCAATTGCACTCCAGAAAACGTGTATTTTCTTAGCTTTGCTTGTCAAAATTGCATGGTATTTTGTATGTGTATATATATATATATATATATATTATATGTGTGTGTGTGCGCGCACGAGTGTGTGCGCGCGTGTGCGTGCTTACCTTTTATTGTGTCTAGGATTATGTCAGAGATCCAGACAGGAGATTTGCTGCAGATACTGTTGCTGCTATTGGTTCATGTGCACGAGAATTTCCTAAAGTAGTAGACACGTGTCTTGAAGGGCTTTTAGCACTTACATCAGCTGGTAATTGTCATAGCATCTTTTCTATGGGAATGTTATCAGTAGAAGAATCTTTTTGATGTTGGCATTGTTACCCGCATTAGCTAACAGCCTTTATTAATAATTGACAAAAGGTATAGCATCTATGGATGAAGAAGATATGGTTTTAATTCAGGCTATACAGTCAATCAAAGCTGTTGTGAAAAAAGATCCTTCAAATCATGAAAAGGTAATCTTCTCAAAATCATTCTGTGTAATTGAAACTCCTCAGATCTCGTTACAAAACAGTAATGCATCTTTTAGTTTTAGCAGCAAAGTTAACAGAAATATAACTTAGAATAATGTACACTCGTGCACAAATTGTTTTCTGTTTTGAGGTCTCGCAAGGTCTGGCTGGTGTCTATGCAGTCTTTCTCTTGTAGGAGGTAGTTCTATGAATATCAGTCAGTTTGAAACACTAGTACAAAATTTGGTTAGGTAGAATGCAAATAGGTGACAGTTCCAGAGGGTGCTTGTATTGTATGCCTAACTGGACCCTAAACGTAGGCATTCACATAAGAATCTGCCATGTGGTGCAAAATAGATGGATAACTTGCTTCAGCTTTGCTACCAGAATCGGTTTCTGAAATGGACTAAAAGTACAAAAGGGTTTTTAGCCACAAACCATTTCTTACTGTTGATGATTGGTGGATAGATTGATTGTATCATACATTGATATGATTGTATAGCTTAATTAGTGTGATTTATCTTATTGATTGTACAGCATAATTAGTGGCATTTAGTTAATAGCAAGATTCCCATAATCATTGAAATTGATTGTAAATAAAGGTATAAAGGGATGAGAGACATTGCTCTTACAGGCTTAATCAAGCATTATCTTTCTCTCTCTAGTTTTATCTTCTACTTCTTAATTAACCTGGGATGATTCCATCTGTATTCTAGACTACAAGGGCTTGAAATGTATTGTGTTTTGAAACATATAAATTTCAAGTATGAGATTTGGGTTCTTTCCAGGATGAGAAATGCATTATAAATATCTTAAGGAAATTTATAAAGATGAATCAAGCTAGAAAAGAATAAAAAGAATGACAAATTTAGGGTTTAGGTCAATGGAATTGGGAGAATAATTCCACTTTGGGATAGCATATTTTCTATGACTTTAGGAAAGTTTTACAAGTGAACTGGAAACTGTTTATATATGGTAAATCATTCAAGGATCTAATTGAAAAGAAAGCAGAACTATAGGAGATCCATGTACATATGATGATATATAATTCCGTATAATATTTTAAGTGTGAATTTTAAATGGGTTGACCTTGAGTTTGAATGGGATGGATTGTAGTTGTATATCGATGACTCAAATCTAGTGTCCAGTACAAGACCTGGTATTTTTAGGCTCAAGCAGTTTCATTTTTGAAATATTTACATATTTTTATAATTTGTGAAGTGCATAATATTATAGTATAAGTATGCACTAGATATTATTATTTCTATTATGTTCTTAAATCTTCAGAAATCAGAATAAATTAGAAAAGAGAATGTCTTAAGTCGTTAGGTGAACGGGTTTCCGGGCTTGTCCTCGAGTAGAAAAAATATGCTGCATATATGTTGCAGAAGCAAAGAGAATTTTACTTTAATCACTGTGACTGTGCTATAGGATGAGGAACATCGGGTGTAGATTTTCCATGAACCTTGGGCTTGTGGCAAGATTAAGTGTGATGTGGGGAATCATACTCTGGAAGTAAAAAAAAAAAAAATTGTTTCTATTTTCTTTGCTAACCAGATCCCTTTTTCAGAAGTTGATTCAGATTAGTTCTCCGAGCTCTTTTCTTTGCTAACAGAAATATCACTTCTGTAGAAGTTGGTTCAGATGCAGTGTTGTGGTCTTTAGTTATGAGAAGGCATGTTCAAGCTTTACATAGAGTTTTGACCTGATTATGCAGTTTTAGTTATGCTCACTTGTGGAAAAGATTCTAATACTAGTTAGTTTAAAATGAAATCAAATTAGAATACCCTTATGCATATGAAGACTGAAGAGTCATCTTTTACCTTCATAGGTTGGGCACCTGAAGCTCCTGAATGTATGTTATAGTAACTAGGAGTAGGACGACATATCAGTTAGCTATTATTACTGCTGGGACCTTTGAAAGAGAAGAAATATTAGAGTTTAGCAGGTGCTTTGCTTCACGAGCAACAAAAAGGGAAGACTCTATAGTGACTCGTAAATTTACTCTTAACACGTGTCAGGATAATTGAACTTTTTCCCAAGTCTGTTCCATGATGAAACTGTGCTGGGATTTAGTACTAATAAATATTTTGTATGGCCTATGAGCACCATGCTTAATTCAGGCATGGGGAGAGAACTAGTTCCAGTTCTAACATAAGTGGGTGGCATTGCATTTTGTTGAATTACTTTGCTACATTGTTTTGAAAGTGATTGGAGTTCGTATCTATGTTCATTTATAGATTTGAACGTTTGGAGGCTGGTTAAGGTGTTTATACTGTGGCACATGTAATTTGCATTATTGTAATGGGTTTCTCTCTTCAAGTTTTCATGTAACATGTATTGAGTTGATAGTGTTCGTCCATTCAATGACATGATACATGAGAATAATAGACTAGCGCTCAGAAAGTTATGTTGGTGTAGGTTATCATCAATTTGATTCGGAATCTGGATTCCATTCGGGTACCTGCTGCTCGAGCAATGATTATCTGGATGGTAGGCGAGTGTAGTGGCAGTGGGCATATCATTCCAAAGATTTTACCCACTGTACTTGGATATCTAGCTCGGTGCTTTACTTCAGAAGAAATTGAAACAAAGCTTCAAATTCTTAATGCTTCTACAAAGGTATTTTACCAAGAATTTGCTTCCATTTCTCTTATTATTTGCCGTTTCTTTGCATAACAAGCAGGTATGAAGTTATTTCCGTTCTTCTGCTATGTTTATGTGCAATATGCTTGATTCTTTGGGTGAATTTGATATTTGACTTTCTATGATGATCTTTGTGGTTGAAGTCGATGAAGTTCTTAGGGGTCTGGTCTCTAATTCCTATATCAAACACTTTAGGGATTGACTAGAATCAGCAATGCATGGAAAATATGCTGAAAATCCATTGCTACCAAGTTAAATACCTGCATTTCAATCTGATACCATTGTTTCAGTGAATTGTGATTAACTAAATGTCTAATGAGCATTGTATACATAAGTAATGTTGTTTGTTTCTTTGAGTTGAGAGTAGTTTTGGAGCATCTCAATTATTGTAAAATTCCGACTTATGTTCATTCCTCTCAGTGTGGCTTATCTGTTTTCTTGATTAATTCTTCTGTGCTCATATTGTTTTGTCTGGTACACAAACTTTATTTCGTCATTTTGCATATTTTAGTCTATTCTGATCATTTGTAGCTCGGTCCAGGAATAAAGTAAGGGCTTAATATTTTTCTAGGGGAGAAGGGGACAAATTGTTTTAATCTCTTTTAACCTACAAAACTGTCTTGTATATATGGCCTCTGCGGTTGGCTCTAATCTATTTATATGTTAATGGAATGTATTCGAGTGAAACATGGCAAGTTTTCAAAGAGAGATAATGAAGTGTTTTACCTAGTCCTTTAAATATGCTCTTCCATGAAAGAATCAACAACCAAGCCTTAGTCCCAAGTAGTTGGAGTCAGCTACATGAACCCAAAAAGGATTACGCGGTTGCCAACATGAATAAATCCTCTCCAAAGCCGTACTCATCCAATTCTAGCAAATATATATCACCCTTTATCACTTCCGTCCAGAATCCAGATCTTACTCGACCTCTCTCTATCTCTTACAACCTCATTATTCCTCCATGAAAGAATAACACAGGAAAAATAAAATCAACTTCTTCTATAATCCAATAGTGAGGCTTTTAATCAGTTATTGCCATCTTCACATTTACCTTGACGAACTCTAAAATAAAGTATTTGAGCCCTTGGCTAGTTGCTATATTTTTCCTTACGCTAGAAGGGAATTCTTGCTGTTGCTGCTAATCAACCAGAGGATTCATTTATTGGGTTGCCCATCTCTTCTCTAATTATAAGCTTGGTCTTCGATCAGTAATTCTTAACCTGATGTGAAATAAGTCTATATGAGTTCGCAGATCTTTTATTGTGCATACTCTCTTGCATCAATCTTTATCTTTATTTCTTTTCAGGTCGTATTACGTGCTAAAAAGGAAGATTTCTGGGGGTTGAGAATTTTTTTGAGTTATGTGCTTGATCTTGCCAGATGTGACTTGAACTATGATGTCCGTGACCGTGCCCGTTTAGTAAAAGAACTTCTGTCATGTTATATTGGCGCTTGTGATTCAGAAGAACGAAAAATCCAACCAGAAATCAAGGTTCTCTCAAAGGTAGTTGCAGAGTGCATCTTTGGCGGACAGATAAAAGCACCATCATCTGAACCTTTTAGTGTTCGGTTTTATCTGCCTGGATCTCTTTCACATATAGTTCTTCATGCAGCTCCAGGCTATGAACCTCTCCCAAGACCTAGCAGTTTAAAAATTGAGGATTCTGGTTTTCGCTCTAATGTTCGAGGATTTAACGCGCCGGGGGATGGTGCTAGTCAAAGTGATTCTTATGAAACAGATGACCGTGATTCTGTTTCTGGATCATTGAATGAAGAAAGCACCTCTGGTTATAGCTCTCAAGATTCTGTTGCTTCCGATGGTATTGCTGGTTGCATTTCAAATGGTTCTGTTGGTGAAGTTGATACCCAGTCTGCTCAATTTATCCATCTTTCAGATACTGGAAATCCTGAAAAATATCAGAATAATGGGGCGGGCCAGGATAATGCCAATTCTGCCTCAAATGACTTTGGGGAACTACTATCAGAGAGAGCTCTGGAGTCATGGTTGGATGACAGCCCTAGTTCACGTCAGGATTTATCTGAACCAAGTTTAATCCGGAGTTCATCAGCCAGAATCTCGATTGGGGACATTGGTGACAGAGTCAAGCCTAAACTATACACATTATTAGATCCTGCCAATGGAAATGGTTTGAGCGTGGACTATGTATTTTCTTTTGAGGCGTCAAGCATATCTCCATTGCTTGTATGTCTACATGTTTCCTTTAAGAATTGTTCTGGTGAACCCATGTCAAACATACTATTGGTTGAAGAGGAAACTAACAAAACTCAAGATTCTTCAGATCAAGCCCCGGTCATGACTGAGAGGTAATGTGAAGCTTCAATTTTGGAGAGTTTGCACTTTCTATGATTCAGTTTTACATGCATCACTCAATCCTTGACATATCATGCTCAAATTATTCAAGTATGCTTTCTTCTTGTTTCCGTGTCAGAAATAAGTTATAGTGAAAATATACAACATCCTATGATTGTCAAGGACTCAAGATAGGCGACGATCAATGATTTTGAGGACTTGATCATTTATACCACTGTGCCCGTACTTTCCTTTTTTAAAGTTTTTATTATTATCGGCACAGGGTTATCGAACCCGAGACCCATCGTCCTGAGTCAGAATTGCTGCTCAACCTGCACTAATTGCGCTAGCCTTCTTTGACCTCTGTGCCTGTACTTCATAAACTTAACCGTTCATAAGTTATGCAATATGTTGCTGGTTATTTAAAATAAGTTAAATGGTGTAGATGGGTCTAGCACCTTTTATTCATAAAGGAGGTTAAACCTAACTCCGGAAATGCCTTTTTCTTGTTTGTTCCTTTTTCCCTCTGGGGAGGAACGGTGGAAGGTATATCTCTCTGTTCCTGGGTTACTTCTCTTTTGATCATCGTATTTTAGGAATTGGTGCCCCAGTGCTGATGGGAATTTTGTTTGAATATTTGGGAACTGAATCTTGGTTGATGGAAGTTCCCATAGAGCAGAGCACCTTTTGCATGCACATATACCTAGCAATAAAAATATTATGCAAGGAAAATTTTCGTATCAAGGAGCTACGAATTTTGTTATTAAGATGACTTAAGTCCTTGCGGCATATTTAGTTGGAGGAAGCAAAGCTCAGAGTAAATGAAATTTGATTTAACTTCCAACATCATAAATACATGCACAGAAAACGTGATCTGTGAATTCTTTCCCTGAGAGGCGTCTCATTTATGTTAATTCTGGAGGCCAACATTTTCCCTAGCAGCAGAATATGGTACACTGATGAACTTGCAGGTTTACAGATTAAATATGGTCCGTGTAAACAACAGTTAATTATTCAGAATTAGAGCTTTCCAAAGGTTAAGTACTTTCTGATATGCTGATGTGCTAACTTGGTATGCAGTTCTTCTCTTGGCGATTTGCGTAATCTAGTTCCTATGGATGAGATTATCAACCTGCAGCCTGGTGAGACTACCAAGACAGTCGTTCATGTTCGTTTTCATCATCACCTTTTGCCACTGAAGCTGATATTGTGGTGTAATGGTAAGAAGTATCCTGTAAAGTTGCGGCCTGACATCAGATA
>JAOWBF010000027.1:3319563-3332745 GCA_028566175.1 Vinca major
GTTTTGGGCTTTCTCAGATATCGGTGTCAGTCTAACCATTGACCCTGAATAACCTAACCTAACCGATTATCCGTTACTTTCTTTATTCTAAAACTTACTTTTAATGTCAACAATGACCCTTAGTTTTGGAAAAGATACTGCCCAGCCCAAAAGACCCGTACAAAAAATGGCCCATTTGTGGGTTAGCCCAATGTGTTTGAAAATACAACAAAATGTTGACGTTTGTGAAAATCGAACCCACAACTAAATAGTTAAAAACTATATGCATTATCAACAAAGCTAAGATGGCAAACGTTATAAAATTATGACTTCTATGTGGTTAGTGATAAACGCGTAAACTATTTTTTGAAGGTTCTACGTATTCAAGTCAGATAACAACCTAACATGTTTTTATGAAATTATATCCTTCGCTGATGAACAATGTTCAAATTTTCTTTTCTTCCCCAAATTTTGCATTCCATCCATGTCAGCATGACAAGGAGAGAAAAACGACTCCTCGGATTGTAGTAATAAAGTAACATATGCTTATGTACCTTTTTTTTTACCAAGTAATATGCTTATGTATTTTACTTCTGTAATTTATTTTTGTTTTCCTCATATTGTACTATGCAACCTTCTGTTTTAATATATTTCCTTATTCAATAAAAAAAATGTTCATTAATAAATGATAATAGCTACTTGTTTTATAGGCTTTATCATATTCAGTTGGACATATGATTCCCGCAGAAGATCAAAGAGGTGAACCGTGTGATGGAAACCTTCCGCAAAATTTTGGAGAGCACCACAATCATATACATTAGTGTTACTTTCGTCTTGACAATATGAAACTTCTCAACAACTCCCTAAAAAAATATATGATGACAGCATGTTTCTCCTAGCGGAATAATGTAGGATTGATCCCTTCTATTTCTAGTATACCAGATCAGATCAAAGTCAATTACTAGCCAAACTGAAACTGTGTTGGGGGTTTATTTGGTAATTTAAATTAGGTATTCGTAGTTATTTTATTTAATAAATGAGTACATACGGTTTTTTTGTAGAAAATAAATTAAAATGTCTAAAATACCCTTTAAATAACTCACATGTTCGTCACATGACTGCTTAACGAATTTTTGACAATTTTTTTGAAAGATGCCCTTAAATGACAAGTCATAAAAAAACAATTTGGACATTAAAAGAAGAAATTAAACGAAACGGACTTTATCTCCTAAATCGAAATACATAAACGACCAATTAGGCGATTTTGACTTCAAACTCATCTGCTATCAAAGTAAACAACCATTGAACAAAATAAAAGTTATTTTAAAAATCTAAGCATATTGCATCTCAACTTTTATTTAATTTTAAATATATAAAGAATAGAAAACTACATTAATACATGTACATCTAATATTTGGAAAACATCATCCATGATCCAACCTAATAATCACAACTAAATATCACAATACAACATAATAAACATAACAACTAGTTTTAGGTTTATGCCCTCCATCATGCTCATGTATTTTCTTTAGAAAAAAGGGAAAAAAAACTGTATATACTTTGTTTTAGAACTTAAATAAACAATACTCCCTCCATCATAATACAAGCCGTTTATATGACATGTATCGAAAATCGAAAAAGCAAAAAATAAAATACTTTGCTACTCAAAATATCAATATTACTCCCTTAAATAGGATTTGGATATCGCTAATTCTATATAAGGGAGATTTGATTAACAAACTACCTTACCTTACTTTTTTGCTTCCTTAATTTTTGCTACATATCCTAAACATCTCTTAATTTTCGCTTAATGTTCTAAACGTCTAGTATTATGGAATGGAGGTAGTAGTTATTTGATGAAAATGCAGCAATATAAGATGAAAATTGGGCTCTGATACAATGAGAATACTGGAACAAACCATGTCTGGATTTCAGGTGAGTTACAATCTTGGTACAAAGAAGAATAGACAAACTTGATAAGCTGGTCCTCCTAGTTTATAGTCATAGAGTAATGGAACTAGGATTGGCTTTCCTTCCATCCACCATATTCTTTTTCTTCTTCATTGTAGCCCTCCTGGAGCCAAAAATAGAGGAAGAGATCAGATAATTGTCCCAAGAATGCATCAACAAAATTTAAGTGTTACCTTTGGTGTAAAAGTTAATCCAACTTTCACTTCTCCACAGAAGCGTTGGTCCTGGGTTACAATGCTATACTTAGCAGGATGAATTTCGGCTTTCCCATTCTCTACTCCATGTTGTAAAAGCTCCTTCAAGTAAATGCTGCATGTACATTCGTGTTAATCTTCCGGAAAAAATTGGACATAAGGACCTCAGTACTATTAAAAAAGGAAAAAACTACAACCTATTCCAGCTAATATACATTATACAAAGATGAACTGAGAAGGTATTACCAAATGAATTCCATGAAAACGATCGGTTGAAGCAGTAGTCATGCTAGAGTGACGAAAGGTAGATGAAAAGAATATACTGTTTAACATTTGGGACTAGATAGAGTTTCTCTTGTTTTTTCCCTGGCTAAATAAGGAGTTTACGAAATATGTTTTTGTTTTAAAGAAAATACTATCCAAATACACAACGGAAAGTTATTTAATTGACTTACGTAGCTTGGCCGAGATAGTCATCTTCAGAGAAGGTGTCATGGTCCATAATCTTGAGGAGGAGCTTGTACTGATTATCTCCCCCTGGAAATTCTGCCCTGAATGTGAACTTCTCATTCCACACTGGACTGCTGCCTTGACCTGCATTATTTTATATACACTACTTTATCGAGTTTATGGACAAAGAGAGTGGTAACGATTAAAAAACTAGCCAAATGTTAGAACCATTCAATCCAGTCAAATGTTCGACATTACTGATCATGACAAGTTGAGGCAGGCAACTACGGGTAACTAGGGGGTGGGGCAGCTGCTCCATTGAATCCAGTCCACCCCTCTCAAAATTTACCCAACTGTTGAGGTTGTGGGCCCTACTTTTTGCAAGCAGGCCGACTGAGTGGTGGGGCTGGATCCAACGTAGTATTCCGCCCCCGTTTTTCAAGCACCTACCAATCAGGGATGATGCAAAAATCCCTTGTGACTTGGAAATTTTGTTAAGGACTTAATCCTTGTGCACAAAAAAGTGTTATCCACGCCCACAGGGTCCTGTCACGAGTCAGTCGTGCGACCTGTGAGAGCCCCCTCTACAGTACGATATAGAATTTGGAGGATGTAAATCAAAGTAACTTAGTTAAGGACGCAATCCATATCTCCATACGATGTGGTTGGAATTCTCTAAATGAAATAGTAAATATTGAACTACTAGAACAGTCATAATAGAACTATTCTTTATGATTTCACGGTAAGACTAGACTAGATCATTCAAAAACCGAACAGCTGATTTGGTCAAACCATGCTTTTACCCCGGGTAGAAAGTTGGCAATTTACATTTTTTTTACAGCCATTTCCCTTTTACCTTCAAAAGCAAAATAAGGGGCAGGTATAGAAAGGAAAAATGTACAGCCCTGAGGAATTATTTGACAACAGTACGGTTCAATAAAAATAAAAATCTGAAATCGAATCATGACAGATAGACAGACCAATAAGTAGTTTCTTTTCGTGGGAAATTTTTGTCCTAAGACAAGAATAACTCACTTACCTCTAATCTAAAATCAAATCATCTTACATTTAGATGATATAGAGTCCGCTTATATAAATGAGACCAAAATTAAAACTAAGTAAAAAAATAGTGGGACATTCTGCATTACATACATATTGTAAGAGCAATTGAAGTTACATTTTGCCCAACTTTTACTTCCTCCAAAACTCGGTTTATCTAGTAAAAACTTTCAAAATTTTATAACCAAAAAGATAAAATAACCACAATTTTTCTAATCAATTTAGAGTGAAGATACCTCGAGCAATAGTACTCTTGCGCTCTTGACTTTTGTATTGAATCAAAACGTATGGATCTATCTTACCTGCATATCACCAACCAACACATTCACACTAACTTTTTCTCATATATACAACAAAAAAAAAAAAAAAAATTAAAAAGTGGAAATATCAATCAATCAGATCAAACTTGCAAATATTATGTACCATTTCCCCAAAAGAATGTTTCGAATTTTTAAAATGAGAACGAGATCTCCTAATGAAAAATTTGACCATTTTTTTTCTTAATTTGACTAAGAAGAAATAATAAAAAAAACACATCTGCTGGACAGGACTTCATCAGAATACCCAAAACCATAATACAGCCTCAATTCCATAATATAATAGCTTATTGATATTTTGTAAGCAAAAACATGAGATACTTTATTAGTTAAAATATAAATATTACTCTCTTAAATATAATTAGTGTTATACAAATTGTAGTTAAAAGAGTAATATTGATATTTTGACTAACAAGTACATCGATTTTCACTTCCTTAATTTTCGGAATATGTCTCAGACAACTTATATTCCACACAAAAAAAATATGCTGATAAATTTAAAAAATTGAACTTCAACGAAGATACTGCATCATGAAAAATACCAAAAAGTAATGGAATGGAAAAGAAAGTATACCGAAGAAATCGGAGGATTCGAGGCCTCGAGCGGAGAAGAGAGTGACTTCCATTGTTCCGAACGTCATCTCTGTTTGGTTTCTTTGGGTTTGGGAGAAAGACAAGAGTCAGAGAGGAGTTGTAGTAACGTTTGTTTCATTTCATTTCACGGTTTATAACGGAAGGAATTATTATTTAATTAATAATAAAAAGATTTCGTGAGAGAATGAATGACAGCTTTGACGGTTCTTTAATAAGCTTTTTGAACATGTTCAAACGCAACGTAACGGATGCATCCATTCAACTTTTTGTTTTTTTTTTCTCAAAAGCTCTCTTAATTCATGTAAAAACAAGAACTTGTTTTTTTAGACATTTTCACCACAAAAAAGTGGGTATTGCACTTCGTTTTATTTTAGTATTTATGAAAAATATTTAGCACAAACTTATAAATTCGAGTCATTTAAAATATCTTTTTACTTGACAAATATATTCTCGTAAATCTTCTGAATTAATTAAGGAACTAAAAAAGAGCTTTTCAAAGTTTGGTTGTACACTTGTTATTTATAAATTTAAGAGCGATGAGTGCATTTAGTGTAGCACTTTTAATTTAAAAATAGATTTTCACAATAAAAGATGAAAATGTGTCAATGGAGACCTAAGATGTATATGGATTGCAAGTCAAATTGAGTTATATTATTTTCTTGAGTTTTAGAGGATGTGTTTATCGTTGATTTTGTGGGTTGATTTTGTTATGGAAAGATCATACGAGATCCATTTTGACATTTCGTAACTATAGTTATATTCACACTTGCAATATTTGGTACGTTAGAATAAAAAAGAAAAAAATCTCTTTTTATTCGGAATAATTTTTTATCCAAAATGAGAAAGAAATCGTCTTTTCATTCAATTGTTTGGAATGTGAAGTTGGAATTTGACAAAAATAACTACTCAATGTCATAATGGAATAATATTTTACCTTATATGACATAAATGTCCTTTCTATTACAAAATTGTTAAACTTTAAAGTTTATATAGTATTGCGAGATGAAATCGATATTGATTCTTAGTTGAAAATTATTTAAGTTATCTTTTTTTTTAATTTCCCATCTAGTGTTCAAGCCCAATAGGGTTGACTAATATGGACCGGGTACTGCATAGGCTCAAGAAGAGGGCGACCCTCCAACATCAATAACTCCATACAAATGCCTGAGTCGCGGATCGAACCCTAATCATTCTTAAGGGAGGAGGAGCCCTCATCCACTCCACCACAATTGAAGTTGGTAATTAATTTATCTTTAGTGTTCAACATTCCGACTTAAACATTCAACTTCAGTCTTTAGAGTTTAATGTTTACAACTTAAATGTTTCAGACTTCTAATTCAGTGTTATTAAACAAGGTTTATTTTAAGATATAAGTTAAATCAATAAGAAGTTGAACAACATGTAATTAGTAGCTTATTAGCATGTGCTTTTAAGCTATTGATAAACATGCCCATAAACAAATAATTTTAACTTTTAGCTTAAAATAAGTAATTACGAACGTGTTCTCTATCATTACTCACTCAGTTTGAGTTTATTGACTCAGCTAATTGATTTAAGCTTTAGCTTCAAATAAGCTAAAAAGCCTGATTAGAAAAGTACAAACAGAGTGTCTTTCTAGAATAGCTTATAAATTCATCATATTTTAAATACAAAATAATTATATAAATATATTTTCATTTCTTAAATTGTATTATATAAGAAGATTTATTTAGTTTTTAGCGACTTTTTCCAGCAAATAAGAACAACTCATTGTATACAGAAATATCAATTTTTACAAAAGTATTTTTTCGGTAGCTTTAAAAAAAAGCTCCAAAAATAGAAACCATGTCCTAAGTGAGAGTAAAATTCCCAGAGTCCCACACTCCGATCCGACATAGTAATTGGAGGATGTAAATTAAGGCGACCCAACAACCCAATTAGGTGGGAGGACTTTTAACTTGGTGCCCACAAAAAACTACCCCCACGTTGGAGGGTTGAAAGTTTCACACTGCACCTGCCAAGAATCGATCATGCGTTTCTCTATATAATCTGCCACCCGAAATTAATTGGGCTATCCTTGCGGATAGTTCGATTAAATTCCAACATTATGCATTACTCCCTCCATCCCAAATTAACTGTCAACATTTCCTTTTTTATTTGTCTCAAATTAACTGTCCACTTTCTAAATAAAGTATGTATTAATAACAATTTTTCCAAGTTTACCCTTCTTCCAACTCTTCATTGAATCCTCTTAGTTAATTTAAATTATCAATTACTTAGCAAAAAAAATTAAAATTATCAATTTCCAACACATATTTAATAGGTAGTTGGATGTTATGTGTGAGGAAGGAGAGAGTAAGACATACATTTTAAATGAGATTAATAAAATTAATGAGGGTATTTTAGACTTTTACTTATATTTTACCCTCAAAATCACCAAACCTTTAATACTCATGTATTTGTCAGAATGGATAGATAATTTGGGACGGAGGAAGTAGTGTGTGTATTCTTACTTTGACACATTAGCTTAAGAACGAGAACCAAAATAACGTGGATCTAATCGAATTTTCTATTAAAAAACTTGAATTTTCTCTTTACTTTTTTTATACAAAACAAATAAATAGATGAACATTCAAATAATCACCCTGTGCCTTAAATGAATTAATTATGTCGACTGAGACCTAACTTTGGCTTAACGTGTTTTTTTTTTAAAAAAAATGGGGAAGGAGAATTCAATCCCACTTTTACTTAACATGTTTAGTATTATTCTAATTCTAAGAGACACCGTACTAGATCAATCTCTGTCATAAGATCAAATGACCGAATTGCCTAATGGTCAGTTGTTAAATCATTTAATCTGACGGCTGCTATATATAGTTTTTTTTTTACTAAGTATGTTATATATAGTTATTTATAAAAAAAAACATGTTATTTATTGGATCAAATCAGGAACGAAACCAGGAATTTGGTGTTGTGAAGACAAAACTGTAACAGTATTTCGAAGTATATAAAAACGGCAAAAAACAAACCATGGGGACGAAACTTATAAAAAAAATCTGAACTACATTTAAAATTACTATACCTAATAGCATTTTTAAAAATCTTGGGAGGCGACTTCCCTTCCGGTCCCTGTCTTCGTCCCTGGATCAAACTAATCAATTCCCAGCATTAATATATAGTGATACCTACGTTTCTTGTCGTCTAATAACAGAAACTAGGCTCGGATTTCAACTTTTGGAAACTCATTACAGAATGGCTCAAGTTTTACTCTGCACATAGAAGACGCATACTTCATAGGAAAATAAGTAATAATAGCTGAAGTACAGATGAGCTAAGCAGCAATTTTCTTCTAGTCCTCAACAATAAACGGGAAAATATAGTCTGGCAAACATAAAAGCAGAACAGTCTTTAGCGGAAACATATTTAGAACCGGTTTGTATGGGGCTGTTCAGACTGGTGTACAAAACAAACATAAATCAAGTTCTCGAATTCTCTGACTTAAGCTCATCTGGGAGAAATATCTGCAGACCTCGATCTGGATCCAGGTGGTGATCTCGATGCACGTCCAGGTGATGATCTCCAATCAGCTTCTGCTTCCTCATTCTCCAGCTCAGACTTTCTGCAAGGAGCACTAAGTTAACAAAGTAATCCTTAAATTTGAGGCCAAACATTAAAAGAGAAAAAAGATACTTGTATTGAGAAACAATGAGGGTACTAATGATACTGGTTTGTGTTGGACCACCATAGATATATTAAAACCGACTTACTTGCCATAACTGTTGTCACGGTCATGTGAAAGATCTCTTGGAGATGTAAGATGCTCTGGGTATCTTCTATCTGGGGAGACAATATCTCGGTCACGTGAATGATCCCTTGGTGATCTAGGATGCTCTGGGTACCTTCTATCTGGGGAGACGATATCTCGTTCACGTGAATGATCCCTTGGAGATCTAGGATGCTCTGTGTACCTTCTACCTGGGGAGACGGGATAGTTATTCTGTCGCCGTGGTGCAGGCGAGTAGGACCTGCAAATCGCACAAAGCAAACAGATTTAATCAACGGAAGAGAGATTGCATAACTCCTTCAAAATTAACAACTTACCTTGATCTATAACGGTTTCTAGAACCTGAAGCATAACGAGGAGGAGAGCGAGAGTGAGAACGCCCTGCATAGAAAGAGTACAAGAAATGAAAATATAACTTATCAAATTCTTAAGAGCTTCAACTAAACATTCACGCATGAATATTTTGTTGAAGGTGGCTTCCGTCAAAAGTATAAAACTATAGATATATTTCCACGAAATAAATGGACTCTGAAGCCACGCAAAACGTGGGAGGGAAAACATCCAAACCTTGCACCATACTCACCGTAATAAGATGATCGTCGCTCACCATAGCCTACAGGTCCTCCTCTACTGAACATATGACATGTTAAAGTATGTCAGGAAACTCGGTAATTTGATAAAGACGAGGTAAGCAGAACATATTTTTACCTCGTCCTAGTTGTTCTTCGACGCATATCCTCAGGCTTTTTTCTCGTTTCAGCAGCAAGAACCACGGTTATCTCCCGTCCAGCAAAAATTTTCCCATTCATATGGTACTGAGCTTCTGCAGCTTCATATGCATCAATAAACTGCACAAAAGCAAAACCACGAGGTTGCCTGCATAGAGATATGTAAAGCATCATTGATGCACCTAATCAGGGAAAACATAATCACAAACAAATAATAAATAATTGAAACCGGCAAATCAACTAGCAACTATACTATCACTGCTACCTTTTCAAACTACTTACGCATAAACTTCACTGCACTTCTATAAAGAAAAGGAGGAGGGAAGAAAGTGAAAGCAGATACAATCCAAATGCTGACCTTTTCTTTTATAACCAAGTATAAGCAACTTTAAATGATACATGTTACTTGAAATTTCTTCACATGCTTGTAAAAATATGATGCACTTCAAATCAACCTTGTCCCACAATTAATTTCTTCTCATGTTGTCATTAATTGATGGGCAATCAATCTTCTTCCTCATCAAACTTCTATAGAATGTGTAATTTTATAGTGTCTCTCTTCATAAAGGAACATTCTTCATTTGCAATATTAACAGCCTTGGAGGACGATAATTTTATGCTATCATGAAGACAGGAGCTTCACCAAATATACTTGTAAAAATATGACGCGCTTGAAATCAACCTTGTCCCAAACTAAATCTTCTTATGTGGTCATTAATTGATCGCTAATCAATCTTCTTCCTCAAGAAACTTCTATAGAATGTGTAATTTTAACAGCATCGGAGGACAACAATTTTATGCTATCATAAAGACACGAGCTTCAACAAATGTGGAGCTAGGTCTTGTTTTAACTTCAAACCACAGACCCCCTACAAACCAGTTCAAAAGGTAATTCACAATGAAAATTAAAGGAAATGAGATTGATAAACCTTCAAAGATTCACAATGCTGACAAAAGAATTACTGGGAGCAATTTCAACATTTTCGAGCAACGAATTCGTGTAGCTTATTTTGCAAATATTGCAATCACTCGGTAAGAGAAAAAAGATTAAAAAAAAATATTGTGGGGGTGGTGGGAGGTAGGGAGGAGAAGGGGGGTGCAGAAGTTAAAGCCGATAAAGAAAAGATATGTGGTCCAAAAAGTATTTGAGAAAGCAATTTATAAGTAATTTCAGTAACATAGCTCACCCTGTGTAATAGTCCTTTGGAATATAGACGTCCCTGACTACTCCAAATCTTTCAAAAGGAACTCGGAGTTCTTCGGGCCTATATTGCAGTTTATGCATTCAATTAAAAAAAGAAATTAAGATAACCAATTAAAGAACAGAAAGCTTACATCAACTTCAACTATTGAGCATAGAGCACCTGCAATCCAAGGGGATATTACGAACTAAAAGACTGCCATGATTTTGTTCCTTGTGCCTCCCGCGTTCACCACCATATCCCCTTCTTGGAGGAGTTCTAGGCCGACCTCCATATTCTCTTCTTGGAGGACTGTAATTAGGTGGACTATGCCTCCGCATTGCTTAATTCCTGAAATAGCCAGTCGAGTAAAGTGCAATATCTACTGTCACTTTAGAGAAGTAAAACAAAATGTAAAAGCAGTTGAAGGCACGTATTCTGTAGATCCAGATCAAATAGTGAAGCCAAATTAAATTGGTTTCTTAATGTATCCATATTAATTAAGAAAGCAGAATGAGAACCAAATCCGATGTTTTCCTTCTCTTTACAGGTCATTACACTTATCAACACACAAACAAGTAAAAAATGCCTTATTTTAGAAACACACAAACAAGTAAAGGCGGCCTTATTTTAGCATAATGTAAATTGATGTGCTTGCATGTTCAACATCCGGTTTCCCATGTTAACCCATTCACACAGCTTTCATACCAATAATTATTTGGAGTTGGAAAATACTATGAACTCCAATAGACAAAGTTGAATAATGGAAAAGTACTCTAAGATCGAATGGACCTTGCAAGTCACATTGGAGGCATCTAAATGGGAACTGCAGTTAGTCAGTTACTAATAAGACTTCCTTCAAGAAATTTACCGGGAAAACTTATGTGTGATACCTAATCCTTGTGCCATAAGCGAAGATCTATACAAAAGAACTACCAAAAAGTCTAGAATTCAGTTTGCAAGAAAAAGATCCAGGTTAGAACATCCCAAATGCCAAGCCCTTTTTCATCGCCTAGAAAATCTAATATATCCTGTCTTGAAAAATAAAGACTAAAGATGAAAAAAATAATTTAAAATGCTTCTAAACAATTATCTATTTCCATCTACATATGTTCCACCAGAATAAGAAAAAATCTAAAATGGAAAAACAAAACAAAAAGAACAACCCTTGATTGAGCCAAACAACAAAAACGCAATGTTTATTACACAGTTTTAGTAATTTAGTTACTGAAATCATTTGAAGTAAACTGTCATATCCGGCAAAATTAGAAATATACGAAGCTAAACAATGTCGTCAGATTTAGCTACGAGTACGGTGGAAATTAATCACCCAAAATAAAGGGTTCAAATTGATTCTCCTCCAAATGGAATCACATTACAAATATCAGATTTCAGACTTTTTCACTAACTTTGCCGATCAGAGCAGATCCGGCTGTTTATGTAGATTTCACCAACAATATTTTGTTCAATCTAATCCCATCTTTCCCTAATTCCATCATATTCTCTGTTTTCTCTTAATTCCACAGCAATTAGACTAGAAATTTAGGGACATTAAGTAAACAACAAAAACACAAAATTCATTACCAAAATTTAGTTAATTGAAAAAGTTGAAATTGATTTCAAATCATGATTGGGGGTTGACCACAAAAAATCAAAAGGCGAAAACGCAACTAAACATTTATAAATCCAAAGTTCCGTAAAAGTACTAAAAATATTCTTACAAATTCCAGCAATATTTAAATTTTTTGAGGCAGAATCGGAGTTCGATTGAGTTTAAATTAAAAAAAAAAATCGAAATAAAAGAAAAAGGAGCAAAACGTAAGAACAAAAAATCAAGAAAAGTGTTGTGAAATTACCCTTTTTACGGATAATTCGTAATCGGTGATGAATTAGAAAGCGAGAAAGAGAGATCCAACAGCAGTTTGATTTTCTAAGGGGATTTAAGTGGGCTTTCCCCCAGACCCAAGTCATGCCCAGACCTACCAAGACCCAATTTGTAAGATTCATGGGTAATCTAGTAAAGATCCAGACTCAGATTTATTTTTGGTGAGTCTGAATTTGGATACACTTATTATGGGCTCAATACACTCAATTGACGGTCCTAAGTAATATGATTAAGGATTTTCCTACACCATTTCCTCTTCTCTTCACCACAGCTGTCCACAAGGGCTGATGCCTTTTGCCCTTCACTTCATGGATTAATGAAGAAGAATGTAATTAGTATTTTTATTATTATATCCTTGATTAACACTAATAACATAATAGAGAATAAAATAATTTTATTTATAAATATAAGAATAATATTAGAAAAATCATCTTTAAACTTCGCAAGGACCAAACATCTCGAGCTATGGCTGCCCACATTGTTTTCTGCCAGATTTTTGGACCACAACCTGCGACGGTGTCCTTATTTATTTCAAATGTAAAACAACTTTCAACGTCTCAATTTTAATGGCTATAATTTATCATTTCATGTTACTGATAGAATTATTTCTTTCATGATCTTTAATCAATTGAATCATATCGAAATTATGATTCAAGCATCAATCAATAGGACCGAAGAAATTTTTATTTTTCATCTCTTGTAAGGTAACCTTGAAGTTTCAAGGTCACACTATATGTTCGTATTTCTGTATTTTTATGCGGTTTTGATCATTTATAACACTTTTTGTATTTATGAAATTCTTTATTTATATATTCTAAATTAAAAAAAAGATAAAAAAACTAAACTCTAGAGGATAGATAACTTGAGTTGACGTAGTTAGTAAGATGAATAGGGGGAACATACTGAACGTAACCACTCCATGGAGACTGTGCTATCTTACCTTTCGATCGATATACAGTTGAGGAGGCCGATCACGAACGCTACATGTGTGGGAGCGATCTTGATTAGAGAAGGTTAAGATGGCGCCTCGCATATGGGTAGGAAGATGGCGCTTATGC
>JAOWBF010000027.1:3505910-3516433 GCA_028566175.1 Vinca major
TCATAATCATCATCTCTGAGTTGTAATTTTCTCTCTCTCTCTCTCTCTCTCTCTCTCTCTCTCGTATTCATATTCACAGATATATATCTTCTTCATAAATATCCCCTTATTACCAGACAAATTTTGCCGATTCTTCGTCTCTATATGGACTGTCCTTGCGTTTCCCAATCTTCAGACGAAAGTCGAATATTTTTTACTATTTCAATTTCTTATGATGAGTCTGGGATCATCATCTAACGACAACGGCATTCTCGATTTACAACTTGTATGTTCTCGTTTATTTTTCTCTGTTTTTCATTATTTTTTTTGAGTTTCGTGGAATTTTTATGTGTGGCCTCAGATTTGTTTGTGAAATTGAATATAAGATAATTTTTTTTTTATTAATTCGTCGATTTTTTTAGTGAATTTCTGAGAATTCTCGTGATCTATGGGTTTTATGATAGTTTATTGTCATTTTCCAGTACCGGTACATGTGAATAATTGCACGAATGTCTTGCATCCAAAACTTTGTTTTTCATTTGCTTATTTTAGGTTAATTCAATTTGATTATTCTATATATTTGTTCGGATATCATGAACTGAATTTTAAATTTTTTACAAAGTTTTGTACGAATATATAATGTGTATGAAGTTATAGACGAACTTCCAAAAGGTTTTTACAGAAGGCTTTTTTTTAATATTTTTTTTCTCTGTTCTACAATGCCATATTTCCTGTTTTACAATTTTTTTTCACGTAATGAAATAATTCATGTTTTCTTTCTTGTGGGAGAAAAATTACATTAGTTAAATCGATGTGGAGGTAAAATCAGTAATCATTTTCTCTGTGATTCCCGGATTCTTTTTTTTGATTGTGCACTCTGGTGTTTATGATGCATTACAATGTCTACTGTAGGATGACCTTCAAGCCACAAACATGCCAGGAAAAGCGTATGATTATGACTCTTCCAAACCAACAACTAGACTGGAAAGGCTTTTGAGAGAACGAGAGCTCAGAAGATCTAACCGATCCAATAGCCATTCAACTGATGATCTTAGAGATGCTAACAGAGAAGTGGAGGCTAATGGGAACAATAATAACCTTAACTTATATGATTTTGATAAGTGGTCTCGTGAGGAAGAGTATTTGGCGGCGCTTTTGGCTGCAAGAAGCATGAGTGATGCCAGCGAGATGCCAGATGGACGTCCTTCCAAACAGCGGTTGTTAGTAGTAGCCAACCGGCTACCTGTGGCTGCAACTAGGAAGGGCGAGGACACGTGGTCGTTGGAGATAAGTGCTGGAGGCCTAGTTAGCGCACTTTTAGGTAAGCGTTACGAGATTCTGCATTCAATGCCGGCCAAAGAATTGGAAAAATATATTATGCATACAAATGTATCTCCACGAGTCTTGTTTTACATTTATATTTGTACTTTTTAGCATTGTTCTTTCAGCTCTTTATGCTAACTGATAATTGAATCTATCCATGAAGGGGTTAATGAATTTGAAACCAGATGGATTGGATGGGCCGGTGTAAATGTACCCGACGAAGTTGGGCGAAGATCACTTACTGAAGCTTTAGCTGAAAAGGTTCTCAGTTTTTGGTCCTCAATCAAAGTCTACTATATCAAATGATTTAAGACTATTTCCATCCTTCTATAAATACCTATCCACTTGGATCAGTTACTAATTTTGACTTATTCATCTGGTAGTTTTAGAATCATGCTTTGGTTAACATTGTTTGTTTCGTTTGCTCAATTTCCTACTACTTGCAGAGGTGCATACCGGTTTTCCTTGATGAAGAAGTTGTTCATCAATATTACAATGGCTACTGTAACAACATATTATGGCCTCTTTTCCATTATCTTGGGCTTCCTCAAGAAGATAGGCTGGCAACAACTCGTACATTCCAGTCTCAGTTTGCCGCTTATAAGAGAGCAAATCAGATGTTTGCTGATGTTGTGAATAAGCATTACAAGGATGGTGATGTTGTCTGGTGCCATGATTACCATCTGATGTTTCTTCCAAAATGTCTAAAAGATTATAACATCAACATGAAAGTTGGCTGGTTTCTCCACACCCCCTTTCCTTCCTCTGAGATTCACCGGACATTGCCATCTAGATCAGAGCTGCTAAGATCTGTTCTAGCTGCTGATTTGGTTGGGTAAGTTCCCTCCGTTCTAGATTATTGCCCTGAAATATTACTCATGCCTTTCTTTCTTGAAATATTTGAGATAATGGGGGATGTCACATGGTTGTAGTGATATATAGACAAAAAAATAAAAAACAAATAACCAAATGAGAATGTAATTGTTCAATCCAGGCATCAATGCAGTTAACAAACTGCGAACCAGAAGTTATTTGGAGAGCTAATGCTTGATTAATTGTATATACTTATGTTTTAGAAAGTAGAAGCTACATGCTTGATTAATTGATGGAACAAAATCTGACAATCTTCATGCTCACGTTCCAGTATAGAATGATGACTCTATGGAGCTGTTACTATTTTTAACGCCCTGATGTTTGTTTTCATTTTTTTCTACGAGGCATTTTCTTAATTTCATGCCCATGATGTTAAGTTTTCATTCCCAGCTTTCATACTTATGACTATGCAAGACATTTCGTCAGTGCCTGCACTCGTATTCTTGGGCTTGAGGGTACACCTGAAGGTGTCGAGGATCAAGGAAAGCTTACTCGTGTGGCTGCGGTATTAACTTCTTTTATTTGTTACTAGGTCCATTACTATAAGTATGCAAAAACAAGAATCAATAGTTTCTTTTGCATTACGAAGTTTATCTAAGCATTCTTTTGTTGACACCTTGATAAAACAGTTTCCAATTGGGATAGATTCTAATCGATTCATCCGAGCTCTTGAGCTTCCGGATGTCAAGGATCACATCAGAGAACTGAAAGAAAGATTTGCTGGCCGTAAGGTAAGATTCACAGCTCCAGAGCGCCACTTTTACTAATAATTATGAATGTTTAATTGGGTGTCACCGCTGACATTTATTTTTTGTCTTTTAACCCACTTGAAATGTTTAAACTACTATTTAATAAAAGATCACTTGATTTGTTCTTTTACAGGTTATGTTGGGAGTTGATCGCCTAGACATGATTAAGGGAATTCCTCAAAAGCTTTTGGCCTTTGAAAAGTTCCTCGAAGAAAATCCAGTTTGGCGGGATAAGGTAGTGTTACTGCAAATTGCAGTTCCAACAAGAACAGATGTTCCCGAGTGTATGTCTCTCTTCTGTCCTGCTGATCCCCATTGAAGCTTTATTATCATTCATGTCTTCGTTAGTCACATTGTGAAATGAGTGAAATCAACCATTGCTATATTGATCTCTAATACTCTCTGACCTTATAGTCTTTCCTTTTCTTACTGATGTCAAAATAATTCCCTTATTCTTACTTGGTTTAACAAATCCGCCATAATATTAGTAGTTATACTCAGCATGCATGTTGATAAATTGATTATTTGGCTTCTTTCTGATTGAAGTGTAATCGAACTTATGTTCATTTGTTTGATTACTTTTGCAGATCAGAGGCTCACATGCCAAGTTCATGAAATTGTTGGACGTATTAATGGAAGATTTGGAACTCTTACCGCTGTTCCAATACATCACTTGGTATACCTTTACTGTAATAATTAGGTTTAGTAAGAGCATGTTTCCTTCCAGTAATTGAAGCTACATTATTGTCTTTTCATGATATGTTATAGGCACAAAAAAGAAAAAAAAATGGAATCGTCTTTGCACTGAGAATCTGTTAATCAAAGAAGTAAAATCTAATACTCTGGTGGACTTACACGCAAGGAGCGAACAAACAATTGTCCCTCTTCTCTTTGCTTAAAATGCGGAAACATTGGTCCGTGCAAATTAATTCATAAAAGCACCCCCTCTATATAGCTTTTATCTTATTCTTTTCCCATCCTTTTTCTTTAGGTGTGTGTTTCGTCTTCTTTTTATTTTCTATTATTTTCTTCTTTCCTGGTCTTCACCCTGGCATTTTTCATATTGTTAGCATCTTCAAGCAATAAGTGGGATAACGCTAGGATGACATTGCCCCTTACTCCTTAGCCTTTTACTGAATTTCTCCTCTTTACTCTCTTATTCGGAACAAGAATGATATTTTCTAATGGGTTGACCAAGTTTCCAGGGATTTTGAGTCTACTTCAGTATGAAATAATCGCTTTTAAACTACTATTTAACTGAAAGAAGTTGGTGATTGTGTACTGGGACAGTAATACCTTACGGCCTGAACTGGGGGCAAAGGATATAACTGAGTAAGAACATTTATTATTTGTAATATAATTGGAAAAGAAAATATTTCGACAATCTGCATGACCTGTTTACTTATATCATAAGTGTGCATTCGAATATTTAGGTTATTGAAGAGAAAGCAGGATACTACTGTACCTTTCAGCTCTTACCCAAAAAGCTCTTCTAATTCAAGCCAAGAAGCAAGCTTTGGATGTTTACAAGGAATCCTTTTAGCAATTTCAGCACTAAAAAAAGTTCATGTGCATAGCATTTACTAAATATCTGATTTTTCTTTACCAGTACTGGTATAGGATTGCAAAATACTTAAATCATGTTGATTCTTGCGTTTCTGGCTGTTTCTTGGCATTAATCTGTCGACTTTATTTCACTGCAAACTAGTTCACTCATAAGTTCGGTCTTTTTTCCTTAAAAGCTGTTTATGTGTAGGCTAACAAATGCGGTGTTAAACATTGTGCAAAACTAAATCTAACTGTTTCTCTGTGCCCAGTTGACATTCAACTCAATAGAATTTCTGATTATATGAAGATCCATAATGCAACTTTGCCCTTTATTTACAGGATCGATCTCTTGACTTTACGGCTTTATGTGCATTATATGCTGCTACTGGTACGTTCTCTATGCTATCTTGCATTCAGAGTTATTGCTTCTATAGATTTCCCTGGAAATGATACAGAACATATTATTTGGAAGGTATAGATTTAAACAAGAACTTATGTAAATGAACAATATTAATTCCTTAGCCATTGAATCACTATAAATAATTTTGATTAGGAGTTCAGAAATCTGGACTAGTGTTTGCTTCGTCTGTTTATTGTGATACTACTTTGAGTTACAATGATCTGTTACTTTCTTTAAGGTTGTAGTGGGATTTGTGAAGAAATTTGTATTGCTGGAACCTTGACTACTGTGAACCCTCTATGTTTATTCTCCTGTTAGGCCAAAGAAATTAGAAATTTTTCTAGCCCGATATTGATTTTTACATGAACATTCATTCATTTGACCCTTCCATTGTTCTCTTCATTGTTTGTATTATCTGATGTGTGTCATCCGATAATCAAATTGTGTATAGTATGGCTGGTTCAAGATTTTCTTTGACATGAGATAAAAAATGCATCGTATAAGGCCAAAGTTTCTAGAGGAATGTCTTTTTTTCCTAAAACTCGTATATGATATTGTCTGCATGTTGTTCTTTAGTGTATGGCGATATTATCCCTACTAGATTAATTATTTAGAGCCACCTATTGGAAAAGTATCAATAATTAGGTTATCAACTCATCAGCTAAGGAGGTTGAACTGCTACCCATTGCGCTTAATGTAAGTAGCTCGAGCTCTGCCACCTAGTGCATTTGTTCTTACTGAAAGTTTAGGATTGCCGTTAATTAGTAAGGACTTTAGAGGAAAACAGCTAAAATATATATTTCTTGTTGGATTTGGGTAGGTTCTACAACAATTCCTGTTTCTACGTAGGTGCTTGATTTGTCAGGGCACTACAAGAACTTATCTGAAAAGAATCTGCTGGTACCTGCATTAACCAATTTTTTAATTACTAATCTCGAGAGAGTCTCTTAACCAAATCAACCTTGTTTCAAGTTGAAAGTACGTAGGTACTACTACAGTTTATCAATATGTACTTTTGTCTCAACTGAGGTCATTGACAGATGCAAATACTAAATTCCTTTAAATATGATTTTAAAGTATATATTTTCTGCCTTTTACTTGAACTGCATTTAACATGCAAATATATGCCTTCAAAAAGCAAATAATGCGCGTGCTCCCTGAAGCTAATAGGGGAATATTAGTATTCCCTTTCCATAGTACTTGGAGACGGTTCATCTATTCTCAAATTATGAAAATTTATTGATATCTATTGCTCCAAGTATGAAACATTTAGGCTTAATAAACTGAATTGTCATTCTTAACTTTCAAGATAAAGATGGTACAGTTTTAAAGAGAATGACTTATATGACAATTTCTTGTATTTTTAGACTAACCTTTTCATATTCTCATGTTTTCAAACTCTTGGAGATCCTTGTGTTACTACTTCATATCAATCATTATGTGTTAATTGGACTTGCTGCCAGTTAAAATACGTTCTTTGTTTTTGGGAAACTAGATCTGACCAATAGTTGGGATCCTCTTGAGTCATATATTTAATTGTTTGTTCAGTTCTTGACTTGCCTTGCCTTGGATAGAAAGAAATGGAGAGAACGTATTCATGTTGACAGCCTCACGTGATCCTTTCTTTGGTTCATATAGCTGAACCCAACTACTTGGGACTAAGGCTTTGTTGTTGCTGTTTAGTTCTTGCTTTCTTATTCTTCTAATCTTTTCAGATGTGGCTTTGGTTACTTCCTTGAGGGATGGGATGAATCTTGTCAGCTATGAGTTTGTCGCCTGCCAAGATGAAAAGAAAGGAGTTCTCATTCTCAGCGAGGTAGCAAATAAAACAAGATATATTTCACGAAAGCATTCAATATAAGACCTTTCTACGCCAACATTTTCAACTAAAAGAGATAAGAAAATGGGAAATGAATTCAACATGAGTTTAAAAATTAAAGACTGAACTGTTCGTTTTTTGTTTAAATATATACTATGCATGGCTAATAACTGATAGCTTTGCAAACTTAACCTTTTAGAAAGAAAAATGGAAAATATTGGCTTTTCTAGATATCAATTCTGTGAACTGCAACTCTTTGAGTTGTTTAAAATATTTCATCTGATAAGCCATAAATAGGATATATGCTTAAGTGTAGGTTAGACTTCCAGTTATGCCTTCTCCGTGACTTATTCTGATATATGACTTTTAAGCTTGAGGATGTTGCAAAAAACTATCACAAACACAGAAACTCTTCTTGATCACACTGTAATGGGGTTGAAGATGTTGGTCATGCTTCTGAGGTGTATGCTGTCAATACAGCGAATAATTCAGCAAACAATGTTTTAGGTTGAAGACTATAGGTCGGCAAAGCTAAAATTGAGACCAAATACTAGGACAGAGCAAATTGGAGAAAAAAAAACTCTATCATGCTAGGTAAATGAAGAAAATATTTCAAATGTATCGCATTGAGAAATGACAAGAGTTGATTTTTTTCTCTAATAACGTTCTCTCATGGGAATGTGAAGAACCAAAAGAGAATTATTTGGTTGCTTTAACTTTTTTGTTAGTTCATGCAATGTGAGATATAGATTAGCTGAAATTATACAAAGGTATTCAGGGGAATCATTCTGTGAGAATAATATGCATAATTTTTTAGGTACACTTGTTTGTTTACGAGATAAACAATTTTATTTTCCCAATTTCCCTTTTAGTTTGCAGGTGCTGCACAGTCCCTTGGTGCTGGAGCTATATTGGTGAATCCATGGAACATCACTGAAGTCGCTGCATCAATTGGTTACGCTTTGACTATGTCTGCTGATGAAAGAGAAAAACGTCATCGACATAACTTCATGCATGTGACTACTCATACATCACAAGAATGGGCTGAAACGTTTGTCAGGTATTGCAGCAAATGGTGGCTCAATAATATGTTGTCATGGGGCATAGTTTTTAAACAATGCTCCGATCATCAACTGAATGAACTTTTCTTTTTATGGCATTGCGTACTCTGAATGCTGCAATTAGAAATTTATTGCTCTAAGTAGTGTACAGCTGCAATTATTTACTTTATGAACTATGAAAGGCATCAGCATTTCACATAGCTGGCTGCTGAGAATACCTGATTTTAATTGGTTGTCTTCTGGCTTGTAGTGAACTCAACGATACTGTTGTTGAAGCTCAGCTCAGGATTCGACAAATTCCTCCTTTACTGCCAACAGGAAATGCTGTTGAACGTTACAAGCAGGCGAAGAATAGATTACTCATTTTGGTAAGTTCTTTTGTTCTCTTGTGAAAATCTGAAGTATTTAATCTGTCTTTTTTCTTTTCTTTTCTTTTTTTGTATTTTCTACTAAGAGTACTATCAGAATATATTTCTCAGCTTAGGTTGAAAGAATCTATAAACGAAAGCACAATAACACTCTAGTAGTAGGTAGGGGCTTTATTGTTATTAACATATTATCTCAATATAAAATAACTGTAATAAAGTAGCATTTAAGTGGTCAAGTTATTCTTTGGGATAAGATGTTCAACAGTTCCACTTTATATACATTTTTTCTTACTGGTCTTCTGATATATATCCGCCAGGGATTTAATGCAACTATGACGGAACCTGTCGACACCCAAGGACGAAGGATAGATCAGTTCAAAGAAATGGAGCTTAAATTGCATCCAGATTTGAAAGAACCCTTAAAGAAGCTTTGTGATGATCCAAGGACCATTGTCATTGTTCTAAGCGGAAGTGACCGTAGCGTGCTTGACGAGGTTGTTCTTGATTTCAACTGTGCTCATTTTCTTTCCTTTTGGGAAAAGATGGCAAGGGAAGAGAAAGCAAATAAATTGATTGTTTTGACTTCTTGTACAGAATTTTGGTGAATATGACTTGTGGTTGGCAGCCGAACATGGTATGTTTATACGCCCTACAAAGGGAGAGTGGATGACAACAATGCCAGAAAATCTACAGATGGATTGGGTGGACAGTGTGAAGGTGAATATGAAAATCCAAGTGCAGAAAATGCATCTCGTATTCTTATTAAAGTTCGACTTACCCAATTTTTTGCTTCTCCATTCTTTCAGCACGTCTTTGAGTATTTCACTGAGAGGACACCTCGGTCTCATTTTGAACTTCGCCAAACATCACTTGTCTGGAACTATAAGTATGCAGGTGACTAATTGCCTCCCAATTGATAATCTGCTCATATTTTGAAATCGGTTCCAAAATTTTGGCTCTTTTATCAAATTTTGTTTCGTGACTGTGATGACAGATGTTGAATTTGGAAGGCTTCAATCAAAAGATTTGCTGCAGCATCTGTGGACAGGCCCCATTTCAAATGCTTCTGTAGATGTTGTCCAAGGTTGGCGTTCGGTTGAGGTTCGAGCAGTGGGTGTTACCAAGGTCTGTATTTCTCTCATAAAAGAGAAATTATTAAATGACGGTTCATGTGAGGCCATACCTTATTTCCCATAATTGTATAGGGTGCTGCTATTGACCGTATTCTTGGAGAAATTATTCACAGCAATGATGTTAAATTACCAATCGACTATGTCCTCTGTGTTGGACACTTTCTCCCAAAGGTACGTACTTTTCGTTTCTGGCAAACTAAAGATCCTTAAACTTCATCATTCTCTAGTGAAAAAAGCTTCGCAAATGGACATTAATCTCAAATTTCTAAAAACTATGAATACGAACCTACCCTAGTACAGTTTAGTAGATGTCTCATTGTTCCAATACAGTATTGTGACTATGTCTGCCCAATTACTGAACATGCTTCAGAGCCATTAGTGATAAGTTGTACTCCCTCCATCCCAAACTGATTGTCCCCTTGTCTATTCATTTTGGATAGAAAAGTGGACGGAAGTAATGTTTTTGAAAATTGAAGTGTAACTGAGTTTGTTATTCATATATTTTCTTTTCATTTGCCAAGAATAAAATATATATTTTCTTTTCATTTCTTGTTTGTAGTACATCTAAAATATTGTATGAAATTGGTTTGTCACGGTTTAGGATGAAGACATATATACCTTCTTCGAGCCAGAGCTTCCTGCGGGACCAGCTGCTACTTCTAGTGCAAAGATAATCAACCCCGTGAACAGAAATGCTTCGAAATTCTCAGCAAGAAATAATGTCCAGCCATTATTGCGTAGAGCCACTCAACCACCAATTTCTTTCCCGACGAAGAAGAAGACACTTAGTAATGGTATGGGAAGTTGGTGGTCCACTATGCGTGATAGAATGACGGTGCATGAAGGCTCATCAGTTCTTGATCTACAGAAAGAGAATTACTTTTCTTGTGCAGTTGGAAGAAAGAGGTCAAGTGCGCGATATCTTCTTGGATCATCAGCTGATGTAGTCTCATTAGTAAAGGAACTTGCAGATGCTTAATCACATAAATAGTGGATAACCCGAAAAGTTGAGATGCATAGAATATTCAAGGCAGGTTAGAGATAGCAATGATCTTCAGAGGTCTCTAAACAGGTTTTTAATCTCTTTCCTGACTTTAATTATTATCCAAAATATTATTCGTAATGTTTAAATTGCATTAAATTTTCTACATCGTAAACTTTTTCTTCCCTATCTATGCAGTACTTTATTCGACTGATATCATATTATGTTTCATTTTTCATAAATTCACAGACATTTGGCTATTAAATGGTTTGGGGATGGAGTAAGTAC
>JAOWBF010000027.1:3626839-3640374 GCA_028566175.1 Vinca major
TATAAGCCTGGTTCACAGGAATCTGTGACAGTTTCTTCACAAGTTCGGTTATCACACATATATCCAGTTTTTACAGCACCATCCAGATATGGCATTAACAGATCTTCCTCAGCTACACCGAAGGATGCAACCTGTTCGTCGCATTTGAAATCAGGAAAGAAATTGATGTCTGCCCCATCATCATACACTGAGTTGCCCTCAACAGGTATCCCAGGAAAAATCATGTCAGAAATGAAGAAATCTGATATGCTGCAATTTACGTATTCACATGAACCTTTGCTACTGTCATCACTATCTTCTGTCTCCAACTGTGGTACATAAAAGTTATTCCCACCTGGAGAAGGGCATGATGAATCAAGAATTAGAATTCATACTGTAACAAACCTTTTATCTAGGAGTCAAAAGCTAAAGGCCTAGCAAAATAAATAAATCCACAGAAAGGAGACTATCTCATCAATTAGAACTGTTTCTTTTCACATCACATCGGAAAAAATAAAGCAGTTCCACAAGAATTCGTTTGATTTTTCTCTATTCAGAATCCCATGGCATATTAGAGAAAAGAACTAAATAAGTCCAGCTCAGTGAAAATTCTATAACTTGAAAAGCAGAAGTCCAAGCAAGAGCACCTACTATGAAACTGCTATTACGCATACATATATTGGTAAGAGTTGATAAACTTTTGAACTTTTGAACTTTTGAACTATGCAGGGAAATTGCTCCCATTATGTAGAAAGATTAGTCACTCAATTTACTACCTTTCTTTATAGGTATTTGAGAACCAAATATTTTTAACAAGCAAATGTTGCAAGATCATAACAAAAATTGCCTTGCGATTACTTAATTTAAAAAATAATTTAAATGCAAATCTTAGCAATCAGGGCATCTACTTCTAAACAATGAATCCCTCAATAAAAAAAAGGCATCGGAACAGAAATTGGAGCTCACCCCCATAATAATCTTGGTATGCTTCACTCTCGATGTCAATGGACTCGAGGATTGGAGAAAAAATACTCTCTGAGTTTGTTGCACATGTAGCCTGTGTAGATTCCTGCAACCATTTAATAAAATTAAAGTTTAGCTCTGTAACTCTGGATTTAATAAACTAAATTCTCGTTTTTGGGGCACGACTTGTATAAAAGTAAAACTACAAACATCCTAAGACTGCAAAGCTAACAGAACAGGACAATATCATAATCCAATCTATTTTACCATCAATGTATAAGTTGCATCTCAAAACTACATGAGATATCACTATGAATATAAATGAAACGACTCTGTATCAGAAGATAACAAACTATCATAAGAACTTCAAAAATTCTCTCAAAGAAAAAAAATCTGCAGCCAAATGGGTCGGAATAAATGAAATAATAACTGGAAAATTAGTGTATCTAAAGACAAGTAACAGGTACTTCCCCAATTCCAAATTGAATGTCCATATATGGACTCGTGCAAAAATTCAGGAGACTTTCACCATCTTTATTTTATCACATTACCATCGGTGAAAACAATGAAATCTATATGTGGTGTACTTGTTTCATTCCCTCTTGTGTCAGGCATGGCTAGTGGCTGAAATTCAAATTGACAACATGCTCATTTATGAAAACCAACATCAATTTTAGGGCAGCCCGAAATAGAAATATTGACATACTACTCGACATAAAGTATTAAATAGAAAAATTAGACTGCCTTTATATACTTGGTCAGAGGAAATTTTTTACTTTCTTAGTTTGAAAAAACAGCCAAGGGGTAGACACTACTCGACTTGGTACTGAAGTCTGCTTGAGAATTCAAGATCTGATATGATACAAAAGATCTTTCCTAGGACTTCCAATTCATCAGATTTAGTAATTATATCAGGACAATTACCAGAATTAAAGAATGAGAAAGGGATCCGAGATATGCAAATTAAGTACTAAATTAAGAGGATAAAAGGATTCATCCATAAGAGATAGGAAGCAAGTTCTCTGTTTTACCATTCTGCTAACTGTTGTAGAATTGGTTAAAGCTGCCGGGGGCTTTTCTTTACACAGACGCTGATTGTCATTAGCCTCATTATCTCTACTGTCATGAGCATGCTTTTTGTTGCACAAGAGAACTGCCCGAACAAAGAGAAAAATAATCAAATTATGGGTAAAAAACAATTGTCTTCAGGAATCTACAAAAACCAGGCAGTGCTGCTAGGAGTTTGTAAATCTTGATGCTCAATTAGAAGAGAAGTTCAAAGGAGTAAGTTAAGAAAATGATATTAATGTTATGTCTTTTCCAGTAGAACCCTCACTATGCAAGCAGCTATACAGTGATAAAATATTACAATGTCACAACCAGAAATAGATAACTTTCAGCCTAGTTTGAAAGAAAGAAATCCCCAATGGACTTCTTAAACTCGGTGGTCTCCAGATGCGCTAGAATCAGCTAACGAAAGTTTCTTCAAGAAACTGATCCAGCATTCATTACTTACCTTCCTGAGTATTCTGAACAATAGTTCCAATATCTTCCATATTGTGAGTGATTCTCGAACGAGAGAGAGAAGATTTGGATATCATGTTTGACTTTTGGCATATGTGGAGACCATCCTTTTCTTTTAAACAATCTGCGGCTGACTTGGTTTTCATTTTTAACGATGGCATTTGATCTACGTGTATAGTTCGTATTGCAGTCCAGATACGCGAACATCAGCGGCGAGAGAAGCCCCTTTACACTGGCTGATCAGCCACAAAGACTGCCATCAAAATGTCAAGGATGAGAGACAAATCCAGAAACAGAAAACCAATCAAATCTGTGAATAATATTCATTTAAGTAGGAAAAACATTCACAAAAGAATGATGCAGCAGTAGTGCACTGTTCAAAGCTTTGCATCCCGTACACAAAAAACTTTTACAGAGAAGAAACCTGCTCATAAGGAACACGTTGACAGAGCAATAATGCAGTTACATTCACCAAAAATACAATGATCGAGAGATCAGACGGATCCTTTTTATCTAATGGAGAAAAGGTTGAACCACCATGTTTGTGGGCATAAAATAAAATCTCCTGCCCTTTCCCAAATAAATAAGGAAACGAGTATCCAGTTTTCTAGTCAAACAAGCTACAGTAGTAAACAAGTAATGCCAATGCCAAAGGCATGTTAGATAATTAAACTGGGGACCCAGTCATGACCAAACACATTCACATTTGTATCTAAGAAAGATTAATCTTGCATTAATTGCACAAAATAAGGACATTGAAAGTATGTCCCTTTTGGCCCTTCGATGTCTGAAGCGCCTGCGCTTCTAAAGCACCCACTGCAACTGATGACTTTCTCTGTATTATTATTTTGTCTTCATCTCACTTATGTGTTAGACAATGCATGACATGCAGAAATGGACGATTGTAACGAGGATCGGCAAGACCACGCCGCCCGGAAAATCTTCCAAGTTCATTTACAAAATCTGAAATACTAAATGCCATATCAAAGGGGATCTAAGAGATTGGGTTCTTGGTTAAGGGTTTCAAGCGAGGGTCCTATAGAAACTAATTGCGATGGAATCCTTTCCGTTTTCTGTATCCTGTGGTTATGGTCATGGTGACAAACGGAAAAAAATTTGGCCACCCTTACGGGAACACATAAAATCGGCGGATCAAAAAGGGAAAACAACAAAAAAAAGTTTTTGTGGAGTGGCCACGTGTATCACGAAGCAATCCTTTCCGTTTTCCATATCCGGTGGTTATGGTCATGGTGTCGAACAGAGAAAATTGGGGCCACGGCCACCCTTACAGGAACACATAAAATCAGCAGGTCAAATAGGGAAAAAACAAAAATTTGTTGTTGTGGAGTGACCACGTGGATCACAAAGCTGCATACTTGTGATATTTCTTCAGAGTAGAACACACCAAATCAAATGAATTCTCAACATGGATTTCTGTGACAATTGATGTGTTTCTTGCACAGTATCCGAGGCTCACTTTTTTACTCTAAAGTGAGAAATACTCGCACAACTTCCAGTCCAAATACAGCCTAAATAGTAAATACCTTGAACTCTTCCTTTTACTGCTATTTATGGGAGGCGTTCACCTCCCCTCCCAAAATGCTCTTTTACGTAGCTAAGTGGCCTATTCTCATAATTTATTACCGGTGTCAAATTCACAAGTACAATTTATGAGACTTGACGTGGATTAAACCCCAAAGTCAGAAATACCCTAAAATCTTCTCTCTACTCTGCATACTATTCATGGGGATATTCAGCTCATATTATTTATGGACGATCAAAGAAGCCTATGTTTTAGTAAATAGAAGGTCAATACATAGATTTCTTAATATAGAGGAATCAGTCACTTCCAGCAAACACAGGAAATATTGATCATCTCCAAACAAAGAGTGCCAGACTAGCTCAGCTCCTAGATCTGTTGTTGCCATAAGAATTGCACGTGTGTGTTATGCAACTTAAAAAAGTCATTAGAGGCGCTTATTAATATAGGGGAATAAGTCGATGACAATAAACACAGGAGAATTTGAATTTATCTGACAAAGCAGGGTAAACTAGCTTAGCTTCAAAGTTCAGAGGTTATTGTAAGAATTAACGCTGGACAAGTGTGTAATGCCACTCAAGAAATCTATTGTTACCGAGATGTGTCATTCTAATGTTACAATGTCATGGAGAGTTCATACATTTAGTCCCTAAAGTGGGTGTTGTCAAAAAGACTACATTTAAGGAAAATTGCGCTGAATGGGTTTCTGTAATTCATGAATTCTCTTCCATAGGTGAGGTGCGAAGAAACTTACAGAATAAGAAACAATTCTAGGCAGCGCATATAAACAAATTACAGTTCCAAGTAGAACTTACATAAAGCAGGAAACCAAGAAGATATCACCAGAAACAAGATAAGTAGTCTAATCAATCAATTTAAAATTTATCAAAAATGAATCGCCCCGTGATCTATGGGTCCATATTGTTCTAGCAGAATCTTAACATCCATCTAACCTCTAAACCCTAGAAAATATTATTATTACCATTAAACAATATAGGACTAATTGGAGAGCATAAAACTGACCCATCAGCCATTACAGTAAGAACATGCCAAAAAAACAAGAAATCAAGGAAAGGAAAAAAAAAAAAAAGATTTAAACAAAACCTAACTTTGCATCAAAATTCAAGCATAGTTACTCAAAAGAATTCAAAGTCAACTCAACCAAAACCACTCCAAAAACACAAAACACTTTCCATAATTGCCCAATTTGGAACGTAATCAATCCCATTCCGTACAACTAATTCATCTGCAAAAAAAAAAAACCTCAGCTTCAATCAAAATTCCATTTCCTACAAGAAAAATTCAAACTTAACCAGCAAATAAAACTAAATTCAATAACAAAAGAACTCATATTTACATATAGCTAATTATTTAATATTCATAAAACACACTAGTAATTTCTACTTAATTATACATACATATGTTCAGTATCTGTATACAAATTTACCTGCAGAGAAAACCAAGCCACCTCTCTCTCTCTTCACTACCAACGCGCTTTCTCTCTCTAGATTTTCTTCTGTGTTCTTCTATATATAGCCCCCGTGTGAAATGGAGGACCTGAGTCTCACATTGGCTCTTGAAGTCCATGGAGGAATAATTAGCTGCAATCGTTTATTCTGGAGTTTGTTTTATGTGTTCCAGAACAAGGGTATGATTGTTAGATTTGACAAAATTAGGGGCTGATTTAACTCGCAGAACGGTTAGATCTGATTTGAGCTGTGGGGAAGAAGGTTGTTGATTGTAGAGGATTGGAACTTGTGCTTACGTACAATTGTCTGGGGTAAGTGGATGGCTGAGATTGAATGTTGAGAAAGTAGATTGGACCTGTTGAAATATGCCACGTGGAGTAGAAAACACCAGGTCATTGTGACGTGCTGTTTCGCGGAAAGAAAGGAGCCGTAATAGAAATGGCTGCTGCACGAGAGCTAGAGGAGCGTGAACGCACGCGGCTATGGCTATGATACATCACAAAAAATGTCATTATACACTTATACTATTTTTATAAATGTTACATCTTATATTATAAGTGTTTTTCTTAATTAATACATATATTAAGGTATACATGTTTGCTATAAAAAATTTAAATATTAAATGTTAATTCAATAACAAAAAAAAATTAGTATATATTAATTTTTTTTATATTTAACACTGCAGCCGGTTACTCACCCTCTTCACAAATGGATGTCCACTTGCACAATTTTTACTTTCATTTGTTCTCATTTTTGTTTTGTTTCTTTTTTCAACGTCACAAAAAAACTTTCACACAATTAAAAAATTAAGCATACAAGTTGCAATTACGTAATTTATATTGGTTTTTTTACTTAAATGATAAAAAATTATTTTGAAACTTAAAATACAATTATTTTATTTATTTTCCAGTTAATTTATTTGTTCTTTTGAAGGAAACAGAAAATACCATAAATTGAAAGTTTCAAAATACACAAATTCTTGTATTGGTAAATACTGAAATAAGGTTACAAAAGAGATTGTTTTTCACTATACAATTCTTTGCAGCCCCTCCAAAATTTCATCCTTTGGGGGCACTAATTTACTTCCATACCTTGCAAGAAACAAGCAAGAGATCGAAATCACAATCTCAACTTTCTAAAAACCGAAGAGATCCCAAAAATATGATAGCAAAATCAGGAGAGATAACCACGAACGATCAGTTCCCTGTAACTGCATGCTTCCTCTTCTCGCCTCATTGACGAATATTTAGCAAAACAACCACAAGACCTCGAGAAAACTTTCGCCTTAAAAAGGTCTCGTGAAAAGGTACTGAACTACGATACAGTCTTCAAGACTAGCTCCTTTTAAACTCTATCTCCTACTTCAATGCACATATTTACCTGTTAGATGGCTCGCAGCTGACCTTGATCTGGCATACGAGCTATCCGCGTGACCGTTAGCTTGGCATCGGCTCATCATACGAAGCTTCCTATGTTGCGCTATACACTGAACCCTTTGGCTCTGCGTCATTTACTTGACGTACTTGGATGTTCAAACAACTGGATGGAAAATGTTCACTGATTACCTGCATATAAACACGGTATATCAGGAGTTAAATCTATTTTCATCTATAGACACTGCACTGTAAAGCCACCCCCAAACACAGGAAGCCGCTAATGGACCATAAAGAAAAAAAAACATTTTATTCTTTTTCAACAAGTATTATGTAAAGGTTACTTAAGTAATAAACTAAGAATAACTAGTTCCCATTAACTTCTTAGGACATGATTGGGACACATTACCTCGTCGCCATATTCTGAGTTCCCTGGGTGGAAGAGAATTGGCCTACAACGTTTATCTTCGTTCATCAAACTTGAATTCTGGAAATGGGCTACGAGGGCTGCCTTGCCCTGAATTCGAGCATATGCTAGAGAAGCCACTTTCTCGCTGTTGAACTTCTCCCATTTCTTTCCATTGAGTGCCTAAATATTAGGAAATATCAGCATTTTGTAGGTTGTGTTTGACAGTCAAAAGGAGGAGGATAGAACAGGAAATATACGCATCAGGTTTGCAATTTCTCAAGTTTAACAGGCATAAAAGTTTACAAAGAAGCCCCTTAACGTATTTACAGAACTTTGACCTGGAAACAAAAGCAGGGGCTGCACCATATGAAAAGGTTGCATATTAAATTGTACGATCATAATTCAGCATAAAATTTTACCTCATAGAATGGGATGATGTGTGCTGGGGACAACATGTTGATAAATGCGTAACCGACATTGCATTTATTCTGCAATCATAAATAGGAGTCTCTCAGGCATGTATAAAATCAGGGAAATCACTTTCATGTATTTCGCAATGGATTACCTTAAAATCAATAGGCAAATAGAGGAAGTCATAGGTTCCCTTGTGATTTTCATCAATAGCAGCAAGCAACATCTTCGAGGTATACCTGGAAGAATAGTAAGTAAATATCCAAACATAGTTCTTCAAATCAAACTCAAATTCACAAATAATTAGTCAAAGATCACTTTTACTTGTTTGGGATGTTTTTAATCATCAGAGTTGTTCGAGTATCTTCACCGATCTTGATCTTAAGCAAATCAAGTTGAAACTGTTTCTTATTCTCCATCTGGTTACTATTGCTCTCGGTACGTCTGGCATGCCCACGGTCATTGAAACCCTCGAAGCCAGTGGCTGCCATTGCCGGGAAATGTCCGTTACCTAAAAGCAAAGGATTAAATCCAGGAGAAGACATCATGCCAAAACCATGGGAGCCATTTTCTGATATGTTTCCTGAAACAGAAGCATTGCTTCGAGCACCCATACTCATCATGAAACTCCTCTCATTATGTCCGTAACCAGCATTTCCAATATTAGGACTCAAAGATGTCTCTGAAGGTTCCTGATGAAAACCATAGCGCCTCTCGAAAGGTACACCAGAAGGAGCAGATCCAACATGATGATGGAGTTGGCAGTTACCTTGAGATGAACCAAGGAAAGAACCATGGCTTGAAAATGGAAGCACGTGCTTAGGCCCATTTGATGTTAACGGATGCCCAATAGATTGTGCCCTCCAACCAGAGGAATTAGTTGGCTCCGAGTAGACCTTCAGACTTCCCCAGAGAAATTGAGGACCAGAGAGTGTCTCAATACCAGAACCATTTGAACTTGAAGCCCCAAAAGAAGACATACTTCCAGGATACTGGCTTGTTTTTTGCTCGGGGAAAGAAAGAGACTGTTGAAAAGCAATTCTTTGGTTGGGATTCCCATTATCTAACATGGGTTCCACATGGCTGCTCCTCAAAGAATCTTTTCCAATTGGTGCAACCCTCATAGAGCTTGAGGCTTGTGGATGCAAAATAGAAGCTAACCCAGGAAACTTGTTGTTTGTTGAAGGGCTCAGAGACCTATAATCTGCGGATTTACTAAGACTTGATAGAGGACTGTGTTCCAAAGGGCTGCCAAACTGTGGCCAGTTACCTGTCAAAAAATGGGGATTATAACGCTGCCGCAATAGGACGGACCCAAACATGTCGCAAGCATAACATAGGCAAAAAATTTAGCTACAACTATTCAGGAGAGCCTCACCTGGAGGAGAATGTCCTATCGAGGAGCCCATTTGATGAAGAAAACTTTTCGAGTCTTCATTTTCAAAATCTTGGTTAAGTTGCATAAGACTATGCAAAGGAAAGAAATTTGTAGGGTCAAGAAAAGAAAAGGACCATATTGCTCAAGTAAACCTAATGAAGAATGAAAGTAACATTATCCAAGGCAGCAATTTTACTCAAAAGTCAAGTCGGGAACAGGTTCTCATTTCAGACACAAAATTTGCCGAGAAATTAAGTCATCCTAGAACAGTTCTTCCGCTATGGCACCAAGAACCTTTTATCATTCATCAGTCTACTGCTGCCTTTCACTTTGAAAGGCAATCTTTTCAAGCTAACTTGTCATCTTACGAGGGTACAAATAAAGGAATTGAAACTATGACTTCATCCCCTCTTCCCCAATTCTCTTTTGAATGCAAGCATATAATGAAACAGCAACCTCCAGCATATAGTGTGAAACAACATTCTCAAACCTTAAAATCTGTTTCTAGTTATGCCATCTATATCTCGCGTCTGCATTGTTTCATTTTGACGTAAGCATCTTACACTGTTTAAAAAATTTAGGATTAGTTTTCTGTTTGAAATTTTTTATAGTTGTGACCATTGTGAGAGAAAGGTAGGTTCCTGAGTTAACTTTGAGAAAGAGTAGAAAAATGTTTGGATCGTAAACCAATCAAGATATGCCCAAACTTCTCTTTCTTCAACTTTAAGTTCATCTACTCCATTCTTCCACGTTAAGACCAATCCAACAACTGACTCATCAGACCAACTTGCAAGAATTAAACAAATAACATATTGTTTTACGACAGAAAGCCCTAGTTTTGTGACTGCTCAACTTTCACTTTTGCCCACGCGTACTTTATAACTTAGTTTCACAGTTTCCTTCTTATTATACAAGGGAAAGAGTCTATTACCTAACACAAAGGAGATACTAAAAACTAGCAGAGTTATGTTATTAAAAATTGTAAGTGCCATATCTACATAGCTTCAACCGCATGCAAATCAAGCAATGGCTATTTTATTAGTTTAGAGAAAACATAAAAACTGATGGATGACAAAAGCAACAAGCTTCACTTGAGTTTTAAAAATAAAAAGGAAAAAAACATCAGTATTTATAAATTTACGCACTTTCTCCTTGCTCCCCCAGGGCGGCTAGGTTCGAGCTTTATGCGTTTCCCAGCTATGTCACACCTGTTCAGGGATCTTAGAGCAACTTCAGCAGCTCTAATGTCATAAAATTCAATGAATTTATGGTGTCTCTTATGTGGTGTTTCCCGGATCTGCTTCATATCAAGATATCATTGTATGTTCATGATTCACTGGTCGATCAAAGAGAAATAAGTGAAAAGTAAATGAGGAAATAAGCTTAAGAAGTAAACTATCACCTCTTTGACCTCGCCATAGGCCCCAAATATTTGAAGAAGATCTTCATTTGAGACAGACGGATCCAAATTAAATACTACCAAAGTACCTTGATTAAGATCCTTGTCTGATGGGTTATCCTGATGACAAAGAAAGAGTCCAGAAAAAGAAGGAAAAAAAAACAAGATGGTTAACATTTGCAAGAAAGTTTTATAAAACCTTTGGTATGGAGAAATGAATGTCCAACTTTCTCCGACGCAATGGTTTATTTTGTAAAGCCCGCATTGCAGTTCGAGCAGCACGAATGTCGTAGTAAGATATCATCACAAATCCCCGATGCTTGCATGCAGTATACAGAGTTCTGATATCACCAAATTGCTACAACACAAGAAGCAAGGAATTGATGAAATTTTAGAAATTGGTTAATAGAACAGACGAAAAGAAATGGTTATACTGAAAAGACAATGATCAGCTAACAACTTGATATTCTGATACATTTAGCTTGTTTAACAGGAAAGCTGCAAGGAATTCTTTCAAATTAGAAAAGAAAGAAAGAAATTAAAAACAAGATCCTCATATTTAATGTATAGTGGTCAGGTATGTTACAAATATTGCAATTAGAAAAAGCTTAAGATTTAGAGTTTGCTAACTATATTTGTCGGAAATAAAGAGGAATACACAAAAAGATATCAAGATAGTAGCTAAGCCACGCCACATGCTGCCTGCATTCCCCCCACCCCATCCCCCTCGCGCACATAAAAGAACGAAAACAAGATAGATCTGAGTCATAAGGCAGATTTATTAGACACATCACACAAGATAGACACTTGGGCACTCGATCACGAAATATCCCACAAACACAATAAATGGATAAGAAGGAAATTTCCATTTACAAGTTACCCCAATTCAGGTAAAAATAGTCACATAGGATGAGCACACCGAGAAGACATGCTGATACCAGACAATGAAAAATGAACTATTAGAGAATACGCCTGAAAATAATCCTATTTACCTCAAATAGACTTCTCAGTTCAGAATCCTCAACATTACTGTTGATATTACGAACAAATAATGTCCTCGAAGGATGCTCTCCAAGTGGATGTTCTCCAGCAACAGTTCCCACACCATTTGAGAGTCCGACAGGAGCCATTCCATTGCTGGTAACCGCATCAGATAGACAAACCTTGGAGATACCAAAACTTAGATTTCCCAGTTGATCAGATTCCAGTTCCAAACCGCCTCCACTGTCAAAGATATCATACTCTTCCAATTCATCCACGCGATGAGGCAAGCCACCGAGATCAAAACCATCCATTATTCCAGCTAAAAGCTCATCTTCATCATCAGGAAGCAAGCTTCCAATAGCCTGACTTCCAACAATTCCACGCAAATCAGTCGCCTCGATTTCCGGTTGTAGTTTTTTCAATCTGGAGGAGGCATCATCAATTGATTGTCGACCTTGTTCTGAATCATTCAGCGCCACTATATTTGACAATCCCCAAAGGAATATGTAAGTTTTCTCAAAACATAAAACTGCTGTAAAATTTAACCTTAGAAAGAAAAGGTGAATACATTTAGCACGAGGAAGAACAGGCAATGAGCTAGAAAAAATTGTAGCATCACTTGAGGAACGGTAGGCATCAGATCCAGAGAAAATCTCCCACGGACTCGTCCCCATTTTCTTCACTTGCACTCACCAATGAATCCTTCGACCAACCTAAAAGGTAAAATCCGCAGTCAATCTATAAAACTTAAAGAAAAACAACTCAACATTTCTTCTAAGCTTCTGAGATTAACAAGTAAATTCTGCTAGTAAATTAGTTCATTAGATTCAATGAAGAGATAAGATTCTTTCTGCTTAAATAATAAAAGATTAAACCTGCATAATGCGATGTTATCTAGTGTGACGACAAATAATAATGAAGTTTGAATACGGCAAGAAAGCTGTTGCCCCATACAATCATTGCAAGTACAGTTGCCAACAATTAGAGTTGACCATAACTGTTACGCAAACTAATTCATTAACTGCAACTGCTCGTGTACACACGCAAGTGTTGAGTAAACTACAATCATGCTTTGCTACGTTGACTTTTGAAGAGATTTTTTAGCGTACAGCACAGAGAACAGATATAAAGATCAAATGAAGCTCTTCCAAGTACAAAAAGATAGCATCAACGGACTTCACTAGACATTCTTGTCCTAACGGGGAATCACTAAGAATCTGGAATAAAAAGTACACAACTAGGACCAAAAAATAATACTAGCAAACATCAATTAACAAATTCTAGCATTCAACTATCTGTTTCCTATTCAATGTACCCTAATTTCCCGAGTAACTATAAAACATTCAGCACACTGTAATCTCCCCTTACTTCATATACTCCAAATGGTTTCAAGCTATCATGTTAGATAGCAGTTCTAATCTCTAGCAAGCACCTGAGAACATAAATGAACATTTCCTATTCAAACTTTGACTTAATACAACAACAAAGCCTTGATTCCAAGTAATTGGGGTCGGCTACATGAATCCATATAAGATTTATGTGTGGTCGTTGGCATGAATACCCTCCATTTCCTCCTATCAAATATCATACTCTCACACAAGTCTAACACATCCCTATCAATTTTTGATGACTTCAGTCCAAACTTGGCATCCCTACATCTTACATCCTCATGTCTCCGTCTTAAAGTTTTCGAACAAGAGTCGTTCGGACTTCTTTTTGTATCTCCAAACTTTTTAAATCAAACTTTGACTTAATCAAGAAAAAAAAGCAAGAAAAAAAAAGATTTCGAATTTTTTTATTTATAAAGATAGAAACTTTGGGAGGATGAAGGGAAAAAAATGTTCACACACAAAAACCTCTCAGGATTTTCCTTAAGCCTATACTGGGACAGTTCATGAAAAGATGAATAAAACAGAAAAAAAATGTATGAAAATCATAAACCATAAATTTACAAAATTAATTCAAAAACCAGAAACCCACTGTAATAAAACAGAAAAAAAAAAGGTATGAAAATCATAAACCATAAATTTACAAAATTAATTCAAAAACCAGAAACCCACTATAATAATACACAGCTTTAGCAGCCTTAAACTCCTTATTCCAATC
>JAOWBF010000027.1:3658013-3672610 GCA_028566175.1 Vinca major
TAACCATGATTTTTCCCACTGGGTTTTCCTAGTAAGATTTTTTAATGATGCAGCATCTCATGCGCATTATAGAAATTATTCCAAATAATGGACATCCAAGGGGGAGTATTATGAATATTGTGGATATCTCTTTGCATTTCCATAAGGTTCATATCATCTCCATTAATGTATTGAATGTCTAGACTTTTGCCTTTTCGCATAGCATAACATTCATTGGATGGTATGTATCTCCTAGCCTATAAATAGGCATGTATATTTGTTGAGAATGATAAGAAGAAATACAATTCTCCTTCTTCTCTTGATCTCTTGAGTTTTATTTCTATCATAATATACATTAGTAATTTATGTTTGAAGTTTTAAAACATTTTATAAGATTATAGAATGTCTAAATACCCGAGTGGAAAAAAAAGTAATTTTGAAATTCAGTTGCTTAAATAAATAATAAAAAAACATGAGCAAGAAAAAAGTTAAAGTAACAGTTCACCATTGACAGTACATCATCAATCAATGAGGCACAAGACTCATAGTAGAAAGATATTGTTTATTATATCATATTATGTAAAAGAATACTAACAGACTAAAATTAACACCAGACTTATAAATAAAATTCAAAATACGTGTAAAGTAAGTCGTTCTAAGTGTGATTACAATTATGAATTTTACCCAAAATTCTCTGTTTTGCCAGTTGAACCAAATGAAAAGCTAGCCAAATAGGCATCGCTCCAAATTCCAGTGAAGTCAAATTGTGTATATGGTTCAAAACAAAATTGATGAATAGAAATTGTATATTTCCAATAAGTGTGATAACTAAGAGGAAATTATAGTAATTTAATACTCTTTGATAGTATAAATAAAGGGTAGAATAGACATTTTGTTTCAACTTTGATTGACTTCAATAATTTCTTGATCTTAGTGAAAAGTCCAAATGTTAGGAGTATTTAAATATGGAAGGAGTAGTTTACTACTTCAATTATGAATTTACCCAAAGCTCTCTGATTTCCCAGATTTTTGTTCTTCCTTTTCTCTCTTTTTTTATTCTAACTCCCTTTCTAACCTCTCCTCTCTAACTCCCCTTCTAATAATCCAACAAAAATCACCCAATGACAACTATTCAAGAGGTGATAAAACAGTCCCTAAGGTTTCTAGTTCAATTATTTAAGCCCTCTAACTTTTAACTACAATAAAGCAACTCTCAACATAAAATGTACAATAAATAATATGCAAAAAACATATAACAAATAAAATCAATTAGACATGTTATACACGTAAGTTCAAAAAGTTTCGATTATCGCACATATACAATTTATTTAGGATTTAATAATTAACCAATTATACATAGATAATTAATATAGGAGAGTTACGTATCTACCCCTCTCGCTGGCTAAAAATAGTTGGTTAGAAGGAATTATGGATATGTTAGATAACCGATTAATGGCCAAAAAGCATTATGGATGGTTCTCTGTAGCTTGCACAATTTGTTCCACTATTTCCTTACCACTTCCTGGAGGTATATTTTAAAAAAATTGTTTTGGTTTAAAGGGGAACAACAATATTAATTAAGGCTAGTGATATTGCCAAGGTAAGTTTCCTCCTCCCAAGGCAATTTAATTTTAAATGACTAACATACCCTTTTGGTTAGTATTAATCTCTCTTAATTAATTTATCTATTCAATTTTTTCTTTTCTAATCTATTCACACTTAATTTTTAATTTTATATCTTATCCAAAAATCAAACAACAACCTCTCCATTATATTATTTCCTAATCTATTCTACTCGATCTCTAATTTTCTCTCTTATAATAGTAGTAATTCACAAAAAAAAAACCCCAAATACACTATAAATTCTTTTTACACATGAAGTAGAGACGATAATCAAAATTGTATTGCTCAATTACCGCTATTTTACAATTTTTTCTTTCTTATTAGTTGTAATGAATGAAAACCTTAGATTATGAATTTCTTTTGCTTTATATCATTTGTTTTTTACTTGTTAAATTCTAGTATTATAAAAGAGTGAAAATTAAAGATCGAGTGTGAATAAATTAAGGAAGAAAATATTGGAGAGATCATAGTTGATATTTGGGATATGATAAAGAAAGTTAGAGATTGATTGTATATAAATTTTGGAAAAAATATTAGATAGAGAAATTAATTGTAAGAGGTTAATAATGACCAAAAGGGTATCTTGGTCATTTGAAGGCAAATTGCCTTGGCAGGAGGAAATCTGCATTGGCAATATCATTAGCAAGTAATTAAATAAAAATCCTTAAGTTCAAGTCATTTACATCCCAAATATATTAAAGTAAGAGTAAGTTCAGAAAATAATTCCAAGTTCAACCTCTCTCCCAGTAACAATAGTCAAATAGATCGAAATTTCACCTAAAAATTAAGAGACACCGAAAAAATGAGCAAGAAAAATAAAAATACGTGGAAGGAAAAAGACCAAAATGGTCAACCTAATATCTTTAAGTTGGTTGTTTTATCCATCACAAAAAAAAAAAAAAGTTGCACTGATCACTACAATATCTGCACCAGAAATGTTTACCATTCTCACACAGGAAATTTTCACTATTATCTCACATCCTCTTTCACATGCAATAGCTTTTACGCCTTTTAAGACAAAATCTCAAACAAAAACACACTCCAAGTACACTGACCAAGACATATGGCCTCCCATTAAACTGGAAAGACAACTTGCTACAAAACTCTAATCCTTTACACGCTAAGGATTACACCTAGCAGTAACACAGGACCACTCATTCGAACAGATACGAGAACCAGGATTGCCAATACCAGGGGAAGGAGAGGTTACATATGAAGGCTGTTGATGTGAGAAGAAGATAAAGCTAGTGCAGATCAGACTGGGGTGTTGTTGACCGATGAACCATTGAGATCAGTACCAAGGCTGCCCACTGTCTGATTCCGGCGTGTTTTCCCGGCCCGAGGTGGAACCTTCTTTTGCATTTTCCTGGCCCTATAAAGAAACAAGTCAGTCTTTGATGGAATGCAGGCCATGGCAAATGACATAACTATTCATTTACACTAAATCTAAATCCTAGATTACGATCATTTTTGCAATGACTAATTCAGTAGTGGCTTGCAATGGCATATTAGATAATTTAAATGAGGGAGAAACATGTAGAGTGCAAATCATTTCTTTGTTCTAATCCATAGTCCATAACTAAAGAAAATTTATATATAATAATTGCATACAGATCTCCACGGTATTTTCAAAATGGGCATACATGCGTAAATTTTACCATTGTAAAATTATCAACTTAAAAGGTTGAGAGCTGTTAGAAACTGAGTGTAATATATACATATAACACTAACATGTCATCTTAGGGTGAAGTCTTGACACATCTTTTTTACCCAATAAAACCCAACATCTACACCATTCATACTAGTAAGTAGTAAATAAGCGGCAGCAAAGGGATTTGCACACAAGATATCTCGAATAACATTAAGTACCAGACCAAAAGCTTAAGCTATTAAGAGAAGTGTAATTTATACATGTAACATAAACAACCATGACTCAAATCAGTAATATATAGGCTAAACATATGAAGAATTCACCTGTAAATTTTGGCTTGGGCCTTTTAGTCGATCAAGAGAGGGTGAACTATTTGGATAGTGTTGCCCCTGTTCATCACTTTGTTGCTGCCGTTGCAGGACCTGCGGTTGTTGCTGCTGCTGCCACATTTGATTATACACATGCTGCAGTTGTTGATGTTGCTGTTCCTGCGGCAATGTTTGACCATAACCTTGTTGATAAAACTGGTACTGTTGCCAGACCATCTGGTACGCATATGCTTGTGCAGCTTGTTGCTCGTATCCTTGCTGTTGCATTTGGTAGGCAAGCTTTTCTGCCTGCTGATATAGCTGTTGTTGCAGGAACTGCTGCTGCTGACCTTGCTGCAGTTGTGCCTGTTGCGTAAACAGCTGGTATTGATGTGATTGTTGCTCTGCCTGCTGTTGCTGAAACTGCGTAACTTGATATGCCACAGTTGGAACCTGAGGTTGCTGTTGGAAATATTGCTGCTGTTGGGAAGAATACGCTTGCTGTTGATTTTGTTGTTCTTGTGGTGGCAGATATTGCTGCTGTTGTGGATATGATTGTTGATGCTGCTGCTGCTGTTGCACCATTTGGAGTTGCTGCTGCTGTTGCAGAAGTTGTTGATGCTGGTGGTAGTAAAGTTGCCATGCCCTATTCATTGTTTGGTTCTGGTTTGGACTAGCCTCCTGATGACTAGATTGCAGTGTGTTTGGCATTAAATTGGGCTGGGGACAGGAAACAAGTGGGGAAGATTTGTATGTTGGAAAAGGGCTCTGATCTGGCGCGGCGTTTACTGGAGAGACATGATCAGTAGACATATTCTGATGAACAGCACGTGCCTCCTGAGGAACTTCAGCTGGCCCTGCAATTTTTGTAACCGAAGGATGCAGAGGTCCCTGAACTATGAGCATCTCAGAACCTGCAATAGTTGCATCACGTTGTTTTGGAGACAGCTTCTGGTCCTCTGAATGTGAAAGAATTTCTGGGTTTCCATCTTCAGGAAGTGTATCAATGTGCTTTATTTTCTGGAACTCTCCACCAGTACAAAGAGTCACCGCTGAATTCATAGGAACTTCTCTTGGCATATGCTTTCGATGACTTGTGGGAGATAACAGAACGTCTGATGTAAATTCATCTGGACACTTTTGAACTTGAGGAGAATCAGCAGTTGGTTTGTGGTTTGGACTAGCCATAGCAGTAATAGTCTTTGAATTCAGACAAAGCTCTGGACTATTCCTATTACTCTTGAAGGCTCCCAGAATGGCATCATCCTCATTGGATACCACAGAAGTAATCTCCTGACAGGCCTTTCCCGGAGATTTTGGGGAAATATTTTCAAGATGAACTGTATTCAGACAATGTTTGAACTCTTGGTCCTGCATGTTAACCGAACTAAATTGCTCCTCTGAAGGTTCCTCGAGTCCGGTAGGAATCGGTTTGGCCTCTAAGTTACAGGCCAAACTATTTGAAGCTGGTACATCTCCGCTTGAATTTTGAACTGAAGTAGGAGTTATCTCCATTGGACTAGGTTCATCTTGTTTAGGTTCTTCTGGCAAACTGTGAATTGATCCCACCACTCCTGGAATCTTCTCTACCAATTCATTTACCAAGTCATGAGCTACCTTTGGTCTAAGTTCATCTTCTCTACGCTCTTCTGGTAGACTCTGTATCGATCCTGTCTCTCCGGGAATAACCTCTACAATTTCGTTTAAGTAACTTGCAGCGTCAGTGGACTGTTCTACAGAGTCGGATGATATTTGCCTTTTACTGTGCTCATTCTTCTCATCACATTCCTGTGGGTAGGGACCAACAGAGACCAAGTCAGCCTTCTCCACTGGCGGTAAATGCACCTGCTCTTCCTCTATGTCGTTGATTTTACTCTCTGGGTTTGCAGATTGCAATTGATGCAATACAGGACTGTCTCGTCTTTTTTCTGATATCTTATTTGATAAATTGTTTGAATCCGGGTTCTTGGATACAAAATTGGGCCTTAGGAACTCAGGAAACAATCGAATGTGACGATAAGTTGCTTTTCTTATATCATCAACTGTTCCACAAAGGTCAACAAACTGCAAACATCATCATTGAATTAGCCATCTTAAAGATTTGCAGGCAATATTCTTTTACTCAAGAATTTTGAAAAAAAGGAAGTTCAGAAATAAATTAAAGAATTCTTTGAAGGGCTCATTTTTTTTTTTAATAATATAATAGAGCAGCATGAGAGGCAAAGAAACAGGACAGACTATGACAACAGACGAAATTCCAGACCTTCAAACGATAAAAAACCAGTAATATATAAAATGCATGTCAAAGGAAAAACCCTTTTTCCAAGGAATAGTACTAATCCAGAACCAATGTGAAAAAGTATATAACACATATGGACCTACTTTAGGCAGTGTAATAGGCATCATCAGTGGAAGCAAACCATTAACAAAAGAGGGATAAAATTCACATCCTTCAAGAACATGATTAAAAGAAAAATACTGCACACACTAATGCCACTAATAAAAATAAACTGACCTCCAGAAACAAAGATGATATATCTTCTTGATCTTTACAATTCAAACCCTGGGATCCATCAGTACTGGGAGATATTGCACGAGCCACGATGGAGTCTATTAAATCCACTTGAGAAGCTCCTTGATGCATCATTACAAATTTAATCAATTCCTGAAAAGCAAAAGTTAGCAACTGTGGTTCTGGTTCACGATAACTATCAAAAGTCTAGCTTATAGCTCCTTCTCATTTAGTGTTTGAATGGAAAACCTAACACGTAAAATATGAAATTGACAAAGCACCAACAAATGTAGTGTCTGCATTCCAAGCAGATACTAGACAAGCAAAGAGCTAACTTTTATAAGAATGAAGTTTAAACAAAAGTAGAGAGCTGTTTCCATTCGGTACCTACAAAAACTTAATTCTTTACAAGAGAAAACCTAGGCGAATAGTAGACATGCATATAACCAGTTTGTTATTTCCTACTAAATACACAATCCAGTAAGAGGATAAGAGGAATAAATACCTCTAAAAGGACTCTGGAATTAGGAACGCGTTGAATCCCATTGATCAAAACATCTCTTGCCTCATCAGCAGAGCGAGTGATCTGCAGCCATGTAGATGAAAAAATACATAGAATCAGTATATGTAGTTTTAAAACGTATCGTCCACATATGATAAAATAGTTTGAACAATGCAACACAATGCACCATCAAAAGGCACCAGAAAACCACTTGACATGCACACGACATTATACAAGAGGATGGATGTTGAGTTACATTACGCTAGTGGTACAGGCCCACAAATTCCTCTATGCAGTGTTGTCAAGGCGCCGAGGTGCAAAAGGGGTTTGGAGCCTTGAGTCGCAAACCTTTCGAAAAAAGGTGCACATTGAATAAATATTATTATATATATTAGTAGCATGCAAATTTAGGCAAAACATAATAATAAATAACCATAATAATATAGTTCCCTACCAAAAAAGAAAAAAGCATAGTCAGATAAAGTAAAGCAAATAAAAAGCTAATGTCCCTAATCATCATAATCATCTTCCATAAAGCGCTGATCTATGCCCCAAAAGGGGAGGAGAGAGATCTCTATGAAGAGCAATGTCTTCGACTTGATTCTCTTTATCCAAGGGAGCTTCTTCTTCTTCCTCATCTTCATTATTCTCATCAAAACTAGGGACATATGAAGAAGATGGTGGTCTTAAATTAGGAGGCGAAGTTTGAGAATGAGAAGTACTAGCTCCTCTTGACCTGGATGGGTGCGGTTCATTTACTCCAGCTGGCCTAGAAACCTCATACCAATGCAAATCTGAATCATCAAATACTCACTCATCAATTTCTAACTCTCCAAGCAACCATTCATTAGAATCGGACTAATTACACAAAAGCCTAGAGCCTTTTTTTTCGAGGCGCGTGCCTCCCTGATTTGAAGTGCGCCTAAGATTTTGATGTGATATCCCTCGAGCCTGAGGCGTGAGCCTTAACAACCCTGCCTCTATGATGACTAATATTTGTCTCTATTTGCAAACTTCTGAGTCGACAGCACGATAGTAGCAACGGACATGTCCTGAAAATTTTAGATTTATTATATTTCCAACTCTGGAAGGAATCAAACAATAGAATCCATGAATTCAGATGATATTGGGATGTTTTGTCAATTGTGTAAGCAGCTAGACTTTTAATTCAGCGAAAGTGGTATTACACACATCCAGGAGAAGTACCTGGGTATAGACGAAATACACACTATGAATCTGACATTCATCCACAACAATCACTCAAATGGATGGTTTAAGTTCAGAACATACCTACAGTACCTCATCATCATACCTATTGCAAGGAGGAATAGTAGTACTTTTGTTGAAAAGGAAAAAAAAAGGTTTCAAATTGCCTATTGCAAGGAAAAGAATGTTGTAACACATTACAACCACAAAGGACATTCAATCTTGAAAAATGAAACAAACTAAAGAAAATTATAGTACAGATATTACCCAATATGCAATATCTACTTCAAAAAGATGGTTAGTTTCCTCGACGGGCACAGAGCTATAACATACAACTATCTCCCATTAGTTGACAGTCTTTAGATCGACTTTCTAAAACCTGGGAAGTAACCAAATTGCTGAAACTATAATATATTTGATTGCCGATATCATAAAATATTCAGTTCTCTTTCAACATATGGACTTTTATCATTATCTTAGCATTATTTTATCTCAGTGAGACAGTAACTATATCTACGGTTTAATCACATATAAGGTCAGAAATATCAATTTTCACTTAATCTGGAATGTTTAAGGGATAATGGAAAGATACCATCTTTTTGAATTTTAAAAACAAATATTGTTTTCCTTGAGGTTCCAGCTTGGCATCATGCTTCAATTTTTTTTTTGAAAACCTAATTTCTATTCATTTATAGAGCCTTTTTTCCATTGTCTTCCCTAGGAGATTATTTGTTGTATTAATCAGGCAACTATAAGCCTAAAACCACAGGCCAACCCTCCCCACCCCAAAAGAAGAAAAGAATTATGCACCCAACTCGAAATTTCTGGCTCTGCCAGTCTATACCCCATTTTATAATGTTTAAGATTTTCCCAAAGACAAATGCTTTAGTTCCATTACACACGAGCATCTAATGTACTTATTTTGTTTGCCTCAATAAAATACTCCTCAATGAAGAGGCCCGTTTGAACATTCCAGAAGGAAGCCCCAAATAAAAAGTTTATTGTACTTCGTTTTTGCTACCTTTGTTCTGCTGCTTTACATGACATCCAACCTCAAGAAAATGGTAGTTGCCAATCCTTGTTTCTGGCAAAGGTGATAAAAAAAAATCTCTATGAACTTGAGACATATGATCCTAGGGATCACAACAGGTCAGGAGACATTCTGTAGCAGTCTATACTAGCTACAGGGTGGCATCAGGTGAAAGAAGGTTACTTAAGCAAACTCTAGACGCAATAGATTATCTCATGTAGAGCTCAATAAAACTGAGAACAGCATTAACCCAATTAAAAGCTGCAACATTTTAACTAAACGATCGAAACGTAGCCTCTCAACAAAACACGTCATGTGCATAACATGTGTAGTTCCACAAAAAAGATTATGCCTTTTACGATTATGCCTTTTCTATGCCGCTTAGAAGATCCTTGATTCATGAAAACATGCAATTTTAACCTGCATATACTCCAATTGCCCTCTCCCAATGCAACTACTAATAGAAACACTTAAATAGCCAAGCAAGTAGCAACCATACAAAATTAGTGAATTTCTGATGCTGCAGGGTCGGGAAATCTGATCATATACCATGTATTTGAGACGAGACAAATGAACGAAAAGGGTAGAAAGAGAATCCCATTGCTTCTTCTCTTCTGCCATATTAATTTCTTTAACATATATATCATAAGCGGCTTCCGTATTACCCTGAAAATTTGGCAAAGCAATTATTCAACTTGAATTCCCTAAATGACAAGTAAAAATATGAGGAAACTATTCGTACCAAACGCCTTTCCATGTTAGCCAGCTCTATAACATGTCTAGTTAAATAGAAATCAGGTCTCGTATCACGCTGCATAACTGCAGCTTGTGGGGCACTTGTATCTCCTATTCGCTCCTTAAACCTGGATCTGAAAAGACGGATTTCCGATGAATCCTGCCACAAAAATACGATAGAAAGATTTTGACTTAGTATAGATCAATGATCTCAACATTCCATCTGATCCACAAACAAAAAACACAACGTGAAGCAGCCATTAAAGAATGCATTATAAAAGATCGATGGTCTCAACCTTTCATGTAATCCATTAACAAAATAAAAAAGGAGTTCACCAGATCCTGCTTAAAAGATCGAAATCCAATCACCATTATGCTTCAAACAGTGTAAAGTAAAATAAGAATAAGAAGACAACAGATCTTTGGTCCCAATTTCTAAACGCCCCACTTCGATTCACATTTAAGGTAATTGGAGGCCCCTGCCACTTTTTTCACTCAAAATCCCTAATAATCGTCCATAATACAGTTATACGACTTTGGGGCAAAAAAGTTCAATATATATACACACATGCGCGCGCAGAGAGAGAGAGAGAGAAAGAGATCCACTCTCTATTTCACACAAAGGGGTGTTGGGGAAAGCACTTGCACGGCCAAAAAGAAAGCAGACGTGGTTGAGAATCCACCAGAGGAAGGCATCAAAGAAAAGACCTTATTTTAAGGTAATGGGAGGCACCCATCACTTTTTTCCTTAAAATCCCTAACAATTTACCATAATACAGTTATACAACTTTGGGGTAAAAAACTCTCTCTCTCTCTCTCTCTCTCTCTCTCTCTCTCTCTACACACACACACACACACATGCACGCGCACACACAGCCCCCCCCCCCACCCCTATATTGATTGTGAGTAGCCTGAAAAAAGTTGGAATCCAAACAAAGCAACGAGCATGAATTTTCGGCAAGGTTAGATTCCTAAATTATTGCATTAGCAGATTTCTTCCATGTAACTTGTGAACAAAATTCCAGAACAAACCGAAAAGGTTTAAATAAGTTGAAATGGCACCTAGATTTCCAGTAGAAGGCAGGATTTAATAGGAGCGGTGTCTTGGAGAAAAGTACAAGGATATGAAATAACCTACTGCTGAATATTTTTTTGGATAGGAAAACTTTCCTTTAATTAGGACAATCAAAGAAAAGATTTTGAAAAAGGCAAATCACCGATTCCACTTGCAATTCGTACCACAGCGCATTGCAAGTGAAGGGAACAGGGAAATTCACATCTTAGATGGTAGATGTGAGGGCCTCCCTTGGTCAGTTTCGACTGATCTGACAAGTGAATGGTAAGTAACTATTGGTATTTCACACAAAGGGGCATAGGAGAAAGCACTCACACAGTGAAAAAGAAAGGCAGACACTGGTTGAGAAGAATGATCATTCAGAGGAAGGTATCAAAGAAAATACCTCTTATTTAAGGTAATTGGAGGCCCCTATCAATTTTTTCCCCTTAAAAGCCCTAATAGTCGTCCATAATACAGTTATACGCCAACAAAAAGAAGCTGGGGGCAATTCCACATACTCCTATCCAATTTTTCTGTCAATCAAAAATTGTCCAGTTTTGGAAGATAATTGACCAAACCAGTCATCCGCTACAAAAGGGGACCTGAATTACACTGGAATCGAGTTAAGGGACCAAATGTGTCATTTATCTGAAAGAATCGGAGTGCATTGCTGAATTGCGGTCTAATGCATTACCACTTATGCCATAATAGTTTAGACCTTCCTCCATACTAATAAAACAACGATGGTCTAATTTTCTTGGCTAGGTCATCAGTTAATTCTGATCAATAACTTGTATTGAATTGTTAACATTTCAGGACTCCGCGCTAGATCTTTATTATTCATGTAAAACCAATCAAATTACTACAACATAGTTCATAGAGAAAGCCCAATTAAAAATAAAAGCTAAACCATCCGTACCATATTGGGCAAAGAATTATACCAAGAAGCTGAATATACAGAACTGGAATCCTGTGTTGCATTCAAATCTTCTTGGTATCGACTATTGAGAAAGACTTGCTTGATCAAAGCTGATAATTTATCACATGTTTGCTTGACCAAGGCTAGGCAGGAGTGGCCAGATAACATATAATTATATTGACAAAAGGAACAAATTGGCAAGAAGAATTACATATCAATAAAGGAACTAAAGACACACGGATGAATTAATATGCACACATATACAGCATACATATGCATCTGCACGTGTATCAATTAGTATTTCATAATCACGCTAATTAAACGAACCAAATAAAATCGCATGAGAATCCAGGAAATTCACAGGTAGAATTGCAACTACTATTGAAATGTGGAAGAGTGATGGTATGGTTTTGGTAGAATTATGCAGACGTTACCTCCAGAAATTTTCTTTCAAAAGTAGTTACCTTCAAAAAGATCTTGGCAGCTCGTTCTAATGCAAAATTCGATAACTCTCGGCCTCCTTTGCTCTCCATGAATTCTACATACCGTATCCAGAATTCTGGATAATTAGCACAGGAAATCAAGCATCTCTCAAAGAGTTGAAGAGCCTGTTGAAAGAGAAATTGCAACTTTGGTTATGTAACTATCTTTATTTTTTTATAAAATAATGTCAGTCAATAAAGTCATACCCAGGAAAAATCCCCTTGCTTCTCCATAAAGTCCAGATACCGATGCCAATTTTTCAGTTGTTCATCCCCAAGTGGTGTTAGATCAAAATATCGTCTATGAATATTTTCTTCAAAGTGTTTTATTTTTTCATCTAGCTCACATGATCTCTTATAAAACTGATCTCCAATCATTCTATATTTACGTATTGCCTTGGACCTAAGAGCCTCATTATCAGGACACTGCAAGTCCTCAACAACTCTAGAGATTTCATTATCAGAGAGTAGAGTTGCATCAATAGGTACAACTACTTCTAGTTCCATTTTATGATTCTTCTCTTGGCTCATCTCCTCTTCCATGGCAGCAACAAATTTCTCGAAACTGTCAGGGAGACATAGAAAAAGCATTTGTCATAAGTTGTTCAAGAGAACATTCCAATGTGCCCATGCAGTTCTTGCACATATTGGTTTTATGTGCAAAATTATGCACGTTAGGTCCCTATGCAAAAACATATGCTATACAAATGATTTTAAGTTATATGCAATTATAGATCTATAGCCACACAGCAGGTAAGAGGAACTGAAGATACTCTTGGCAAGATTGATCATGCAACTACCAGAAGCATTAAAGCTCAATGTTAATAATACAATGATCAAAATTACCATATAAAGTAAAACGATCTTCCATATGCCAAGTAGGTAGACTCTATTTAAGCACAAGGGTAATAGCTCTGCCCAAGATTAAAATTCATTTCACTGGTGATCCAAGAAATTACAATAAAGAGAAAGAGTAAATGGTTATTTATGGTAATAAACTATTTACGTATTTCTATTTATGGTACTAAACTATTTTTTAGCTAATTATATTACTCATCTATTTGCGAGTGTCAAATAATATACCATCACCATTTTTTGGGTGTTTTCCGGCCAAATTTGGCATGTGACTTTCATGTTCAGGTTATTGAGGGGAAAATTTGGAATTTCGCACAAATAATCCAGTGATCCGTGAGTTAAAGATTTGACCCAATTTTGAGCGCAGATTTTCTGTTTACGGGATAAATCTTTAACACAGGATCACTGGGTTATTGCAAAGTTTCAATTTTGCCTCTTGATAATCTGCACATGAAAGTCACGTGCCAAATTTGGCCAAAAACACCAAAAAAAAATTGGTGATTGTATAATATTTGACACTCGCAAATAGATGAGTGATATAATTAGCTAAAAAAAATAGTTTAGTACCATAAATAGAAATACGTAAATAGTTTAATACCATAAATAGCCATTTACTCTAAAGAGAAAACAGGAACAAATTTTGCTAGGAAAAAAATAAACTATGAAAAAAACAGCTCTTTAAATAAGCAGTGGTAAATCTGGAGAAGCTAGCGATAAAAATATGAGACTAGGAGATTAACCTAGAAGACGCTTCCTATAAATGGCAAAATTAGAGAACAGACAGTGCATAACAAGCCAGAGAAAGATGTTGCAGTATGCCTATTGTTGCCGTGTTGGAACATATTATAATACTATCTTCACAAACATCCTAAGCTTTTCTTGGCTCCATTTGAATTAGGTTTTTCTGCGAGGCAGAGTAGATTCAACACTGAACAAGATTCTTCCGAAAACTTCAGTTGTTAAAGAGGACAACAATTTGTCTCTTTATGAACAATTACAGTCTTTATTTAAAAATATTAGTAAGAAACAACATAGAAATAGAGCGAAGTATCACTACGACATTCATGAGAAACATTGTAGCCTGTGTAAGTAGCCTAAACTGGCAAAGGACACAGGTAAGTGGAACAGGGCTTCCTTTTGACTTTCACATTCTCAATGATTTCATTTGGCATTATTTTTAGACATAAAAATATGGATCTCATACATCAGCCGGTCTTAAAGCGGCGAGAATGCAGATGAGGAAAAGGGAGTATCGACTTGATAAGGAACCATGGAAGAGAAAGAATTATGTAAAACAACCTTGAAGTAACACATACTTCTCATAATAGCTATGCAACTTTTCTGTAGGGGATCTCAAAACTTGGAGGTAAATATTAGCGAGAGAGCTCCAGTTCTGCTGAGACAACTCAAATGCCATGTACTGATCCCACAATGCATGAGAATAGTAATCTTTCCCAACAAACATAATGCCTGTTTTGAATAACCTGCCAAATAAATGTAAAGGAAATAGAGAAGAAAAATTATAAGCGAAAGATTCTCATACTGGAATGCCTCGTGAAAGATACGAACACAGAAGCAGGACCTCAGTCCTAAAAGCTTTAAGTACAATACAAGAATTGAATTGACAGCAAAAGAGGTTTAGTAAACTGATCAATTACGATACAACAACAATAGCATAACCCATTAAGTCCCCAATAATTGGGGGTATGGGCGGGGATGGACGGGAGACAGACCTAAC